>OY755216.1:14022694-14538588 GCA_963576765.1 Draba incana | reverse complement strand
ACGATCTGTTAGTGGGGGTGATTGTGACACCCCGGTTTCAGGGCATATGTGGTATATGCCATATATGCGAAGAGGCTTAAATGAATTTATTTGGCTACCTATATCACCAAAATGCACTTATCTTTTCAGTTACAGGTCTTGAGAGAACTCCAGAGTTAACTGTGCTTCAGCTGGAGCAATCTCATGATGGGTGACCTACTGGGAAGTCATTTCCAGTATCGTCTGAGTGATGAAAAAACACAGGGAAAAATTGCGTGGTGATTTGCGGGGTTAGTAAACAAGACTTCCAAACCTTCTAAACTAACACACCGACCGTCGGACATGGTAGACCCACAAGCCTGAGAGTGGACGGGAGCCAATAGAATGGGCGGTCGGAACGTATACTATATATATATTGATCCAAATCTTTTTTTTTTTTTTTGCCGTCTAAAGGTTTTATTTATTGAACAAACATTACATTTTTATGATACATAAAGCCGGGCGAACAAATGAGAATAGTCCCCGGAAGGGAGCCGGGCGAACAGATGGAAATAGTCCCCGGAAGGGAGCCGGGCGAACAAATGGAAATAGTCCCCGGAAGATACAAACCAACACAACAACATTAAACTTAAAAACAAAGATTTGGAAAAAGCTAAAACTACCACCACCCTCTCTAATGCCGAAATTTCTGAAGACTAGAAGCTTGGAAATACAGAAGCACATCCACAATCAAACGAATACAAACTTCTAAATCTTAGTCCTCACTTGGTAATAGGTGGACTTCAAAAATTAAAAACTTGAACACCTTTTTAATGGCTAAACGGAAAAATTCTCACCGGATGCGATAGATCTCCGTCTATTAATAGCCGGGCCGATTAAGTTGAACAAGCAAGCTTATAATCGGTATAAGGAGTCAAGAGCTGGAACAGATCTCGCCCAGATCTGGAGCAAAGGTCGAGCGGAGGAAACCTATAGAATAGGCTGCTCTGAACCGATTCACCGCCACTTGAATAAACGTAGCCAGTATAGGGCCGATTCGATTGAGAGCCAAAGAAACAACCTGAGACAAAAGAGAGGAAGGACAGCAACCAAAACAATAATCCAAAACCCAAAGCAAGAACACAAAAAATGGGAAGACCACAACCTCTTTTAAGTTCGAATAAATTGAAATCTAGATCAAGATCTAGAAACTCAACCACCAAAAATAAAAAAAACTTGAAAATCTCATAACTAAAACCGAATTGAAAAGCAAGACAAAGAGAAACTATAAACACTCCACACTCCGGTGCTGAGAAAGCCACCGGAATGCAGATCTGAAAAACAGAGAGGAAGAAGCAGACAAGCGGAAGAGAGAAGGCAGAGAGGAGATCCTTCACAACCAACTTTATTATCTATATATTGATCCAAATCTTTAATAGAATATTTTTAGATGTAACGAAAAATAAGCGGGAATAACATATGTAATCATGGCGGGGAGAGACATTTGACTAATTTTTTTTTGAGAATTTATAACGAAAATAAATGTTCGGAATCCGAACTTCGGACGTTTTTTGTTTTTCTTATATCAGTCGGTTCGGTTTTATATGATTCGGTTCAACTTTAGGATAAAAGATTAGAACAAAAAGTTTGTAAATGAGTTCTACAAGATTCCACCATTGTAAAATCTTACCAGTTAAACTTCTTTACCACATGAAAATAATAATTCACATTAAACTAATTTACATATACCGTATAAGAACCAAGTAAACGTTAATAAAAAATGAAGTCGTTAAAACTATAATAATGTTCAGTCATTCAAATAAAATATTATCATTAATAGGGTTATATTATAATGTACTGAGCCAAATACAGAACCATTCCAATTTTCTAATCAGACCGAATCTATATATGTTTTAATAATAATGTTTTATGAACTAATATTGTTAATTAAACAAACGTATACAAAATTCCATAACATCTTATTTAACTGGACTTTTGTAAAAAAGTGTTGCAAATGAGTTTGAATTGTTACAAATGTAGTTACAAAAGTATCACATTTTTGTCACTTTTTTAACAGTAAATTTTTATTGTAAAAAAACAACAATTTACTATCATTGAATATTTCTTGCAAATTTTGCAAGTTATAAAAAACTTGCAAATTGGTAACGAAAATTTATCACAAAAAGTTTAAACGCGATGTTGCAATGAATTAGTAATAAAATTCGTCATCGTAAATATATTGCAAATTTTCTTGCTAATTTCTAACGAAAGCCAAGATTGCAAAGATTATGTTGCAATAACAGTATTTTGTTGTAGTGAGCATCATGTAGTGTATGGCCCTCCTCACATTTCACCCTTGCCGTTTCACACATCGTATTCTTTATTCCTACGCTACATCATATGCGTGAGCTCACGATATTGAGATTGCGTTAGGATTAGGCCTAGATCAAACATCTTAAATTTTTCATAAACTAGAACTCATCCTCAACAGCTAATTTGTGGAAATTCTTTAAGATTTGGCATTTTCCAATATGCTACTTTTGTCAGATTGTTGGCAACCAAATTCACCTAGTAAACTAAAACATGAGTGTACGTACATCACCTTTTTTGAACTCAAAACTAGAACGGTTGCATTGCTTTCCCTCCATCTCTACTTAAAGAGTCCGAAGTTTGATGAATTCGGTTTCCACCATTTATTGGCCCTGAAGCTTTCGAAGCAACTACTAATTCAGATATTGCAATCTCTTTACTTCATCTTAAAGGTACGCAGTGCGAGCCTTCTTTATCTCCCTGTACTTCCTCACTGCTTCTCTATCACCTCACGGCCGTTTCTTGTTGCTACTATCCGAATGATCATTCTCGCGTGAATCCTATTGAAACATGGATAATCATATTATCTATAATACTCCATTTGAAATTTCATCATTACTCCGTCATCTAATAAATGAAGAGAAAGCAAGATATGCATTTATTACAAAGATGATGAGATGAGTGTGAGTGTGGAAGCATGTGTGAGAGTGAGAAGCATCCTCTAGACCTAGAGGATTTCAACTATGAGTACGACTACATCCTCTCGATGCTCGATCCCAAACCTCATCTGCTTCGTCTTTATCCATCTTTGGTTCTAATCAAAACACTTGTTATGTTCAAGTTAATTAGGATAACAAAGAATTAGATGCCTCAATGCTTCCGATCCTCCACGAGCTAATGGGAAATGGTGTACGAGTTTTTATATATATTGGCGACGTGGATATAGCTGTGTCAGTGACAGCTTCAATGATAGTGAAGAAAATGAATCTAACGGCTGAAAAAACATGGCGTGCATGGTTTAGCGAAAGAGAGGTGGGAGGGTACACAGAGGAATATAAAGGAAACTTTACGTTTGCAACAGGAAGAGGAGTTGATCATTGTGTGCCTACCGAGCAACCCATGCTCTTACTCTCTTTACTAGTTTATTCGTAACATTCCTCTTCCTCTTTTGTAACAAACTTGTACGATCTAATCAAATGTGGGTTTTATGTGACGCTTATTATACGAAAACATTTTTTTACACATATGACACATATTATATGTAAACACTTTGTGATGGATTTTACCAACCGACAAAAGTCCTAGAGAGGTATGAAGTACAATAGTCTAGATTAAGCGCATCTCTAACCTCACTCTAAATCCCACTCTAACTTTTTATTCTAACTACTTTACACCTAAAATATATTATTAAATATATGTTTTTGTTATTGGTTCTTTAATTTTTGATTAAATGATTAATGGTCTTTTAACAAAATTATAAAATGATAATCAAAATTAATATTTAAAAAAGATTTTTAACCAACACAATTGAAATGTAACAAAAAAACTTCTAATACGATGAAAACTATTAATGAAAATAATGAAATTAAGATGAATAACATAAAATAAATATTATAGTTAATGACTTACTAATTTAAACCATCAAAATATTGTCCAAATGAAGAAGACGAAGGTGGACCTTGTTGATGTTGTTGTTGCTCATTTGTGGGAAAATAATGACTTACATGATATAATGACTACATGTATCATTTTGCATAACATGATAATCGAAGATGAGCGTAATCTCGATGCACCGATTGAAATCGATGGGGAAGCTCCGCTTCCGGAGGTTGAATTAGTGGAAGATGATAATATTCAGTTTCAAGAATTTCTTAGACGATTTAGAAGAATCAAATATAAAGAAGCTCATTTTTCACTTCGTAATAATTTAGTTTATCATTTGTGGAAAATTTTTGGTAATACTAATGTTTAGATTCTATTATTTTGATTTTTTTTTATTATGTAACGTTATTTTATTTATATATTAATTTTTATTTAAAATATTATTGTGATTTTACTGAATTATTGCTAATTATAAAATAATTTGGTAAATTGTATAATTTTAATAAGTAAATAATATATTTAGAATATTCTTTTAGATTGAAAAATAGAGTAATGGGTTGGAGCAAAATTGATGGAAATTGCAAAGGAGAAAGACAATTAAAGGAGACAATTTGATCCAGACTAATTAAAGCGGGTGTAGGATAGATATTCCGGCGAGAAAGGAGATGGGGATTACCGGCGAGTCGTCGGGGAGAAAGATGCGACAGATATCGATGGAATCTTTAGACGCCGATATACTGTGCATCATCTTCTCTTTTCTTGATTTATTTGACCTGGTTCACTGTTCCGTCGTCTGCAATTCCTGGTACTTTTTCTATCTCCCTAGAGGATGCTGCTTCCTGAATTTGAATTCGTATTAACTTGGAATTTTCTCTGTTAATTGAGGAATGCTGTAATCAAGAGGCTGGAGCTCTTACAAGCTTCATGTCGGAGGATGCATCAGCTTCCCAGTAGGTCACAAGCAGCTGAGATAGACGTGGAGGATTTTGCGATGAAGCATCACAAGATGGGACTACTAAGAGGTCGAATCGATATTGAGCGATGGGAAGCTCATTCGCACCGGTGAGCCAATGTTTGTTTCCCTTTGTTCCTTTTCCGAAGATAGTATTTATATATCTATCTATGTATGTCAGGGTTTCTCAGTGTCGAATGAAGAAAGGTTTGCTTCTTACTGGTGTAGGTGACAAGGTAAAACGCTCCTCTTCTTTCTCCGCTATCTTAGTATCATCCACTTACCATTTGTTGGCTAGGTTATGCGCCTCTGGTCATTAAACAGCTACAAATGCGTGGAAGAATACTCCCTTCCTCATGCTTCTTCCTTGCTCGACTTCGATTTTGATGAGAGTAAGGTAAACGGACCTCAACTGTATTGCCCTCTTAATAAACTGGACATTACCTAACCTTGGATTTATTTTTGAGATTGTCGGCTTGGTTGGTACCCGCATAAGCATATGGAGGAGAAATGGACTAACAAGTATTTTTCCGTCTCGTCAAGGCACATTTCCTAAGGGCCTTTGTATGCGGTATGTCTCATCAAACAGACTGATAGTCCATGTTATCCACACTAATAAAGCTTTTTGTTTTCTTCATCAACCAGTTACCTCGACCCAGAAGCTATAGTTGGATGCGAGGATGGGACAGCTCGTGTCTTTGATATGTACAGTAAGACATGTTCGCAGATCATTAGGTACGCTACATATTATGCTTAATGCCTTGTGTTGTGGAGCTAGTGAAAGTGAAACTGGAAAGAATTGGTTATTGTTATCTATATTTCCTTAAGCTAAAGCATATGGTTTTCTATAGGACCCATGGTGGTCCAATTACGTGCTTATCTTTGAGCGATAATCAACTATTTCTTAGCGGGTCGTCACTCGGAAGAATAACAGTATCTGACCCTTTGTCCGATCAACCAGTGGCTAGTCTTAAATCCACAATAACTGCAGGAGGTAAACTCAAACTCCATCTCCATTTCAAATTGCATTTCCAGTAAAGCAATCTCTCTTATTCTTCACAGGCATACAGACCATCAGTTTTAACCAATCCTCTAATCTCGCCTATTCTGGAACAAGTGCTGGATATGTTTCATGCTGGGACCTCAGGTATGTTAGAAAGAAAAGTCTGGGTTTGTGTAAAAGACGCAAGTTGGATAACAAAGTGTTTATGACAGGAAAATGAGACAGTTGTGGGAAAAACGAGTGAGTCCTAATGTCGTCTACTCGATACAACACTTGAGGAACGATGCATCAGTTATGGTTGCTGGTGGAATAGACGGTGTGTTGAGAGTGATTGAGCAGAAGAGTGGAAGGATCCTGTCTAGCTGTGTAATGGGCGATACAACTTTGAGAAGCAACAACAACCAAGTGGTGGTTGAGAAAAGGAGAGGAAAAAGAGTGGTTCAAGACATTGAAATCGATACAATCGAAAAGAAATCCCGGCCTCAAATCAGTTGCTTAGCAATGGGAATGAACAAGATAGTAACAGCTCACAGTGGTAAATTCATCAGCGTATGGAAATTCAATCTCTCGTGAATCCTTTGTTACTCTTCTAGCATTATAAACGATTGTATGTGACAAAACTCGAAACAAATAGCATTTTTATAAATGATTCAAAGACAAAACCGAGTGATTGTAGTACGAATTACAAAAAACAAAACAAAAAAAAGGTCTATTTAGCTGATTTCTTGGATGGCTCAGCAGATTCGGCCTTGAGGATATTAAGTTGACCACCTTCTTTGCAAGCTGCATTAGCTGCTTTCACTTCATTGCAATGGTTTATGAATTTCGTAAGTTCCTGAGAATAAAATAACACATTACTTACTTACCCGTTTGATCAAAATCGACGAAAAGAGAAAATTACCCGATCGGTGTCAAACTCTTTCGTTGTCTTTGTTGGTTTCACGTTTCTCCTCCCTGTAAACAACAAGGGGATTGGATGATTGAGAAACTAAAATTCGTGAGGGATTAATTATTAGCTAATAAAGTGAATACCTTTACGATTTTGAATAGATTTTCCATGGCGATTTGGAGCAATAGTCTTCTTCTTCTTTTGGCCCTTGAACAGATTGCTCTTCTGCGTCATCTTTCGATCTAGGGTTTTCTCTCGTCCGTCTCTCTCTCAAGAAGAAAGCAAATAATACTCAAGGTCTATTTATAATGGGCTTTTAAAGGCCCATTTAACCCATTAGCCAGTTTTTTTTTGTTTTAAAATCCTTTCTTCTTCTCCCTCCTTCGTGAAAAAACCCCTTTTCCAATTTTTTTTCTTTTTGGAATTTTCATTTCACAATCTTTGTTCGCTTTCTTCGTCTACCTCACGATTTTGATTTTGATTCTGTTACTTTATTTACGCTTTCTTCATGCAGTGACCTCATGACGATGCACCTGTGTCATCACTCCCGTTTGCTATGGAGGAATCTCTCTTCTCCCGGTAGAATCAGAAATTTCTGCAATCGGAACTTCTCTTTCACCTCTCCTTCCCTCTCACGTACCACGAAGGTGATGCTTTGCTTATATTTTGTCATTTTCAAGTCTCTGGCTCATTAGGCTGTGTTCTTTGCTCTTGTTATGTGTCTACATCTGGAATTTTCCTACTGATTAGTATAAGATTTAGTAGCGATTACTAAAATTCTGCGTTTCCGAATCGAAATTGAATGTTAATTCTTTAAACTCAAAACTGATTTTGTGGTATAGCTATTCTAATATAATCTATGTAGACTTGATTGGAGTTTTTAGTCCAATATTGATACTAACATATGTAGAGTTCAGTACTATTGCAGCTCCACCTGTAATTTGAACGCAGCTGTTTCTGAATACTCCAATGAGGCGGTTAATGGTGATATATTGACTTCGAAAGGTGAAGATGTTACGCCTAAGCCGATAACATTTCCCTTCAAGCCAGAAGAAAGAGCTGCAAGTAGCGCTGCTTCTTCAAACGGCAGAGTGATGCTTATTGATGGGACATCCATTATTTACAGGGCTTACTATAAGCTTTTAGGTATAGTCATACACATGTGTAGATAGAATGTTGTTTTTTTTCTCCTCGCTTACTGACATTTGATTGGGCAAATTGCAGCAAGGTTGAATCATGGTCATCTGGCTCACGCTGATGGAAACGCAGACTGGGTTTTAACAATCTTTTCAGCTCTTTCTCTTGTAAGTTTCATTACTGTGCTCGAGGTGTTCCTGTGTATTGTACTCAAATGTGATGACTGAAAGCTTCTTGCTGCATATTGTTTCTCAACTTAAGGCTTAAGTATCTTCTGTTTCCTATTCATCTTCTTACCTCCTTTGCATTGTGTTTTCACTTGCAGCTCATTGATGTTCTGAAATTCCTCCCATCCCATGTGGCGGTATATTCCATTTACCATTTTATCTCTCCTTTCTTTTTGTCTGTGGTAGTCAGATGAAGTTCTTGTAGGTTTCTGTTTTCACATTTCCTATAACTGCTTGATGTTTGATATCCCCTACTGACTTAATTAACTGTGTCCATGCAGGTGGTCTTCGACCATGATGGTGAGTCTTACTATAATAAGCACACCAGACATTGGGTCTGCCATAAATTTTTGTTAAAGCTATTTCTGTGGTGTTGTAGAAAGATTTCAGGTTTCTTGGAGACTTTTAGTGCCTGTAGTAAATCACTTCGAGTTTGCCTGTCAGATGATTTGAACAAATTCGTTGATAAGTCCTTACTCTTGTTCTAATTCGATAGTTATGGCCTCTGAATTTCCTGATTTCTTTTACTAGAGTATGAATGCTTACCCCTAACTGGCTGATGGTAATTGCTCCGCATGCCATATAAAGATTCATTATTTGTCCTGTTTCATATAATATATAACAATTGTGTGTAGCTGGTTGAATGTTGTCCACATAACTTGCCATAACTTTATTGGATTTTTGTTGAGAGTTGAAGTTTTCAACTTCATTTGCTTCATAGTGGCTGGTAAAAGGTTTCAAATTCCAACTGAGTTTTTTTATTCTGTAGGCTAAGAGAAAGCAAGTGGAGAGACCTAGATAGTGATATATTTTGAGGACTGAAAATTGACTTCTTGATGTTGTTAGTCATCACTGTACTATATATGGAATCTTCTATTAAGCTATCAAGAAAGGGTTTTCTAGTGATGCATGATAGTGGGAATCTGACAAATATATAATCTAGTAAACATGGTTATGTGAGGCAAGAAGATTAAATGGTTTGTGGACCTGTACGTCTCGAGTTTACTCTTTTTTGACAAAATAGAGCCTTGTTGCAGGAGTTCCTTATGGCACTACTTCTAATTCATCAAACGGTTATCGTTCTGCAAAAGGTAAGTTCCATATCCTTAGTCAAACTGTAGTTAATGCTATTAGTTAGATCAGTTGACCGTATAAGAAATGGGTATCTTTGCATGAGAGTTAAGTTAGTATACTAACTTGATGGTGATGAATTACTGCTAAGGATCTCAGATTGCTACACACGCCTCTGTACAATGCTTCTATGCTTATTTTCTTGTAGTTGTAGTTTGAACTGATTTCCCATTGTGTATTCCAAATATTATGGCTTACTTGCTAAGGTTTAAAGTGAAATGCTAGCTTTGTCCTCCTTTGGGTTGTTTGCTTGCAGCTATTTGGCAATCATATAATTTGTGAAGAGAATAGGGGATGAATAGCTTCTATGGCAATCTTAGGCGATACATAAATTAGAACTTATGGTCCTGTGTGACGATGTACACTGAATTGATTTCTTAAAATATATATATTTCTTGATGCCAATAGGTCGTATATAACTACAATGCTCATCCCTATCCTTCTAAGTGATGAGAACGTTTGTCTCATACTTGTGAATTATGCTTTTACTGTTCTCCGTTTCCTTTGTGCAGAATGTGAAGGATGATTTTGTTATGTGCTTTATTCTGTGCTTTTTACAGGCATGAACTTCCGTCATACCATGTACCCTGCCTACAAAAGTAATCGTCCTCCCACACCAGATACCATAGTACAAGGACTTCAATATCTCAAAGCATCCATCAAAGCAATGTCTATAAAGGTTATAGAGGTAAATCATACACATGATTTTCATATTTCCTTTTATTGTGATGATTACTCACTAATGTGTAGAAATTCTATGAAGACAGGTGCCAGGTGTAGAAGCTGATGATGTTATTGGAACATTGGCTATGCGAAGCATTGGTGACGGTTTCAAAGTAACATTTTCAGCTACTTGTGAATTGTTTTCTGCTTATTTAATGTTCAGGGTCTGTTCAATTTGTCCTTTTCCTAGAAGCGGACTGATCATATGTTTGTTGCCACCTTACAGGTTCGAGTTGTCTCTCCGGACAAAGACTTCTTTCAGATTCTTTCTCCCTCTCTGCGTCTTCTTCGATTAACACCACGCGGATCGGAGTAAGAAATTAATGCTAGATGAATTGTGTCATTATAGTCTTTTGGATATTATAGAAACCTTGTTACACTTGGGCATTAGACAGGTTTATCTTATGTAATAAGGATATATATTTGGCTTAGAAATTTCTTTCAGATATTTTTGTGGTGGTTTAATATTTATGCTTTGAACACTCACTGGTGTGTGGTGTCAACACTACCGCTTCTTATCTCCAGGATGGCTTCTTTTGGCGTAGAAGATTTTGCTAAAAAGTTTGGTAATTTGGAGCCAGCACAGTTTGTTGATTTCATCTCCCTTGTCGGAGACAAATCTGATAATATTCCAGGTCACTCTCACCTCCTCTTGCCCCTTACGAAAGTGTTTCTGATCTTCTTTTCTAGACATGTTTTGCTCTCATGGCTGCTTTCGTGAATTAGGCTTCATGAATTAGGCTAAATACAAAAATTTAGCAAAAGACGCACCCAGAGAATGGGTAAAGTGACCTAAATGATGTTTGTGTTATGTGCAGGAGTTGATGGAATTGGAAATGTGCATGCAGTGGAACTGATATCTAGGTTTGGTAAGTCGTTGACTCGTATACTATATGCATTGATTTGCACCCGCATGTTCCCTGTTAATCACTGTTATTGTATCATCAGGTACACTGGAGAATCTGTTGCAGTCTGTTGATGAGATCAAGGAAGGACGAATAAAAGAGGTGAGTGAAGTGGTGTTGCATAGGCAAGCTAGTGCTTCTGTGATATGCAAAACCTATTTTTGATCTCTTACTTCTTTGCAACAGACCTTAATGGCTAATGCGGATCAAGCCATTCTAAGCAAGAAGTTGGTATGTTCTTTTTTTCCTCTCTCTCGTTCGTTTCAGCTGTTGAGTTTCATAACGTAGGGATAATGAATCTCTGTTAAATGGCAGGCACTGTTAAGGTCTGATCTCCCAGATTACATAGTACCGTTTTACACGAGAGATCTTACTTTTAAGAAACCAGAGGTTTGTATAATGATAATCTAGTGAAAAAGGCTTACTTAATTACTTCTACAACAATATAGTAAATGCAAAAAGGAGAAAGAAGGAAAGAGAGATAAGTCACAGAGGAATTTGGTGATGTGTGCAGGATAATGGGGATAAACTAAGGAGTCTGTTAATTGCAATTGCGGATTACGCAGAAGGATTTTCAGCTGATCCAGTCATAAGAAGAGCTTTCAATTTGTGGGAGAATCTGGAAGCAAGAAGGTCATGATGATATTTTTTTATGCATCTTTTTCTTCTCTTTTTTTTTTTTTTTGGGGGTACATAGAACTGAGTAAGATCAAGTTTAGAGGTTCTCTGAAAAAAAATTAAAGGTTGACAGACACTTGAACAAATCCTATTGTAAATCATGCTATATTGAAAATTAGCGTGAATGATGAAGTTGATACTGATTTGAAGCTTAGGGATTGTTGAAATATAACAATCAGGGTCGGCCCGAAGCTCTATGATGCTTTGAGCATGGATCGAACTCGGCAAATGAAGGAGCATTAATAGAACTTTAACCATTACACCAAAGTAAAATTGTTGTTCAAGATGAACCTAATTAATTTATAAAATATGATGCCTAACGCCTTTGCTTTTTGAGCTTCACCTCAGGGCCGGGTCTGATAACAATCGTGATCAAGTTCTACACCCACACACTTTACAAATTGTAATAATCCCAATCATTTTGGTCAGTTTTTATTGAACACTCCAAAATTGGTAATGGAAGCTGCCATTACAATTCTAACTTCAAACCTTTCCCAAAACAGGAGTTTTTTTATGTCTGTTACAAAAATCGTTAAAAGATTGTTTCAAATACAATTTTCTAGTTTGTTAGGGGCAAGTTGGTGTTTTTGTTATTGATATTACTCTACTCAGTGCACCACCCAACCTCAATCAAACCATAACTTGTTCAAATCAATTTTGTAGCATTGCAAGTAAAAAAAAAAAAAAAAAAACACTTGAATAGCAAAGATTTCTTCATTAACACTTTTTGGAAACAAAGAGAGGGAAGGCTTCTTTTTTTTTACCATTCTCTCTCTCCCGTAGAAAGACATGAAATACACAGCAAGCCGATTTGGCTAACTTGATGATCTGCTCTCACTTGACTAGCTTTTTGAGGACTATTTACAATTTTTTATGTAAAACACACAATACCCTTTTGATTCATAAGGATTTGATGATTGAAAACGAACCACACACTCACACAGAGTTTCATCTTCTTTATTTGTCACACTCTTCTCCGAGCGCCAACACAAACTTGTTCTAAACCTGAAACCTTAAACAACAAGAAGACAAAAAAGAAAAGAAGATGATTAGGCCACATGGTTAGGCCACATTAAATTGAGTCATTGATAGTTTTCAATTTACCTAAATTAACTGCTTTTTCAATCCCTGAATATCACTGCATCAGCTATCTCCATCAATGGTTGCAACGAATCCGGCGAGAATTTTCTAGCGAAAAAGTAATCCAAACTTGAATTCGATCTCCTTAACGAATGAATCAGCTGAGGCGAAACCTCGGAAGCACCGTACGTGTGAGGATGACCTCCGACGCTTCCGGTCCAGTTAACACGAGTGAGCGTGAAGTGGCTACAACCTTTGGGATCCTGAAGAGACAACAAAGTCGGAAAATAGTGCTCTTCAGGGTAACAAGACTCTGTATCGAGGCACGGTAATCTGAATTTCCTCCATAGTTTCCTCTCTTGGATGACAACCAAAGCGTGACGTTTCGCAAGAAGGAAGAACTGAGATCCAACACGGAAATCTTCGTACCGAATCTCCGGCAACATGGCGTCGTCTCCTCTCGCGTTGTATCGTTTCGGGAGGAAAGGCTCATCGGAGAGGATCTCGATGAAGCTAGGGTTAGAAGAAGGATCTGAGAAGAGGTGATTGTGAATGTAAGGGAACGAGTGGAGAGGAATACAGTGCTGCGATACGAGAGCAAAATAGAGATTGTTAGGATCGTCGAGAATCGCACGAGCTATCAATCGACGTTCCGCTGCGATTAACGTCGGAGAAGCTCGTGCGGTTCTCTTCGCCGGGATGAATTTAGCTTTAATCGACGAATCGAGTAACGGAGATACACCGGAAGATGGATCTACGTGGATGTAAACGTTGTAGAGATCTTCGTGACCTTGGAAGAAGGTTTCCCAGAGAGGCAAGAATGTTAGATCGGAGTTTGTTAGGAAGAGAAACGCGATCTTAGGTTCAGGAATCGGGGAGAGAGAGATCAGACGGCGGTTGTTCGAGGATGAGACGGCGGCGCGGTGGAAGAGAGAGAGGTCGTCGAGTTCATCGGCGGTTGAAAGGAGATTGTTGTGGCGAGAGGGAGAGAGGAAGAAGAGGAAGAAGAGCAGAGAAAGAGAGAGGAAGAGAGTTAGAGAATAAACGAGAGTAGAAGAAGAAAACATCTCTTGGAAAACAATAACACACAGAGAGAAAGAAAATACAGAATTAGAAATTTTCCAGAGGAGGAAGATGATGAAGAAGAAAAGATTTTGATTCGAATGAATTAATTGAGAGATGATAAAAAAAAAAGGAAAAATAAATAATGACGTCAGTAAATGGGGACACGTGAAATATATATATATATATATTTTTTTTGTCGACACAGTTGCTTTATCGCTATTTGTTACGTGGGGCTCTTTCTCTTTCTCTTTCTATTTAAATACTGAAGACGTGATACGGTTTTTTCAGCAACCAATTTAAAAATTTGAGCATATCTTATTATTAAACTAATAATAGGATAAAAAAGATTGGGACATATCCCTTTAAAAATGAGAAGCTTGACTTTTTTTATTTTATTGTTGTTTTCTTATCTGTGATTTAGAAAAAATGAGCTGGATAAAATGCATACTCATAGATTATCTGATCGGAGAAGGAGTTCATGGCCTAGTGGTCTTAGCTCTTTAAAGAGCTCTGCTACCTTCTCATCCAGGGTTCGAGCTTGGCTACCCACCTCTTTAAGAGGTTAAAGTTGTTTGGGCTAAGTGGAACAGCCCGTTGTGGCCCACATAGACGACAAAAAAAAAAAAATTATCTGATCGAGCGGGGGCGGAAAGTGTCCGAAAACAAATGGAGACAGACAATTCCGCATTGAATATATGAATTTTGTTACTAGTCATATTAATCCAAAACACATTATCAATTTACACCGCACTATTATCATTCGAAGTCAAAAATATTTCTAGTTCACTCATTCGAGATTTTGAATCCCGACTACATTTTGATGATGATAGTGATGAGATGCTGACGTGGAAATTGATGGTAGAGAAGACTATGTATGAATACAGTCTTTGAAGTGAAGGGCGAGCATCCTTAAGAGTGATACCCTTAAATGTTCTTAAATCATATTTCAAGTACAAAACAAGACTTTGTGTAAGATTTTGAACAGAGGGTTGCTTTAAAAAGCAAGTTACTCAAAGAATCTTGGAAAAGAGAACCTTGTGCAAGCTTATTAAATGTGGCTGACCATTGCTTGGAGAACTTCCTATACGCTGTCAATATACGGTCCATCTACATTCGAAACCAAAATACATCGTTTGAGACAAGCAAAGCTTTTAAAGGTTTAAATTTGCCAAATAACGGAAGGTAACACCGAGCTTCCTATATGCAAGGACGTAGGAGTACTTCATCCACCCATCTTTACGATAAAACGTATGTAATATTAGTTTAAATCATCATTAGTACTACTACTAACACAAACCAAACAGTACTGGGAGAAGACAAAAAATTTACTTGCAATGTCGAAGAGATTCATATCGTTCTTGTTCATTCATTACAGTCTTTTGTATTTGTGAGTTGTACCATCATCATTGCAACATCCCACAAGAAAGTAAGTATTTGGAAACCTACTTGGCCAAAATGTAAGAACATGAAACGAATCTACTACCTACTGCAACAAATTCAACTTCTCCAACCTCATGAAAACACTACAAATCAATGCCGTATGCATTACAAATCTGCAGTTAAGCCAAAATCAGCACTAAGATACTCTAATTCGAGGAAATTTCCACAAGCGCCAAACACAATAGAACATCGAAAAACGAAACGAACACAAATTAAATTAGAGATTGAGAAATGAGGAAATCTGATCCCTACGTTTAGAAATACTAACGATTTCTTACATTGTTCGAGAGATCGAGTGTGACCAAAATAGAACAAATCGTAGATTCCATCTGCGTAGACACGGATGGGAGTATCAGACGGTGAAAAACTCTCGGTGACGGCAAAACGAATGTCTCCGGTGTGGTTAGCGGCGAGGTTAGTCATATTCTCTGAAATAACCTAGCCGTTTTTTTTGAAAAACATTTAAATCCGGATTATTATAAATAATAATCCTCAACTCAACACAAAATCCAAGCAAACCAGCGAAAAACACATAACTCAATTTAAACCAATAAATCCATTAAACCATTAAATTCCGTAAAACATTTCTAAACATCAATTACATAATCACTAGCAACCTAAACACCAGTATCTAAATTCCAATAAATGAGAACAACAGACACGACACCCTAAACCATCCTCTTCTCCTTGCCATGATTCCACGATTACATTTTATCTTTACCTGCATCACATGGAAAAACGAGATGTGTAAGTATTTTATCAATACTTAGTGAGACGGTCATTCCATCTACTAGTTATACACATATGATAATTGAATTGCCAAGATACCCAAAAATCACTAAACAATTTATCACAATCAACCAACAAACGAAACAAGCAAAATAACCAACAATCAGAAGTTGGTGTCAATCGACACCCACACTGGTGTCGATCGACACGCACTTCGCAACTTAGTGTCGATCGACACCTCCACCTGGTGTCGATCAACACACCATCGCAGAAACACACAAGCATATCCTCTCATGGCTCGATTCTGGTTCCCTCAAGCGATCCTGCATCGAAGAACCATAGACAAACATCCGAAACCGTAGATATAACACTTTATATGATTTTCTTAATCAATCCACCCCACCATCGACATAATGTAACAAATCAGCTCAATGATATTTGCAAGCGATTTTGGACTTGTCAAAGTATAAAACATCACATGACCTTGCATATTCAGTATGAGTAATTGCCTTTAGATTTGTACAATTTTATTACTTCAATTGATCGGCCACTTCTTCTAAAATCAGGTGGTTGGAACGGTGAGCACTAGGCCTGGGCATTCGGGTATTCGGGTCAGTTCCGGTTCGGTACCATTCGGTTCCGGGTATTTTGGTTCTAGGAAATTTGGACCCATTGGGTATTTATAATTTTTGGTTCGGTTTCAGATTGGTTCCTATCGGTTCCGGGTCGGTTCGGTCCTAGACTACGAGGTACCGTAAAATACCCGAAAAAATTCGGTTATCATACGGTTCGGGTATCCAGGAACCGAAATAAAAAATTTGTAACCGAATTGTGTAAAAGCATACCCGAAATAGTGATAAATAACCGAATAAAAATTCATGGTTCTTAGTTCTTACAAAACCCCAAAAGCATAAACTGCAAATGTTTAACCAAAATGACATAAAACATAAAAGTTGAAAGAGATAATGAAAGTCTTCAAACAAACATCAAAATAGATAATGCAAGTTTCCGAAATGCAAACAAAAACCTCCATCTTGTAATCTCTGAAACACACCATATTCCTCCATACTTAGCAAAAAACTGCATAAACAAAATGAAAGACATTAGTCAAAAACAGAAACTAATGAAACAATTAACTAAACAGAAATGCACTTGGAAGAGTAACACTTACCAAACTTGTTAATTCCTTTATTGATTCACAGAATTGACGTTAATCTTCCAATCCCAACTCCCCAAACTCTGCATTTAAATAAGAAGAAGATATTAGAAGCTATAAACTTGTAGTTAACAAATTAAAGAGACACACATACCTCTCTCAAGCTGATCCTGGCATTCAATGTCATCGAGCAATTGTTCAATGGTAATATTAGATCCTCTATTACCCATGCGTATCTCTACCTTCAACCACTGCTCCAGGCACATCAGCATCTCTATGGTGTAATGTGTTAGACAACTTCTGTAAGGATCCAAGATGCGACCACTTGTGCTAAATGCAGATTCAGATGCAACACTAGACACTTGCATAGCAAGTACATCCTTAGCAACTTCTGAAAGAACTTGAAACTTCAAGCTGTTAACCCTCCACCATGAGAGAACATCGTATTCAGAACCTGCAAAGATATGTGGGTTCTCCACATTCTCTGCCAAGTACAACTCCAGCTCAGTAGCAGACTCTTGAAAATCTGTATCCTGGACCCTTTCTTTATAAACTGCAGAGATCCTGCGAAAACCACCACGAGAAGACAATTGTTCTCTGCCTAAGTGTTATGAATTATACCTTGGCTAAGGAGAAGACGAAGATCCAAAGCTTTGTGCCTGAGAAGTAGTTGATGCAGCAGAAGTAGATGGTGAATTCTTCTTCCTATTCTGATTATACTCATCAAACAGCCTCTTAAGAATATCCATTGTTGCATCATATAACTGTGTGGCCTTCTCGCTACCGCTTCCATATAACTCATCAAAACACAATTGTGCAAATTTCATCTTGTTCCTCGGATCAAACACAGTAGCCACTATCAACATCATGTTCATCTCAGTTTCTTCATTAAAAGGATCCCAGTACTTACCCAATTTGGTGATCATAGCTTTGGATTTAGTCTTCAACTCCTCCTCTGGTTTACGGCTCAATTTGGTGAGATGAGTTTGAATGCTCACTATCTCATTGTAGCACTTGTGAGCACTCACAGTGTTAGTTGCTGACAATTCTAGAGTTGACTCGTAGAAGATGGCAAGAAAGTTGAGCAATCTGTCTGTATCATCCCAATCTTTCTTCACAGGTGGTCCAACCCTCTTCTTTCCATCTACTCCTTCATTAAAGTAATCATTGTATGGCTTGTCTTCAGCTTCCATCTTCTCAAATTCCACACGAAAATCCATAGCTCTACTGATCATTAGATAGGTTGAATTCCACCTGGTTTTGCAATCCAGAGGAAGACTTCCCCTAGTCATCTTACTTGTGTCTACACGCAGCTGAAATGATTGTAGTCTTGGTGTTGAGGACCTCACATACTGAATCCCATTCCGAATTGCAGCTATATTGTGGTTAATATCTTACAGCCCATCTTTCACAATCAGGTTGAGAATATGTGTAGCACATCTGACATGCAAAAACTCACCATTAAGTACCAGAGCATCTTCCCCAACTAAACTGAAAATTTCTTTGAAGTACCTCAGTGCGTTAATGTTAGCTGTAGCATTATCAACTGTAATGCAAAAGACTTTCTTGATTCCCCACTCCTCGAAACACTCCTCTAGAACCCTAGCAATAGTAACTCCCTTGTGGTCACTAATGTTTTTGAACCCAATGATAAACTTCTTCAGTTGCCAATTCCAATCAACGAAATGAGCAGTCACCACCATGTAACTAGCTCATCTGGTTGGAGCTACCCATATATCAGCTGTTAAAGACACTCTCTGCTTTTTCAAACCAAGCAGCTTCTTCATAAGATTCTTCCTCTTCACAAACATCTCTACTATATCCCTAGTTGCTGTGCGAGCAGGAATTTCACACAATAGAATTTGTGAAGATTCAATGTAAAAAGAGCTTCTTTAGGGTTTCAAACACAAAGACGGATTCGAATTAGGGTTCTTAGACTGTTCTTATTATTAGCTAACTGAGATCTGTTTTTGTCTTATTATCGTTCAGAATTTCAGATCCTTACAAATGAGGGGGGTACATGCTTATTTATAGAGAAATAGGTCGGTTCGGACAAATAGTGTTGGGCCGTTAATGGGCTTTTATCTTCTGGACTTTGACTGGTGGGCTGGTTTGTGATGAACCTTCAGTTCCATCACCGGTTAACCGAATCCTCGGAATCACCGGTTTAATGTGTATTTAGTCGGTTTAGGCTATCGATTCTTCTAGGAGAGATTTGACCCCTACAGTTAGCCCCCCCAGTTCAACAGTTTTATTAAATAAAAGTGTTGAAGTAAGGGTGTCCAGGTGAAGAATCGATTTTCGTTAGACTGTTAACGTGTTGGCGATGGTTCGATTACCGCAGTTCAAACCCGTGGTGGAGATTAACATCGAGAGATTATGCCGAGCCCGGATGACATGGTTGCACCCAATTCGGCGAGCCGGCTGACGTGACGTTATCAGCGAATCGATTTTGATCTTGCGAAGTCGCGAACTGATCAAGATCAATATTTGTGAGCCGCTTGAAGATGCGAGGCGATGAGATGAGCATGTTCTAAATCTGCGAGCCGTTCGAAGACGCGAGGCGACGAGACGAACATGTTCTAAATCTGCGAGCCGTTCGAAGATGCAAGGCGATGAGACGAAGGTACATAAGTGTGAACAAGCCTCGGTAAAAAACCCTGTCCAGAAAACCCGGTGGGAAAAAACCAGACCAAGGGGAAAAGAGCACAAGTCACACTTGTTCGAGTCGTCATTGTCGCCGAGTTCCCAATTTTCGTTTCGTTTGCGTAATCTACGAGCCGTTTGATGTAATGAAAACCGTTGCACTGTGGCGCGGCAAGTAGATATACGAAGTCGCGAGATGCTTCGAGCGATTGATTGCGAGTTGGCGAAGCGAAGTCACACCGATTCTGGCGAGGTGATGAGATGAAGATCTGCGGGGTCACGAACTTATTTGATGAAGAAAGTCACGAGGCCGCGAGCTGATTTGTTGATAAGTCGCGAGGCCGCGAGCTGACTTATAGATGAATCGCGAGGCCGCGAGCTGATTTGTTGAAGAGTCGCGAGGCCGCGAGCTAATTTATTGAAGAGTCGCGAAGCCGCGAGCTGATTTGTTGTTGAGTCGCGAGGCCGCGAGCTGATTTGTTGATGAGTCGCGAGGCCGCGAGCTGATTTGTTGAAGAGTCGCGAGGCAGCGAGCTGATTTGTTGAAGAGTCGCAAAGCCGCGAGCTGATTTGTTGTTGAGTCGCGAGGCCGCGAGCTGATTTGTTAATGAGTCGCGAGTAAGACTACTTCTCGCCATATGGTAACAATGTAACCATAAATTGATTTGACCAAGTTACGAGGGCGCGACCTGGACAGATTAATCGGTATTGCGAGGTCATGGTACTCTCTGAGAATTGAAATCTTGAGAATGCGAAGTTATGAAGTCGCGAATCAACTCGAGGGTGAGCTCGCGGGATCGCGTTTTGAGCGAAATGGAAGCCGGGGAATCACAAGTTGGTATCAATCCCTTAGAAACTGATCTCCTAAGCCTGAATCTTGGGCCCATTACGAAATGAGGCCCACCTTGAAATTCGATCCGCAAAAATGCCTTCATAAGGAGCGATGCTCCTCAGATACTTCTCATAATTTCAATTCTCCAAAAACAGGTATTCCTCTCTCTCCCTTTTCTCTCGTTTTCCCTTTCAAGTTTTTTTGTTAAGTTTTAGCCGTCCCATCACTTTGCCGCCGCCGTGTTCTTCATCGCCACCATCGTGTTCTTTGAGGAAATCTGAAAATTTCCCTTTTTGATCCAAGAAATCATGTCGTCAACGAATTTATTTGTATTTGCGAGACCTGCCGAGCTCCCCGAGAAGGAAAGGTTGATCTGGGTGTATTCCGAAAATAGCGAGTCGCTAGTTGACGCGAGCTCAAGTTGTTGTCGGTTCTGTGGTCGAGAGGAAGCGAGCACTTCTGGTCGCGAGGATGCGAGTTCTCCTGGTCGAGAGGACCGAGTTGGAGGTTATTCTCCCCTTGCCAAATTGTTCTCCTATCCTTCCCCCGTCTTAAGGCAAAGTCGCGAAACGAAGGAGACCGCTTCACCGATGCGAGCTGCACGAACTGATTTTCAAGAGGGAGTTGGAACCTCGCGCCCCTCGCTAGTTGGCGAGACTTCCGCTGCTAATGAGCAAAGACTAGTCGCGGAAATTCCACATCTTCGTGACGAGTCGCTTAGTCCTGCCGAGCCGCCTTCCCGAGTAAAGATCGAAGAACGTACTTGGGAGTACAATCCCCTCATAGAAGCAGAAAGATTGGATGCCTGGATTGGATCCGAACTGGTCGAGGTCGTCAAGAAGAAAACGAAGTCGAGGCGAAAACCACGCCCACCTCCAGGATCTTCATGGTGCGACAAGGTTTCCCTGGCAACCCTTCGCCTAGAGTGCGGTCGAGATGATTGTGCCATCCGTTGGTCAGCGAGAAGATGACCCGCCTGCTGGTACATTCACCGCGTACGAGTGCTGGTTTAGGGATTGTTACCTTACACTCCCCATTCCAGTGACGATTCTGCGGTTTATGTGGGTTCATCGTATCGCGCTCGCGCAGATCAATACAAGGGGAGTTTGTCAATTGGTCGGACTTTTGACGCGAGCTTCAGAATGTGACGAGCCCATCGGAGTCCGCCATCTTAATAATTTTCTTGAATTCCGCAAGAATGCCGACCCGAGCGGTAAGAAGCTGTATAATCTGGCAAGTCGACCCTAGTACAAGATTTTAGACGACTTCCCGAACAATTGACGAACTGCAGGGATTTTAGTCGGACTGTGGAGAACAACTCGTAGTGGAAAAGTACTGAGAACCACGATCGAGTGGGATTGGAAATAAGGTCGAAGCTTGCGAGCCGACGTAATAACCGCGAGTGCTAACTTCTCCGTTAAAGGATATCTTGTTTCCGCATCGGTTAGCGACTTACTGATGTAGAAAACGGGTTTATGCTTTGTGCCGTCTTCGCAAACTAGAACTCCACTAACTGCCGATATGGAGACCGCGATGTAAAGATAAAGCGGTTCGCTAGCAATGGGCTTTGTCAAAATGGGTGGAGTCGCGAGATATTGTTTCAACTCCTGGAAGGCTGCCTCACATTTCTCTATCCATTCGATTGCCTGTCGAGCTTCCCCCCTTTTTATCCTTGAGCGTGTCATAAAAGGGCAAGCATTTATCGGTAGAGCGCGAGATGAATCTGTTCAACGCTGCCACTCTTCCCGTCAGTCGCTGGACCTCCCTTTTTGCTTTCGGCGAGACCATCTGGATGAGCGCTTGGATTTGCTTTGGGTTAGCCTCGATCCCGCGACGAGTCACCATATAGCCGAGGAACTCGCCTGATGTTACGCCGAATAGGCACTTGGCCGGATTGAGCTTCATGTTATACTTGTTTAATAGTGCGAAGCATTCTTCGAGATGGCCGACATGATCCTTCTCCTCGAGCGACTTGATGAGCATATCGTCTATGTAGACCTCAATTGTCTTGCCGAGGAGGTCCGCAAACATCCTATTCACCAATCGTTGATAAGTTTCCCCAACGTTCTTAAGGCCAAAAGGCATGACCTTGTAGCAATAGATCCCGCGATCCGTAATGAAAGATTTTTTGTCGTGATCGCCAGGGTGCATGAAGATTGGATTATAGCCAGAAAAAGCATCCATAAATGACAACAATCTGTTTCCAGATGTCGCCTCGACGAGGCGGTCGATATGAGGAAGAGGGAAACTGTCCTTTGGGCACGCCTTGTTTAAATCTATGAAGTCTACACAGACTCGCCATTTACCGATTTTCTTCTTCACGACCACTAGATTTGCGAGCCAATCTGGATATCTGACTTTAGCGATTGAGCCGACTTTCAAATGTCTTTCTACTTTGTCATTTACCGCTTTAGCTCTATCCGGTCCAAGCCGCCTTCGCTTTTTCTTTATGGGTTTGAAAGTTGTATCAACATTCAACTCGTGACTGATGATATTGATATCGATCCTGGGCATGTCCTCGGCTGCCCATGCAAAAGTACTAACGTTCCTCTTAAGGAATTCGACGAGGTCGAGCCTGACGGCTTCATCTAGCTTTGCACCTATCTCCACACATTTCTCCGGGAACTCGTCGTCTATTCAAACGGATATGACAGGTTCGTAGGTCGGACCCGCTCCTTCCTCTACACGGGATTCCGCGACCTGTAATTGCTATAAAACGTTCGAGAGCTCTTTGACGGGCTCCCAGTCAGTCTTAATCTTTTTTTGTTTCTCGCTCAGGATCGGGTCTGCCGCCTGACTCCTTAGCTTATGCGCGACCATGAAGCAAGATCGCGACGCCGCCTGACTTCCTCTGATTGCTTTGATCCCACTTTTGGTTGGAAATTTAAAGCAGAGATGGTATGTCGAGGCGACGGCACGCATCGAGTTGAGCCAAGGTATTCCCATTATGACATTGTAAATCGTCGGGTTGTCGGATACTACGAATTCTACAATTTTAGTTACCCCTTCCGCACATACCAGAAGTTTAATAGCTCCGAGTGTCATTGTTGTCTCGCCATTGAACCCGGTCAAAGGTTTAGGATGGGATTCGACTTGAGCGAGGTCGATTTCCATACGCTTAAGAGCGTCTATGAAAATGATGTCTACCGTGCTTCCAGTATCAATCAAAATGCGACCCGTGTCCCAACCCGCGATGGAGAGTCAGATGACAAGCGGGTTGTCGTGAGGTTTGTCAATGTCTTCGACCTCCTGCTCCTTGAACTGGATAACATCGTTTGGGAGCTTGGACGGATTTGGTTTGTTCGCCCCTATCTCAGCTCGCCTCCGATAAGCTTTGATTGACGAGACGGTGTTTGAGCAATAACGCGAGCTGCCCATGATCATGTTGCAGACTTTTTGCTTCGAGCCGCCCTGGCCTCCATTATCGTTCCGCCTGCCAAGGTGGGCTTCGTTATCGTTCCGCCTGTCTCGTTTGTTCCCTCTGTTATTGTCCCCTGACGAGTTGTCTCCTTCTCTTGCATCGTCGAATTGCTCGAGTTGGAAATCGTTCACGCTTATATTTCCTCTTAGTTCGCCTGCGACCAGCTTCGCTGCGAGTCGCATGCCGAGTACTCTGCAGTTAGCCGTTGAGTGTCCTCCCATTTTATGCAGGTCGCAATATGCGGATTCGTCATACTGCGAGTTCCTCGTCCATGTGTTGCCATTACTACGGCCCAGAGCGCTACTTCCGCGGCCTTGCCCTCTTCCTCGACCATAGCCGGGCGAGTCCACCTGGTAGTTATGGGCACCTTTAAAACCTCCCTCGTGCTACACAAAGTTGCCTTGCTTCTTCTTTGCTGTAGCTGGGGCTTCTTGCGAGTTAGGATTTCTGGCCTTTCCATACTTCGTGCTCAGAATTCTAGTTTCATCCTCGCTTTTTGTAAAACCATTAGCGCGATGAAGCGCATCTTGAATAGACGTTAATTGTCATTTCCTTTCGAAAATCCGAATTATACCACAGGGCCTTTCGCAACGCGCTTAGTGCGGACTGGTCGTCAATCCCTTTGACCTGAGTAAGCATCGCCTTGAAGCGTTCGATGAAAACTCCCAAGGGTTCGCTGGCCGCCTGCGACATGGTGTAATGATCCGCCTCCGACGACCTGCGCTTGATTAAGATGGCATACTTCTTCAGGAACGCTTCGGAGAGCTGCGCAAAGTTGTCGATCGAATTCCTCTTCAGCCCCGTAAACCAATAGAGAGCTGCCTCCTTGAGGTGTTCCACGAAGAGGAGGCAGTAACCTACGTCTCTTTCCTCGAGTCGGAAATTGGCTCGCCCCATAGCGATTGAGAACGCTCTAATGTGCTCTGTGGGGTCGCCCTTTCCTTCGTAAATAGGTATCCTTATTTTCTTGGGATCGGATAGACGCACCTTGGTTACTCGCTCGGTAAAAAGAGTGGTACTAGCCTCTTCAAGGACACGGTCGATTTCTGGTGCCTTGCTGGTCGCGCGATGCACTTGCGAATATCGCATGTCCTTGAGATCGCGGGCTGTCTGCTGCATGATGGCCTTGAGCTCGTCCATCTCCCTTTGCTGCGTCGCAATAATTCTGCGATTGGTCGGGGCTTCGGCCTGTTCCGCCCATCGCATATTCTCCGCAATTTCGCCCTCATCCCGACTTTGGATATGATTGGTCGGTCGGCTAGGTCGTGCGGCTCCGAACTCACGTTCCACTGGATCGTCTGCGATACCAATAATGTCGTCAGTCGCACCTGCGACGGGAACGACTCCATCTCCGAGAGGTGTGGGTGTATGATCCACGCGAGCCCCGTGAGCTGAAGGCGAGGTCGCCGGGGTGAAGTTGAGAGCGATCGGGGTGATGCGAAGTGCGCCACCTTGAGGTAGTCCTTGAGACTGACGAGCTGTCGACAAGGTCTTGATTCCGGCGGTCAGGTTACTGTTGATGGTTTGCTGGTTCTGCGACTGCTTGAGCAACTGCTCGAGCATTGCTTTGAGCTGATCGTAAGCTCCTGGTGTGGCCGGGTCAGCCGAGCCGGTATTGGTGGTTGTCTGGTTTCCTGCTGGGCCAGATCCGCCTCCTTCCGCCTCCAAAGCGGACTGGCTGTTTACGTTGGTTTGCCCATGCGAAGCGGACTCCCTCGGATCTGAACCACCTTCAGTCGCTGGAGACTGCGGGTTCGTTATTGACATATTGGCTAGTTTGTCTAAGTGTTTGTTTTGTGTATGAAGCTAATGTTGCGATCCCCTCCTTCTAGCGCCAAATTGTGCGAGCTGGAATTTCACACAATAGAATTTGTGAAGATTCAATGTAAAAAGAGCTTCTTTAGGGTTTCAAACACAAAGACGGATTCGAATTAGGGTTCTTAGACTGTTCTTATTATTAGCTAACTGAGAGCTGTTTTTGTCTTATTATCGTTCAGAATTTCGGATCCTTACAAATGAGGAGGGTACATGCTTATTTATAGAGAAATAGGCCGGTTCGGACAAATTGTGTTGGGCCGTTAATGGGCTTTTATCTTCTGGGCTTTGACTGGTGGGCTTGTTTGTGATGAACCTTCGGTTCTGTCACCAGTTAACCGAATCTTCGGAATCGCCGGTTTAACGTGTATTTAGTCGGTTTAGGCTATCGATTCTTCTAGGGGAGATTTGACCCCTACAGTTGCTATTCTACGAGACACAGGCTTGTAGAGTTGCATCTTGTAACAGAAATGCCTCCACGCTAGACTCTCTATGAATGCCAATGGAAGCTCACCTAAGATCAGCATCTCATTGGAAGCCTCTCTGAACACTTCTTCACTCACTCTAGAAACCTTGATAGAACCATCAATACCTGGACTAATAACCTGTTGACCATCCTTTTGAGTTGCTTTCCATTTTTGGTGCTCGATGCAATGAATAAGATGCTTCCTCATGTTAGATGTTCCTGATGTTTAGATGCACCCCATTACTTTTCCACAGTAATGACATTTTGCCTTTGTCTTTGTGAAGTGGTCCCATACAACAGACATTAGTCTCTTAGTCCCATTCTTACCACCTTTCGCATGAGTAGCCTTCCTCTTCCCTTTAGCCTTATCTGTAGCAGGAGTAGGACTAGGAGTTTCTGCTTCTGTGTCTGTCTCAGAAAGTAGATCTTCCATGTCAACATCTTTTTCAATATCAATGTTAACTGGATCCTGATTAGAAGCCATCTGCATAAACAGTATAAACATCGTTCAGATTCAGAAGGTCCCTTACTCGATTACAACTTTACAAGGAAAAACCCCAATTCAATTTCAACAAAAAAACCCTAAATTGAAATTCAAAAATCTCAGACAACCTAATTCAATTATAACCCTAAAACATAACTCAAATTGTATATTTTAAGCCCTAAATTAAACATCAAAATTGAGTGATTAGACAAACTGGCGAAGCATAATTCATGAACCAAGAGTATTACGACGGTATTACCTCTGATCGGATTCTTGAAGCAGCAGATGAAGCAGCCGGCGATGATATGCTACGGCGGCTGAGATACTGAGATTCCAGTTTGAAATGGTGGCTAACGAAGAAGAATTGAAGAATTTATAGGGCTGCCTTTGCATGAATTCTCGATTCGAGGTGGAGAAATCGCATGCAGAGAAACAAAGACACAAAAGTGAGCTTGAGAAGTGGAAACGTCTGCTTTTTTAACCGAGACTCTCTCGACATGTAATAATGAACCTAAAATCATTAAAAGTTGTATATATATTTCGGTTCTGTATTCGGTTCTCGGTTTTTAACCGAACCGAACCGAGAACCATGGTTCTAAATCAATTGGACCCATCGGTTATTTCATGCCTATCCGAAACCGAACCATTCCTGTTTTTTTAGGTCGGTTTCGGTTCGGTTCTTCGGATCCGGTTACATGTGCCCAGGCCTAGTGAGCACCATGTACCCGAGCTAGAAATGGTTCTCTCTTAGAGTTTAGCTCTGCTTGTGATTCGCAAGAGGAAATCGAATATTATTATTATTTCTCTACCATTGATATTTATTTTATTTTGCAGAGACTGACGAGAGGAGATGAGCATTAGAAGAGTTAGTTTTCTTTCTAAATTTCCTAAATTTGACACAAATTCTTCAAGGTACATAATTTCTTATTTTTCTTTTCAGTTGGATTAAGTGATAGCCCTACTCTATGTGTTTAAATGGTTCAAACGGTTCATTTGCAACTATAGAAAACAAAAAGTATCATTGGTTAAGGATCACATAATATGCCTCAGGAGCTTTTACGATGTTTGATATAACATGATTTTGGGTTTTCCTAACTACGGTTTTAACAGGTTTTCAGAGTCCTTTGAGTCATTTTCAGTTAATATTTAGGTTCATACTTGGGGATTTGGATCAGCACGCGTTCGGGAAAGAGATTCGAGTATTTGAGCGGGAACCGGAGTCGTTTCGAAGATCAGACCGACCGGTCCCTGTTTGCCACATCAAGACCGACCTGTTCCTGAAGACCGATCGATCCGTGAGACGTTTTGAAGCAGCCAAGTTGTTCTGGAAAGTGGACCGGCCGGTCCACTCATAGGATCGACCGGTCCAGGCGAAAACAGGGAAACTTACGTTTTGAAGAGGACCGACCGTTCCACATCAGGACCGACCGGTCCGACCGCCTGATTTTTAGGAAATTTCCTTTTTCTACATTTTCTCCTATAAAAACCCTATTGAGTTGAGACTTTTAGATCTATCTTTTATTCTGCACGTTTTTACTAAGACTTTGAGATCTTTTGAGCAATTGTAAGCAAGGAGAAGAATTCATCTACTTTCGGAGAAGAATTTCTGAACCTTTATTTGTTTTCTATTTTATCTATTATGCAATTCTCATCTTTTACTCTTGCTATGCTTTCAATCATGTTTGAGTAGATCTATAGTTAGGTTTTAGGGTTTCGATGGATTTCACAGAATAAATCAGACACAAATAGGTTGTTTACTCTTTATCATCTTCATCACTGTTAGGCATAAAGCTAGGATTGAACTGATCACTTAATCCCTAGATCTTAGGTTGATGCACATTCCAAAAGCTTGGGCATCACTGGAACTACTATTGATGAGCAATTATTTTTTAGTCTCGAAAGTGAATTAGAGTTGATTGCGAACTGATCAAAACCTGAATTGTAAAGCTTGCCTAGGATAGCCGTGACCAAACGAAAGTTTAGGAACTCGGATCTCTAGGGATAGTAATTGTTATCACGAAAGTGAAGCAATTTATAACCGTGTTTTGAGTTCTAGATGCATGCATATTTGAATCTCAATAGTTGTCTGGTTTATGAATGTGATTTCCTGAGATTCTCTAATGCCTAGCGTTTTTAATCATATGAATTCACATTGTTTTAATCTGCAATTCTTGTCTTTTAAATTGATAACACTTCTCACAAATCTTGTTTCCTGCTTAGCTTAATTCCATTTTCTATAATTGGTTGTGTAAATTCCACTTGGTCCTTGAGGATTCGATCCCTAATTCACTACTTCGTTTGCTGTGCACTTGCAGTAGATTTTATAGGGTTAAAACTCGTTGTATCAATGCTTTGAGTTTTGAGAGTAGAAAGTGAAAAGCTTTGAGCTTTAGATGATTGAAAAAAGAAAGCTTTGAGCTTTAGAGATTTTAAGAGAAAAGCTTTGAGCTTTGAGAATTTAGGGAAAAGCTTTGAGCTTTAGAGATTAAGAAGAATTTGTAACCAAAGATTTTAAACCAAGATTTTTCAAAACCATTTTCTTTAAAATTCCGAATTGAAAAATCACAACTTTTGGTAACCAAAAGTTTTAATAACCAAAACTTTTAAAACATTTTCAGCGGAAATCTACAAGAATTTGTGTTGGATTAAGCGCATAAGGAAGATGGAAACATCCTTATAACGATTCAACCCAACAAATCAAAGAAATCAAAAAATTTCTAACTTTTGAAAAATAAAACCGAAACTCCAAATCTCTAACCCAAGAGCTTATGCTCTGATACCATGTTGGAATTTGATGAGTCTAAGCTCATCTATGAAGAACAAACACCTAAATATGTTTAAGAAAGAATCCACACAAACCGGTTTATACAAAACCGAGTATTACATGTGTGGAAAGATTTGAAGTTTAATAAGAAGAAATAAGATAGATTATTAAAGGAAAGTTACATAAAAGATGGGGTTTGATTCATAAGAATCAAACCCATAACTTAGTTCCTTTAATAATCTACTTTGGAAAATACTAAGAAAAGCTTAAGTAAAAATAAGAGATAAATAAGAACAAGAGTTTCTCTCTTTTATTAAGAATACTTGGATGATTACAAATGAATCTTACAAGTGGTATTTATAGCCACAAAAAAAATCAGAATCAAAATAATACATAAAAATAAAATCAAAAATAGAAGAGTTGACCAAATTTGAATTTGGTCAACTGTGCCAACGGTCTGATCCGTACGGACCAAACCAGAGGATCTCGGGCATCGGGACATGCGGCATCAGGCGGATCAGGACATGCGGGACTGGTCGCAGACACAGGATTGGTCCATGGCACTTTGGAGGCGGGACACGGATCGGGACGTGAAGCCTCGGACGCGGGACGCGGATCAGTACATGACCCGCATGTTTATCCGTTAACCCGGGTCGGGTAAACGGATAAACACGCGGATCCTGGATCTTCATAGGATCCGCGTGTCTTCCCACGATACGTGCGTCCCCGATCCTTCTTCGACCCGCAGGACGAGTGGCGTCGATACCGCGGTACGAGGATCGGCCGGATCAGTACATGGCCGACCCAAATTTTCCCAACTTCCATTTTTCGCCATTTTCTCGTGCGGCCTTCTTCACTCTTCATCCGGCCTCACTCCATCTTAACTTGAATGGCCTAGAACGCCACTTACCAAGCCTTGAACATGCTTGGCATTCCTTTTCCCAAAGTTACCCGAACATAGCTTTCTTTAAGGGCAACTTGGTTTCTTCTCTTGAACACCTTTGTGTTCTCCTTGTTTAACACTCCCCCGCAAGTTAATACGCAGATGAAGCGAAGTATTAACTTGGAGATACAAGGAGAGACCTCATTAAAACCTTAGTGGGAAAACCCTTTGGGACAAAACCACACTAAGGAAAAAGAGTATCAATCCAATATCTTAAGGGTTTTAAACCAAGGTCTTTGAGTTTCACCTCGGCTCCTCTTTGTTCCGCCTCGGTCTTGCTCTTCTTCTTTGAGCTTCGGCCTCAACTTATCCGTGATAGCTTTGGCCTTGCTTCTTCTCTTGAGTGACCTTTCTAATACTCCCCCGCACTCTTAGCCGTCGTGAAGATGTATGAACAAAGGCTAAGAGTGGAGCTTGGCATCGCCTTTTCCTCTTGGATTTCCGGATCAATCTTTGGTCTTATTGCTTCCTTTGATTCTTCTTCTTAATTCCGGTTCCTCCTCATGGTCTCCTCATCATTTTTCTTTCATTTGCACCTTTGATCAGGAGGTTTAAACAAAAGAAAAACATTAGGGATGTTCCATAACTTAAAACCATAAATTAAGAGATATAATATATAATAGCAATAGATTTTAAATGAGAAATGATTGATCCCTAAATGGAGAGTTTAGAAATGGCCCTTTTCTTTTGTTACGGTTTGGAGACATGGAATTGAAATTCCTTTGATTGGTCTTCTCCCCCGTACACACAACTCAACCGATCCGGTTGTTCTTTGATAATTACTCTTGAAATTCCAAGTCTCTTCTCAACCTTCCTTAACGCCAAGCCTAATCACCATCCGAAGCATCTCAATCTCTTTTAGCTTTTCGGATAACGTCAAAACATTGGCTTGTTCAACCCTTCTTCACCATTCATGATTTTGGGCATTCTCAATCTCTTTTAGCCTCATAAATGACTTCAAGATTGATCTTCAAAGGCTAGTTGCTTCTTCTTGGATTTCTTGAGTTTTAATTTCACCTTGCATTAACACCATAAACGAATTGGATCAGTCACATACAAATATTTAAGTTTAAAATCATAAACCGAAATTAACCAAAATTAAGCTATTGATTTTAACTATAGCTAATTCGGTTTTATCAACTCAATTTCATCATGATTTTAAACTTATCTTCAATTCGTTTATAGGTTTCAATTTGCAAGCACAACATTTTTCAAGAAATTAAAAATTTCTTTAACCAACTGATTTTACTCTAAACCGGATTTCAAATTCAAAATTCAAATAACATCAAAGAGAGGGAAAAATTTAGAAACTCCCTCTTTCTTCCAATTCGGATTGGAAGTATGCACACCATGGAAGCTTGAAGCTTCTTGAAGAGTTTAGTAACATCTTGGGTGGTTTCCTTTGAACCACCAAATCATCAACATTTTGATGAACAAACTTGGGCCGGATACAACGTGATTTTAAATGCACAAAGGCATCCCACAGATCTCTCCCATAAAACTTAGGATTGGATTCATCATGATTTTAAATGCTAAACTCTTAGCATCCCATGGATCTCTTCCTTCAAAAATGTAAACACAAGGGACTTTTGGATTCATCGTGATTTTAAATGCACAAAGGCATCCCACGAATCACTTCCCTCTTGTGCTACACAACAACTTCAAAAATAGTAACCAAAGATTTAGTAACCGAGAGATTTAAAGTAACCGAGAGATTGAAAGATTTAGTAACCAAGAGTTTGAAAGATTTAGTAACCAAAGTATTACTAACCAAAGAAAAGCTTTGAGTTTTGAGAGTAGAAAGTGAAAAGCTTTGAGCTTTAGATGATTGAAAAAAGAAAGCTTTGAGCTTTAGAGATTTTAAGAGAAAAGCTTTGAGCTTTGAGAATTTAGGGAAAAGCTTTGAGCTTTAGAGATTAAGAAGAATTTGTAACCAAAGATTTTAAACCAAGATTTTTCAAAACCATTTTCTTTAAAATTCCGAATTGAAAAATCACAACTTTTGGTAACCAAAAGTTTTAATAACCAAAACTTTTAAAACATTTTCAGCGGAAATCTACAAGAATTTGTGTTGGATTAAGCGCATAAGGAAGATGGAAACATCCTTATAACGATTCAACCCAACAAATCAAAGAAATCAAAAAATTTCTAACTTTTGAAAAATAAAACCGAAACTCCAAATCTCTAACCCAAGAGCTTATGCTCTGATACCATGTTGGAATTTGATGAGTCTAAGCTCATCTATGAAGAACAAACACCTAAATATGTTTAAGAAAGAATCCACACAAACCGGTTTATACAAAACCGAGTATTACATGTGTGGAAAGATTTGAAGTTTAATAAGAAGAAATAAGATAGATTATTAAAGGAAAGTTACATAAAAGATGGGGTTTGATTCATAAGAATCAAACCCATAACTTAGTTCCTTTAATAATCTACTTTGGAAAATACTAAGAAAAGCTTAAGTAAAAATAAGAGATAAATAAGAACAAGAGTTTCTCTCTTTTATTAAGAATACTTGGATGATTACAAATGAATCTTACAAGTGGTATTTATAGCCACAAAAAAAATCAGAATCAAAATAATACATAAAAATAAAATCAAAAATAGAAGAGTTGACCAAATTTGAATTTGGTCAACTGTGCCAACGGTCTGATCCGTACGGACCAAACCAGAGGATCTCGGGCATCGGGACATGCGGCATCAGGCGGATCAGGACATGCGGGACTGGTCGCAGACACAGGATTGGTCCATGGCACTTTGGAGGCGGGACACGGATCGGGACGTGAAGCCTCGGACGCGGGACGCGGATCAGTACATGACCCGCATGTTTATCCGTTAACCCGGGTCGGGTAAACGGATAAACACGCGGATCCTGGATCTTCGTAGGATCCGCGTGTCTTCCCACGATACGTGCGTCCCCGATCCTTCTTCGACCCGCGGGACGAGTGGCGTCGATACCGCGGTACGAGGATCGGCCGGATCAGTACATGGCCGACCCAAATTTTCCCAACTTCCATTTTTCGCCATTTTCTCGTGCGGCCTTCTTCACTCTTCATCCGGCCTCACTCCATCTTAACTTGAATGGCCTAGAACGCCACTTACCAAGCCTTGAACATGCTTGGCATTCCTTTTCCCAAAGTTACCCGAACATAGCTTTCTTTAAGGGCAACTTGGTTTCTTCTCTTGAACACCTTTGTGTTCTCCTTGTTTAACACTCCCCCGCAAGTTAATACGCAGATGAAGCGAAGTATTAACTTGGAGATACAAGGAGAGACCTCATTAAAACCTTAGTGGGAAAACCCTTTGGGACAAAACCACACTAAGGAAAAAGAGTATCAATCCAATATCTTAAGGGTTTTAAACCAAGGTCTTTGAGTTTTACCTCGGCTCCTCTTTGTTCAACCTCGGTCTTGCTCTTCTTCTTTGAGCTTCGGCCTCAACTTATCCGTGATAGCTTTGGCCTTGCTTCTTCTCTTGAGTGACCTTTCTAATACTCCCCCGCACTCTTAGCCGTCGTGAAGATGTATGAACAAAGGCTAAGAGTGGAGCTTGGCATCGCCTTTTCCTCTTGGATTTCCGGATCAATCTTTGGTCTTATTGCTTCCTTTGATTCTTCTTCTTAATTCCGGTTCCTCCTCATGGTCTCCTCATCATTTTTCTTTCATTTGCACCTTTGATCAGGAGGTTTAAACAAAAGAAAAACATTAGGGATGTTCCATAACTTAAAACCATAAATTAAGAGATATAATATATAATAGCAATAGATTTTAAATGAGAAATGATTGATCCCTAAATGGAGAGTTTAGAAATGGCCCTTTTCTTTTGTTACGGTTTGGAGACATGGAATTGAAATTCCTTTGATTGGTCTTCTCCCCCGTACACACAACTCAACCGATCCGGTTGTTCTTTGATAATTACTCTTGAAATTCCAAGTCTCTTCTCAACCTTCCTTAACGCCAAGCCTAATCACCATCCGAAGCATCTCAATCTCTTTTAGCTTTTCGGATAACGTCAAAACATTGGCTTGTTCAACCCTTCTTCACCATTCATGATTTTGGGCATTCTCAATCTCTTTTAGCCTCATAAATGACTTCAAGATTGATCTTCAAAGGCTAGTTGCTTCTTCTTGGATTTCTTGAGTTTTAATTTCACCTTGCATTAACACCATAAACGAATTGGATCAGTCACATACAAATATTTAAGTTTAAAATCATAAACCGAAATTAACCAAAATTAAGCTATTGATTTTAACTATAGCTAATTCGGTTTTATCAACTCAATTTCATCATGATTTTAAACTTATCTTCAATTCGTTTATAGGTTTCAATTTGCAAGCACAACATTTTTCAAGAAATTAAAAATTTCTTTAACCAACTGATTTTACTCTAAACCGGATTTCAAATTCAAAATTCAAATAACATCAAAGAGAGGGAAAAATTTAGAAACTCCCTCTTTCTTCCAATTCGGATTGGAAGTATGCACACCATGGAAGCTTGAAGCTTCTTGAAGAGTTTAGTAACATCTTGGGTGGTTTCCTTTGAACCACCAAATCATCAACATTTTGATGAACAAACTTGGGCCGGATACAACGTGATTTTAAATGCACAAAGGCATCCCACAGATCTCTCCCATAAAACTTAGGATTGGATTCATCATGATTTTAAATGCTAAACTCTTAGCATCCCATGGATCTCTTCCTTCAAAAATGTAAACACAAGGGACTTTTGGATTCATCGTGATTTTAAATGCACAAAGGCATCCCACGAATCACTTCCCTCTTGTGCTACACAACAACTTCAAAAATAGTAACCAAAGATTTAGTAACCGAGAGATTTAAAGTAACCAAGAGATTGAAAGATTTAGTAACCAAGAGTTTGAAAGATTTAGTAACCAAAGTATTACTAACCAAAGAAAAGCTTTGAGTTTTGAGAGTAGAAAGTGAAAAGCTTTGAGCTTTAGATGATTGAAAAAAGAAAGCTTTGAGCTTTAGAGATTTTAAGAGAAAAGCTTTGAGCTTTGAGAATTTAGGGAAAAGCTTTGAGCTTTAGAGATTAAGAAGAATTTGTAACCAAAGATTTTAAACCAAGATTTTTCAAAACCATTTTCTTTAAAATTCCGAATTGAAAAATCACAACTTTTGGTAACCAAAAGTTTTAATAACCAAAACTTTTAAAACATTTTCAGCGGAAATCTACAAGAATTTGTGTTGGATTAAGCGCATAAGGAAGATGGAAACATCCTTATAACGATTCAACCCAACAAATCAAAGAAATCAAAAAATTTCTAACTTTTGAAAAATAAAACCGAAACTCCAAATCTCTAACCCAAGAGCTTATGCTCTGATACCATGTTGGAATTTGATGAGTCTAAGCTCATCTATGAAGAACAAACACCTAAATATGTTTAAGAAAGAATCCACACAAACCGGTTTATACAAAACCGAGTATTACATGTGTGGAAAGATTTGAAGTTTAATAAGAAGAAATAAGATAGATTATTAAAGGAAAGTTACATAAAAGATGGGGTTTGATTCATAAGAATCAAACCCATAACTTAGTTCCTTTAATAATCTACTTTGGAAAATACTAAGAAAAGCTTAAGTAAAAATAAGAGATAAATAAGAACAAGAGTTTCTCTCTTTTATTAAGAATACTTGGATGATTACAAATGAATTTTACAAGTGGTATTTATAGCCACAAAAAAAATCAGAATCAAAATAATACATAAAAATAAAATCAAAAATAGAAGAGTTGACCAAATTTGAATTTGGTCAACTGTGCCAACGGTCTGATCCGTACGGACCAAACCAGAGGATCTCGGGCATCGGGACATGCGGCATCAGGCGGATCAGGACATGCGGGACTGGTCGCAGACACAGGATTGGTCCATGGCACTTTGGAGGCGGGACACGGATCGGGACGTGAAGCCTCGGACGCGGGACGCGGATCAGTACATGATCCGCATGTTTATCCGTTAACCCGGGTCGGGTAAACGGATAAACACGCGGATCCTGGATCTTCGTAGGATCCGCGTGTCTTCCCGCGGTACGTGCGTCCCCGATCCTTCTTCGACCCGCGGGATGAGTGTCGTCGATGCCGCGGTACGAGGATCGGCCGGATCAGTACATGACCGACCCAAATTTTCCCAACTTCCATTTTTCGCCATTTTCTCGTGCGGCCTTCTTCATTCTTCATCCGGCCTCACTCCATCTTAACTTGAATGGCCTAGAACGCCACTTACCAAGCCTTGAACATGCTTGGCCTTCCTTTTCCCAAAGTTACCCGAACATAGCTTTCTTTAAGGGCAATTTGGTTTCTTCTCTTGAACACCTTTGTGTTCTCCTTGTTTAACATATAGTGTCCAACTAAATTAGTATGAGGCCTATTGGGAAGGAACCCAAAGATAAATCCGTGCGGGCTTTGCCACTTGGGCCCAAAGCGGACAATCATACTAATAGGAGAGTTGGACATGGGCTTGAAAGTCTATTTTCTTTATTAATGCACCGTCATATCACATCAATGTCTATATAGAGAGAAAAGTTTTGGCCTTGATCGAATTCGTAAATAATACACAATAGATGTCAATGTCGAATCCACAAAGCTTATTACTATTTTTATGTAGATCAAACTCTTTTTTGGGTTATGGTACATGAAGAAAGATAGACATGGTCTTTATTGTATTGCAACCTCCTAATAAATATCTTTAATTGAAATTGTTGTAAGTAGCTACTCTGCGATCCGAGGTTAAAGTAGCCTACTCACATTCTAACTCGAGTAAGCAAGAAAATTTATCTTTGCTCCACATATTTATGGCTTGAAAAATGCGATTCTTTCTGCTTATTAACTTGCACTCACATGGACAAGATAACAAAACAGGGGAAGAGATGATGGCCAAAAATAGATATAGGGTCCCTGGGAATGCATTATTAGTTTGGGGTTTTTCCATAACGGCTTTTCAGACACAACATTGGAAAATTGTGTAAGATGAAACCAAACATAAAGATTTCGATGAAATTTTTGTGGAGTTGATCTTTCGTGCAGCTCCTCCCAACTCTACAAGTCTATACACTAAAAGATAAGTCTTCAAGATTTTATCATAAATTTTAAAGTTATATCGATTTAACTAAACGGTTTTTGTTATATGTTTTGTTTTATCAGCTATTTACATTGCCTAACCATACAGTGTTGACAATAGCCTCTAATACTTTTAATGACGGTGACAGAACAACGGAAGAACCGAGCCCGTTATTTTTTGTTATAAGACAATGTATGAGAGATGGAAAAAAAAAGACAAATATGTGAGAAAGAAAATCGGCGCATATGCGCGGGTATTGGTCTAATATTATTAAAAGTATAAATACTGTCAGCTCAGTGTGAGAGGAAACTTGCAAGACTACCCGTTCCAAATTTCATACCAATCAAATGATCCACAATCCCCATTTGCAATGGTATATACATCTAAAGATTTGTAATTTATTTGGACCGTTCCGCTTCTATCGCTTCCATTTGGAGTATGTGTGCGTTAGATTAGATCTGTCCACCCATTTATTTTTGTCCTCAACCTATCAAGATTCAGATATTTTTTCTCACTCAACTTTGATTCTCAAACAAAACCTTTTCTTCAATTATTATTCTATTCATCTTCTCTCATGGCGGTTCTCTCCACCTGCTACCACCCACTCTACACATACCACAACCACCGTACAACAAGACAATCCCCAACCAGACATGGTACCAGATCCCTGACTGTGATGTCTTGTCGGAAGCAGAAATTACCGGAAGAGAACCAAGGAGTAATCCGGAGAACAGTGGCAAAGATTGTTTCAGAGGTTGGAAAGATTGGGAAGAAGATGAAGCCAGAGAAGAAGAGAGGAGACATTAAGGATCTAATGCTTATGAGTCTCTTTTGCAGTTTATGTTTATATTTCTCAGCTTATAGTTTGTGCTTACTTTGCCTGGCGACATGTCAATCTCCCCAATCCCTCATGGTAGTTAGCTTAGCTTTCTTCTACCTCAATTCTTAATTGGGTTTTGTAAATTCTTCACATAAAATTATTAATAAGATCAAAAGATTCCATTGCAACATCGAAGAAATGAGAGTTTATATTTTCACTTCTGGTTCTTTTATAGTTGAATTTTGTTTCATACCTTAATCTGCTTTAACTCTGTCACGTCGAAAGATCCGGCAGAAAAGAGAAACGAACCATTGCCACAACATTATCAACCAGTTACGGCTCTTTGCCTTAGCATTGCCTTCTTCTCTCCCTCCAAATATTCCTTTGTACATCTCTTTTTGCTTTTGGTACACAGCTTTCTCTTGCTCTGCAACTGCTCTTAGCTCTCTTCGAATCGCTATGTCATCAGGAGCATACTTTTGAGCTTTTCGAAAATCATCACGAGCTGAATCCATCTGTCCTAGCTCCGCCTTTGCCTTCCCTCTTCTGAACAACGCTTTCGGATTTTTATCATCTTCTGTCAACACCTGACAAGTTTTCCAGCTTTGATTAGAACTTCGAGAAACCAAGTAGGGAAAATTACCATCTCTTTCAAATGAACGTTGTGATGGGTCTCACAATGTTGCAGTGACCAATTGCTTCATCGTATCGTTTCAGCTTGATCAGGCAAGCTGCTATGTTTAGGTGGCATGGGTTCTTAACTGCTAAAGCCATATCCTGGTACTTCCCATACAGCTGAAACATAAAATCGTCACCCATGTATGCAATGGCCTGAGACAGGAAAACCATGACTTGTCAAGAGCCAAAAGGAGAAACAAGAGCCCTCGAACAGACTCGCGGAGTATGCTTGAAAAGTAAAACTTTGAAATTAATTGTTAGGAAGAGAGAGAGAGAGAGACAGATCCATAACCATTTCATACTGTTGCATGGCCTCCTCTAGCTTCTCCTCCTTAAACAGAGCATTCCCATCCATTTTCCTTCTATCTGCTGCACCAATCCTTTCCTCGACAGTCATATCACCACGAGCCTTTCCCTGTACAAAATTCATCCTCTAAGTCAGCTGTAAGAAAGGTGCTTGGAAGAAAGCTTGGTTGTGGACTTTCAGGAGAGGGAAACAAGACACTACAGATGATGTTAAAGAAACAAACTTGCCTCTTTTGTTTCATCGAATCCAATAACTTCAACCTCATATAACAAATCCGCCATAGGTGGAACATTCGGAAAAGAAAAGTTTCCATCTTTCCCATATGCCAATTCCCAGCCAACATGCACGAGCGCACGTTCACCAGACTTCATGCTAGAAACACCAATTGCCAAACCGGCCAGTTCTTTTTTCTCTGTTTCACAGACAGCAATTCACTACTTAATGCACAATCTCATCTAAAAAAATATAGTTCTTTGAAGCAAAAAAAAAGGAAACTCAATGTCTTGTTCCCAAATATCATTAACTTCAACCTCCAATGAGAAGGAGGTGTAGAGTATATCATAAATAGCTACATACCTTTTCCTAGAACCAATTCAATAGGCTGCTGCTCTTTCCATGTATCCTCAAACTTATGCTGTGTGTGTTTAGTCCACGCCCTATAGTGCACTATGGCCAGTATAAATTTGGTCAGATGAAAAAGTTGACACAAATGGATAACTTTGTAAAAGATTGTGTCCAGGAGACGTTGGGTTAAGTGTTCCTCACCAACCATCACACCCAGAGAACACATTTATCAATAACCGGCAGCACACCAAAGTTAAACCACATTTCAACCTTGTTGTATGCAAATAACACTCTTATAGCACGATAATTCCAATTTCATATCAAGGATAAAAAGTAATAAAATTTCTGAAGTCAGTCAAGAGAGTCCACCACAAAAAGGAAGAAAAACTAGTAACAATAAGTGCAAGAAAAAAGGGGAAGTTGTGATCAAGAGAAAGCTAAGGGAGCTTACAGAAGCATGTGGAGTACTTGGATGGTTTGGAACCATGACCTTCCTTTATGATCTGCTTACTGACTTTGTCATCCAAAACCTCAGCTTGACTATCAACTTTAGGGGGAACACTACCATCTTGGACAAGAGCACTAGCTTGAGTAACTATTTCCTTCTCTTGGTCTTGATCTATACGATACATTAGAAACCCATACAAGTCATAATCCGTTCTTAACAAGAAGAAAAAGCCATTTCCTCCAGCAGATAAAGCAGTTCACTCTAAACAAAGCATCAAACTGAATATGGCTGAAGAAAAAAATGAAATCAAAGCACAGAGACTCCATATAGTCAGAATTGAGAGAGGGAATAACAAAATTGACTTACCATGTGTTTGACTTTGCTGCTCCAAAGATGCATCCATTATTTCCACTCCAACCTTTGATCCTGCAACCTGGGACTGAATCACAAGGGAGAAAAGATTAAAATGATCTCAGTGATCTCCCAACACATAGACATTGATTACAATGGTTATATGAAACGGTATGAATAAAAACGCACAATTGACAAAATTTACGCTCAATTTCCAGAAATTATTGGAGAAAACAAGCTCAAGCATCAACCCAGAAAGACTCAGGGACCAAAAAAAAAAAGCCCATACAACACAGGGTCGAAGTCAGCTAATGGAAGCATTTCATTCAAAACAAAAATCAAGTGTTGATTTGGAGGAAGAGGAGAGTGAACTTACAGAGAAAGTGTGAATCGTCGTCCAAGTCACCCGCGAAGACTGTACTAATCGATCCAGAGATCTACTAGAGACGACGAATTGTTTTCCTTTTGACTTTTAAATAAAATATCCATAAGGACCTTCAACTTTACAACTATCAAAAAGAGCCTCAATTTGTTTGTTTAACGGACGGTGGCTGAGATAACGGAATTTAATGTACCCATTAGCAACACAAGAACATACTCCCTCCGTTTGTTTATAATTGATGTTTTAGACTTCTACACACATGTTAAGAAATCATTAAATTTACCTTGTTTTTTTGAAATAAAACAATACTTTTTATTTATCCAATACATTTCAACCAATAAAAATTCAATCTGCAGAATTTAAAGAGTTAAAAAAGCAAAAACATCACTTATTTGTAAACAAAAAATAAATCCTAAAGCATCAATTATAAACAAACGAATGGAGTATTGGTTTTCTCCTTTGACCACAACTCCCATTCACCAACCATGCGTAAAGTTTATGTTATTTTGTTTAAAAATTAGGAATTGCAAATTATTTACTGAATACATGAAATCTGTAAATTACAAATTATTTGCATTGTAGATGTTTATGCTAACTATCAATATTGATATTTAATGCGTCATACGAATCCTTGTGTTAGTATCACTTTGGACATTAGAATTTATTTACCATTCAATAATTAAGTTTTTATGATTTTAATGCTTTGTTGTCCATTAGAAAGCCTGACAAAAATAGTTTCCAGTATACAATCTTATATATAATTGTGGAGTTCACTATCCTGAGTGTCTACGTCATCAACCTCCTCTTCCAAGTGGACCCCACTTGTAGCATCATGTAGGCCCAATTATAATCCATTTCATGCTACAATACTTGCATCACAACATATTAAGTAAAAACGAGGCCTAATAACATCATTTGGCCCAAATTCAATATCTAAAGCTTCCACGACTCTTCGCCTTCGCTGAGTCAAGATCTCCTCGGCGGCTCCATCCCTCACCGCCATCAGTTATCATAACGGTTGCGCTCGACATCAACACAGCTCTTAATGCATGTGCATTCATTTTGGCTTCCGATTTTACATCTTTCTCAAGCCGTTTATTTCTTCTCTTCAATTTCTCAAATATGTCAACCTAATCGCCGTGGAAACTCATCTCCTATAAATTATGCCTTCCTCACACCATAAACCCAAACCTGCTCATCGTACTCTCATAACCATACAGAAACCATCTCTCTCCCTACTCATCTTCTAGCTAAGTTTACCTCGACCATGGCTTCTTCTGATCTCGTCGCGATACCGACTCAGGCTAACTATGCCACTTTCAATAACTTGCGACTAGGTCGGCCATCACAGCAGACTGTTGGCCGTCTCCTCCGCTTCTGGAATACTCGAAATATCAAGAAGGATGGAGAATTCATGGGCATAGTCATCCTATTCCTCGATGAGAAGGTGAAATTTTTTCTGAAACTTTCCTGCTTTGTGGTTTAGTTATTTTCTACTTTATTTTCATTGTTATGGGTTTGCTGTGTCGATCAATATGTACACGTTAAATTAAACCTCATCATTGCCTTAAAATTATTCCCCTTTAATTTTTGTTTCCATCACCTGCTACTTTCATGCTATATAATTCCACTCTTGTGCTCATGTGAATTTCAACCTCGCCTTCAAGTTCTGTCCCTTAACTCATTCCAAATCTGCATATACGATCCATTCACTTATCTTACACAAAAAAAAAAGTTGTTTTCTCTTTGACTTATGCTATGATTTGAAAAATTTTATGTCTATGACTTAGTTTTGGGCTTTGGTTTCCATAAAAGCACTTTTCCTAATCGAAAATATTATAATTTACTTTGTTTCCTTCCTACCTCGCTAATGATTACTCATATATATCAACGTCTTACGATTTCAGAGTTCTCTCATCCATGGATTCATACCAGCAGCACGTGCAAGCTAATATCGGGATATTTTGCACGAAGGACTTATCTTTCAAGTCGGTGTATTTGAAGTGGGGCGTTGCACAAATCTCTACAGGATCACTAACCACCCTTTCGTCATTCGTTTTCTACCAAACATAACAATTGTTCCACTAGCCAATGTTGAATTTTCAATTGAAAAAGAGAATTTATGCTGCGCACCCTTGACCATCTTTATGCTTTAGCTAATACCAACCTTGAACTTCCTAGTATAATAACCTTCATTTTTTTTATCTTCAGTATTATTCTGTTACAATTTACCTAATCAGTCCTCCTAATACTACTTATAAATGACAGATGTTATCAGACAAATTCGTTTTGTGCAAGATGCAAACTTAATTGATGCTACTTCTGCACAGCGCTTGGTCATTCGCTTCCAAATGGATATGTACTCTTCCTAAAATAACACACATACAGGTTCAATCTTCCTTACTTATATTACATGTCAACCCTTATACTAAAAATTCAAACCCTTTATTTATACAGGTCAACCACTGTTATCTTATCACTATGGGATGACGCAGCAACAACATTCCGTGCTCACCTCTCGGATGCTGATCCGATTAACTTTGTCATGTTGGTCACCACAGTCAACCCTAAACTGTTTGGAGGCAATATGTTTCTCAACTAGACACCAGCAACCAGATTCTTCTTTGACCAAACCATCAAAGCCATCAAAGAGTTTACCAAGAGGTTATGGTTCATAATAGTATTTACATATTTAGTTGCTGGAGCAAACTTGTCACTCACAGTTATTTTCACTTCATTTGCAGCTTCCCTCTTCAAGCAGTTGCACCATATACTAGGGCGGATACCTCAAGCGGTCTCCAGAATCAAGAAATGGTTGCCATCGAATACCTATAAAAGTATATATCTCAGGGCAACGAGCAGGTAATGGCCCTTTCAAAACTACCATTCATCAGACATTTACAATAATTTTGAATGCTTACCTTTTATAATTTACACTACAAACCAGTCTCAGGATGTTGACTTCCTTTGCAAAGCACGCATTGTTTGAGTCCTTCAGAATATTGGTTGGTCATACATCTTCTGTGCTAGCTGCAGCCGCAAACTAGACAAATATGGATCCACATTACGCTGCACCAAATGTGTATCACCGACAATGGCTGGAGTAGTAAGGTAAAGCAACTTTTGTTTTTGAGTAAGATTTGTAGTCTAGATGTAATCTTCTCTTTTGTTTTTGCATATCTTCACTACCTAATTATCATAGCTACCATCACATTCAGCCTGCATTTATTGTTGTGGGAAGAGATATTAGAATTTACTAAATGTATTATAATAGTAAAACAAGCTGTTACATAATCTCCCATCCAATTTATATCTTACCTTGAACATAAGTAATAGCACTTTCCTAGCAAGCGTAAGTTCTCATAATATATGGCGAACACTCAACTCTTTCATAACATAGTGTAAGAGTTGTAAATTCATCAATATGTCATGCTAGTGTAAGCCAGGTCCTACAAGTCAACAACTAGCCATATTTGTTATTTGCTCATTGTGTGTATTTAGTTTACATTGTGAATTTTATTATGTACTTACCAATGCTTCTACCAAGACAATCTCATAACTCTTCTATATCATAACTTTTCCTCCAGGTACCGCGTGGAACTCGCTACCCATGATAGTCATGATGCTGCTACTTTTGTCATGTTCGACAAAGAGATGACGAAAGTTACTACCAAAACCGCTACTACACTCACGCTTGTAGCTGTCAGTAACCAATCCCATTCAACAAAACAACTTTTTCATCTTCTTTCATTACAGAAACGTGGCCAAGTAACATTTTATTGTTTCCTATTAGCTTGTAGTCAATTGACGACGTCGACAATGAGCTCCCACACTGTTTGAAAGAGCTTACTGGAAAGAAATTCCTCTTTAAGCTCAGACTAACCCCCTTCAACTCTAGTTCCAAACACCGAACATTCACAGTTTCAACCATGACTCCTGATGATTAAGAGGTAGCATTGCTACAAAATTGTCATACAACAATCATGTAATGGAATAAGTCTGATGATCCATAGGTAACATTACAGGATATGATTCTGCCGGTAGGACCAATTGCTAATTCTGACCAGAATGGAGAAGCAACGTCTCAAGTAAGTGAAACTTGTAATACTGATCTGAGGAAGTCTTTAGACAGTGCAAGGGAATCTGATGATGAGGTAGCTGAGAATGGAAAATAAATAGGTGATGAGACGGTTGAGAAGACACGCAAACGAGGAAAATCTAAGGCACGAGCGGCTGCTAAGCCACCCAAAAGAACATGCGGATAGTTCTTGAAAACCTTACCGTTATCCCACAAAAACTTTGCACTTTGCTTCCGTATTTCCTTTCCAGTTTTAGTTTTGTTACTACCGTATGTTTTTCTTTTCCGTTAGCTCAATGTGTCTCTAAGTAAGACACTTTTATCTTTTTCAATAAAGGTACACAATTTATTATTTTTTTCACCTAAACCAAAGTACACAGTTTATTAACGACACAATAAATGGTTAACTGAAATTAAACTGTCTTTTACATACAAAAATTAACCACCTTCTTCCACAATATTATTATCAGATAGTTAGTTACATTTTTACCAACTATGTAATTATTTGTTGGTTAATTTACATGGCCTAACTAAAGCACAGCGTGAATAGTTATCCAACATACTAAAAACATGAATTAATCCAATGCCATTTAGATCTACGGTTAGAATTGTTCAAATATGTTAGCCATTTATTTCTAGTTTCCTTCTAGTTCATTTTTTTAATTTAGATCAGTTTCATTTCAACCAAGAATACAAATTGAATCATATTTACCAGTTACGGATGTATCCCGATATGTAATAGGAGCCTAGTCTTTTTTATACTTACACTCACTCAACACATAGTTCTTGAAAACCTTACCGTTATCCCACAAAAACTTTGCACTTTGCTTCCGTATTTCCTTTCCAGTTTTAGTTTTGTTACTACCGTATGTTTTTCTTTTCCGTTAGCTCAATGTGTCTCTAAGTAAGACACTTTTATCTTTTTCAATAAAGGTACACAATTTATTATTTTTTTCACCTAAACCAAAGTACACAGTTTATTAACGACACAATAAATGGTTAACTGAAATTAAACTGTCTTTTACATACAAAAATTAACCACCTTCTTCCACAATATTATTATCAGATAGTTAGTTACATTTTTACCAACTATGTAATTATTTGTTGGTTAATTTACATGGCCTAACTAAAGCACAGCGTGAATAGTTATCCAACATACTAAAAACATGAATTAATCCAATGCCATTTAGATCTACGGTTAGAATTGTTCAAATATGTTAGCCATTTATTTCTAGTTTCCTTCTAGTTCATTTTTTTAATTTAGATCAGTTTCATTTCAACCAAGAATACAAATTGAATCATATTTACCAGTTACGGATGTATCCCGATATGTAATAGGAGCCTAGTCTTTTTTATACTTACACTCACTCAACACATAGTTCTTGAAAACCTTACCGTTATCCCACAAAAACTTTGCACTTTGCTTCCGTATTTCCTTTCCAGTTTTAGTTTTGTTACTACCGTATGTTTTTCTTTTCCGTTAGCTCAATGTGTCTCTAAGTAAGACACTTTTATCTTTTTCAATAAAGGTACACAATTTATTATTTTTTTCACCTAAACCAAAGTACACAGTTTATTAACGACACAATAAATGGTTAACTGAAATTAAACTGTCTTTTACATACAAAAATTAACCACCTTCTTCCACAATATTATTATCAGATAGTTAGTTACATTTTTACCAACTATGTAATTATTTGTTGGTTAATTTACATGGCCTAACTAAAGCACAGCGTGAATAGTTATCCAACATACTAAAAACATGAATTAATCCAATGCCATTTAGATCTACGGTTAGAATTGTTCAAATATGTTAGCCATTTATTTCTAGTTTCCTTCTAGTTCATTTTTTTAATTTAGATCAGTTTCATTTCAACCAAGAATACAAATTGAATCATATTTACCAGTTACGGATGTATCCCGATATGTAATAGGAGCCTAGTCTTTTTTATACTTACACTCACTCAACACATAATGAACAAAACTACAAGAGGAAGTGTGGCTAATTACACATACAAATTGTGATTGTGGAAAAATAGAAATTGTAATTTTTAAATTTTGGTTTATAAAGACCAAAACTAAAAACACGGTTATATGTCTGCTCAAAAACTCATTATGTTGTTATTAATTTAATTCAGTGAAATTATATAAGATTTGTAATAGTAGAGACCTACTACTAAAATTCCAAACCTTTGTTTACATCTGCAAATAACTTAAGCCAACGTGTTTTTTAATTATTCAATTCACGTAACAATTCCAAAATTAAGTACAAATAACTCAAATATATACAAACCCTTTTATCCACCATCTTCCAGTAAGAGTCCATTCAATTCAGACTATTCATAATTCAATAGTTACAATAGCATTGCAATATAATTAAACACACCTAACGTTTTATGTATATAAATATACCACTAATTGCAATAAATTTAAGCGTAACATCTCAAGGAAAACACAAGTACAATAATTCACATTAAAAGACAATATTAACTTCAATTGAATTAAGGTATACTATAAGTCCACTTACGCTACTCATCAACCTATTTATATGGCTTCAAACATGGCATTTCAGACATTCAGGTCTCCTAAAAGAAAAAAAACACTCATTACTCTAAGCAGAGAATGGATAAAAAAAAAACTCATGTCAGCCACATCACAAAGCTTCCCCAAGATCTTCTCGGTCAGATTGTGTCCAAGGTAGGTTCAACCGACCCGGAAGCTTACCGCAATTGCATGACCACATGCAAAGGACTTGCATCATCAGCTGATGATGAGCATGTTTGCAAAACCCTGGACCTCCCTCCATTGGTCAAGAAACTTTTAGTTGTCCTCAACTATTTACCTGTGATGAGACATTGCTTAGAAGTGAATAATCCAGATGCACACTATATCAAAGGTATAATACGCTACTTTCTCTTGGATGACTCAACTATGGGCCTCTACCACTTACGTGCAGTAGCTAATACGGGCAAAAAAGATGCAATTTACCTCTACGGGGTCCTAAAATTGTGAAGCCATACCTAAGCATGCTTAAGCGGGAGGAGGACGCTACCACTGTGGAAATCTGCTAGAAAAGAATTAAAAGATTGTTACACGAGATACGAGTCAAGAGAGAAGGAAGATATTTAGTCTCTCTTCATAAGATGAAACCACACAATTTTTGTCACCTTAACGACATGGATACTACATGTGCAGACTGTTTCCACTACAAAGTCATGAAAAAGTTGATCCTCATGACATAACTAATCATCTAAGAGTTGGATACATGTTTCTCTCAAAGTTTCCCCACCATGCTTAATCGCGAGGCGATGCTACCTTCCATTTCCATTCCTTTTAATAATAAGCACAAACTGTTATGCTTCCTTTTGTTTTTTTTGTTTTTACTTTCTATCCTGCATCATGTTAGTCAATTTTATATCAAATAAATCCAACTCTTATATTACGTGCCCATATCATATAATGCCATTAATAGTCCATATATTTTAACTTACTTGGGTGTTCTAAAATGCAGATTTTTACTGCAATAAACCAAACAAACCAACTTCCAAATCAACCCGTCCGGTTAATCATAATATGTGCAACAACGATGATTATGTATAAGTGTATTTTGCTTTGAAGGCAGGCTTGTGCTTCTAACCTCCCAGCCTAAGAAATTCATATTACAAATTCAGTAGAAACTTATCTAATACAATGCTTAAACCATTCTAAATCCATCACATATACGTCAGACTTGAGAGTCTAGATGGAAACCAACCAAAAGAATTTTAAACATAAACTTTATAAACCACATATAACATAATAATATCTAAATTGTCGTAGTCAATGGTTCATAAAACAGTTGCGCAAAAGAATAATTCAGTATGATAAGAGATCTTTGGAGACTAACTTTATCATCTTCCATGATTAGATTTCTAAAATGATACAGACCACCAGCTGAACAATTTGGTTTGTCTTCTCGCAGATACCTAACACGCAAGACACCGGGAAAAACTACATGAATAAGCCTCAAATACTTGAACTGAAGCTATTAACCCAAAAAGATGAGAGCTTTATATTAACCTCACAGGAACTTTGAATTCATTAGAAATGGCAGACATATAGTGCAAATTCCCTTTCTTCATAAACCAACAAAATATATATGAGCTAGATTTGGAATCTGCAAACAAAACATGATTAATATCATCATCTTTATTTTCGTTTCCAATTTGATCTGAATGGAAGATGAATTACCCTTTTACAAGCTGAAATTGGATGATGCACAGAGGCTTTAGAATATTCAAGACAACCTTGTCCATCATCTAACCGGTTATTGACTCACCTTGCTTCGAAAGCAGGGCATGTGCTTCAAAGCTTGAACGTGAAAAATTCACAAAACAAAGTCAGTAGAGGCTTACATAAAACCATGCTTACCACATTCTAAACCATCACATATAAAATAGACTTGATAGTGTGGAGGGAAACCAAACAAAAGAATTCTAAACGGAAACTATATAAACCACATATAACATAATAATATATAAATTGTTCTAATCAGTGTAATATATGAACCTAATTCGTGTCAGCTCTTACAATATATGGAAACACACAGAGTTTGCCAATCATCTGGCCTGACTTATATCACAATAGAGGATAAAACTGATTATTGTTTTCCTAACCAATTAGAGACCAAATACACTTATCTCTACAATTATATTACACAGCAAATATATTATGTTAATCATATAATAATAATTGCTATTATTGTATCCCCAAAATAAACACTGTAAAAACGATCAGAATACTAGTCACACAATAACAGTCAACATTAATGTTTGACATCAGTTACAATCTTAAAAAATTCAGAACTCATGAATATAGCATACCAAGAAAACCCAGTCTTCAAGCAAAAAAAACACCACCACTTTCTCTGAAACTCGTATGGGATGGAGGAAGAGATATCAAGGAAACGACAAGGAAACAACAACACCACATACAAAAAAAACAAGAAAACGAAAACAACTATGGAAGAGGGAGAAGGAAGCCAAATACAATCCATAAGTAAGTAAATCACTATCTCTCTCCATTAACACAAATTGAAATGAAAGACTACATGATCACCACTTACAGTTCTTCAATTCAATCCATTTCTAATTACAGGTATTGCACAGACGGATGCTAATACAGAGACAACAGTACATCTGCGCCATGGTATTCCAACTAATTTCAAATGAATGTTCCGATGATAGGGTTAATAATTTACTCCATATGGAAAACTAATACTACCTTTGCAAATACAGGAGAACAAAGAAAAGCACGACAGATGCGACTCACAATTCTATTATCAAAAAGGGCTACACAAAAGCTTAATGGTAAGTACGTAATTACTTTCAAATTCTTTGATGCAAACATATACTAAACTTTTAACCCACTAAGTATGCTCACTATAAACAAAGAAGAAGAACCTAATTTTGTGTAATATTCTAAGGAAAATCCAGGCAACGTAAAAAGGAAAGCATATAAAAAAACACGACCAAACACTCAGGCAGAGACAAGTCTGCTAGAATTCCATTTTTGTACTGCATCAGTGTACAAACAAAAACAGATGGGGACAAAAAGACCTTACAAAGTCCCACTCTTTACCATTTGTCGTCAGCAAGGACGTGTAAAGCTACCCGAGGAGCCACCCGCACCACCGTTGCTCAAGAAATTGTTTATAAAATCAGTTCACTTTCAGTAAAATGTAAGGATTTAAAATTTTGGGCTTGCGTTCACGTCAATGGGAGCCAAAATTGACCAGTATGTGATGCACATGGGTGGTGCTCCGTTCACATTCAGAATTCAAGGTCAAAATTATCACAAGATTGGGGCATTAGTGCCTCAAACAGGCACACCACCAAAGTTCGGCCAGCTTTACATCTATGACACTGCGAATGAAGTCAAAAACATGATTTCTGCATTCACTAAGAGCTTACAGGCTGGTCAATCGAACGAGCAAGTATTAAAAGACTTGATCACAACGATTGATACATTTAATTATTTGGCAAAAGTCTTCAGAAAAGCAAGGGATCAATATGCAAAAGGAGATTGCATGGATTTTAGTATTAGGCTGATTGGGTTAAAGAACCGCAGTAGGCAATATGATATGCCTACCACTGATGAAATTGCTGGACTAATTATGGGAGATTCAACCACTAAAATAGGTGACAAATCAGGCAGACTACAACAAATAAGTGATTTGTATCCTCTGTTCATGGCTCTCCAATATCTTTTATTGTTCCCCTTTGGCGAAATCGGTTAAATCAGAAGAAGTTGACGCATACACGTCGATTGAACATGAGAGATTGTGTTGGTATCGGTTAAATCAGAAGAAGTTAAGGGTTGATCTATACAACAATGTTAAAGATGCGATAACTAGAGGTGACACAGATGTTAAATCAATTGGAAAAAGACTAATTTTGTCAGCAAGCTATACATGGTCGAAAAATACCATGACGCGATGGCAATTTGTCGATGGTATAGAAACCCGGATTTATTTATCACTATGACATGCAATCCAAAATGGGATGAAATTACAAACCATTTGAAACAATATGGGAATGACACAGCAAATGATAGGCCAGACCTAGAATGCTGAATGTTCAAAATTAAGCTAGACGAATTGCTTGTTGACTTCAATAAATGTTGTTTTTCCCCAAACCAATTGCAGGTTATCACTATTTTAATTAATAACTAAAACTTAATAATAAATTAAACAGTAAACTAACACATTACCCATGTACATAATCAAATTTCAAAAGCGAGGCTTTCCACACGCGCATATACTTCTATGGCTACAAGGAGATCTTAAAAAGCCTACACCAAAGGATATATACAAGTATATTTCAGCAGAAATACGTGATCAAGAAGAAGATCCTGAGGGCTACAAACTTGTAGAGCAACACATGATGCATGGACCATGCGGAAAAGACCATCCAACCTCGTCATGCATGGAGAAAGGAGTCTGTGGCAAAAAAATTCCCAAAGGAATTTGTAACTGATACTCAGATAAACAAAGGAGGATTTATCTTATATCGGCGCCCGGAAAATGGAAGAGTCATCAGTAAAAGTCAGACTCAACTTGACAACCGATTTATCGTTCCATACAATTTGGGTATCCTGAAAAAGTACAAAGCCCATATTAATGTCGAATGGTGCAATAAGTCAAGCGTAGTTAAATATCTATTGGTCCACTTTCGGGTTGATACGTAAGTCCACTAAACAAAATTTCCAATTCAAGCAACCACTAAATTATTTCATGTACACTGTCTAAAATAACTTCCAACCCAAATCGCAGAAACGTCACAGTGTACCTAGCTCTATGGGATGAGGCAGCAGCAAACTTCCGTGCGCATATCAGTTCAGGAAACATCAATAATTTTGTCATGGTGGTAACAACGGTGAACCCAAAGATGTTTGGAAGTAAGACACTATCCTAGCTCATCTCCATTGCCTCTACAAAATACAAACAAAACACAACTTCTCTTTACATGGGACGTTTTCCTACTTTATATAATATTAATCATTGTTAATTAATGTCCTTGGAACATGAAACATTCATCTTAAATCCACACAAGCCACCAGATTCTTCTTTGAGTCAACAATTCATATGATTGACTAGTTTACGAAAAGGTAAAGCAGGCTAAACAATACAATATATAACAACGTGGCCTTAGCTTGTAGCTTCTAACATGTAGCTTGGAAACGGAAGCGGCAGAACCATTTCGTTTGGCAGAGACAAAAGATGGAATCAAGAAGAAAGAGTTGGTTACCATCTTTGAATTGCACACTTACATACGAGAAGCCAATAAAAACCAAATTACAAACATACACTTTCAAAAAATTTAGATGCGCAATAAACATTCACTGACCTTACCTCTAAAACAGACAAGATGCTAATTTCCTTTGCAAAGCACGTTTCGTAGGGGTGTTGCGAACAAACGGATGGTCATACTTATCATGTGGTGCGTGTAGCAAGAAGCTGGCCAGAGATGAACAGAGATGTGTATCATAGGGGTGTTGCGAACAAACGGATGGTCATACGTATCATCCCTACACTGCTACAAATGTGTTACACCAAATGCTATATGCATTCTAAAGTATAATAAATGACAGAGATGAACACTATTTGAAAACCAACTAGTCCTTTAGGCATTAAGAAAGCATACAACAATTCAACGGTTTCCAATCTCTTCGAACATATACCGTGTTGAGCTAGCTGTGGAGGATGAAACTGGCAAAGCCACATTTGTGGTGTTCGACTCATAGATGACCAAACTAACTCAGAAAACTGCAGCCACTATGATTTATGAGGAGGTTGGTAATTAAACAATGAGAAGAATATTTTACAACAGAGATGCTAACTACGACAATGGTAGTTGATAGGGAGATGGTGAAGGTGTTAATTCATTACCAACCACTCTTGCAAACCTTGCTAGGAAGAATTTTGTGTTTCACATACAGCTGAACCATTATAACTTCAGCAAGAGGCACCACCGCGCCTTCACAGTCTCCAAAATTACAAAAGTTGATGCAGTTGAGGATGATGCAGAGGTATGTACATTGTTTTCATGATGTTAAACAACACCATTATTCATTGGTAAAAATAGTTGAATTGAAGGAGGAAGACCAAAATGTCGGTGATGGTGGAGACGTCAGCAGCGGAGGAAACAGTGGTCTCAACACAAAGCTCAAACTGCCAGAGAAGGAGAGTATCCGTAAACATGTCTGTCAGTATTGAAACGGTTTCCAACAAGCAGCCAATCCCTTAAGCACTTCACATGCATTTCTTTACTTTCATTTTATAGTTAAACGTTCTTCTACTTCATGAACACTTTCATAATTTCTATTTCGTACTTTTGTTATTTCTTTCTTATGCAAATGCTTTTACATTGACCATAAATAAATTCAGAATAAAGGGATTAATAACAGCTTTTCTATAAAGTATGATCAACAGTTATTCATCTTTTGGGTATAGATAAGTTAATATCTACTGAAGTTGTTGATTTTAGAGGCGCATAAAAAACAACATACACATCCAATACGCAGATGAAACGAAGATACATTGAGTATTGGGGGGAAAAAAATTCAATACAATTACTTAGTCAAACTATAAAATATATAAACAAATGGTCAAGTGGAAAATTTCTCCTTCTCCCTTTTCATTTTATTCTTCACAAGAAACATGGTTTCTAAAACATCAATAACTTCTTCTCAGGACCAACAAATGCTTTAAACAAACACATTTACAAACCATGTGCAAATAGTATCCAGATACACTAATTACAAAAAAACACCAAATGGGCCACAAAATGTTACTAAACAAAATTAATGGGCCAACGAAACCCCTCAACAAAACCACTTATAACCCACATGATACTCTTATGGAGATGCACTAACCAAAAAGATACAAACATACATGGCCAAGAAGGCACAAATCACCAAACATGCTGATAAAATGCCTTATGCATTATGCCTTAAGTATTTTAGCAAAAAAAGAAAATTTATATAACAAATATCCCCTTCCGTAAAAAATTACAATTCTAAAATCGGATAATGAACGTACAAAATGTAAGATAAACCCAAAAAAGTATCCAACGATACCAACCCTAGTTATTCAAACGCTTTGGTAATTCACAACTATGAAAGGCCTCCCCAAAAAATACTTTTAAAGTTTGATAACATCATTAATTGAATTAATTAAACACATTATCTAAACATTAGGTTCTTGTGGAACCCCCTTGGCCCAGTGGTCAAGGGTTTAAAGGCTTCTATACCAGGTCTGGGGTTCGAATCCCAGATAATACAGTTAATTGCAGATTAATGGAGGAATCACTTCTCGGAGGTTCTAGAGTGCAAAGAGACCATGCCCATCATTGGAGATGTCGTACATGCTAAGCCGATTGTCGGAAGAGTCTGTCTATCATGGAAGATGTCGTACATGCATAACCGTTCGTCGAGGAGAGCTTTCCCATCATGGGGATGTCGCACATGAAGAGTTGCATCAAAAGAGATGTCGTACATGGAGAGATGCATCATGGAAACGAATGTGGAAGCTATTCAATTTAATCGCACAAACAAGAGATAGATGAATATCATCATAATAGAAATAGGTCAAATAGATCAAATTAGTCTAGTAATGATTGTAATCTTATATATAATTAGGGAGTTCTCTCTCCATCTAGAGTGTCCACATAGGCAAGGTTTTTTATTAACAATTAATTTTAGTTTCAAATTTCATTTAATTCATGTTTATGTATATTTATTGTTACTTAAATTTACCAAAAATTCTAACTGAATGGAAAAACGAAAAGAAGTCAATAAATGATTAAAATAGTACATTTAAAGTTATTCGAGTATTTTATTGTTGTCAATACAAAATTACAATAATATATATATATATATATATATATATATATTATGAGCGATGGAAGAAAAAAAATTACATATTCAATTTAAAAACTGAAAATATAAAAAATGAATGGGACATTTACAAAAAATGCCACTTTTACCATGCTACTTTTCAAATATGCCACTCTTGTATTATTTTCTTACCAACATGCCACTTAAAAATATGTTTAAAAATTTTATATCTCAAAATTTTCAATTTTAAAAAATGTTTTGATCCCTCACAAACCTTAAACCCAAAAAAATAAACTCTAATATAACATAGTTAACCCAAACATAAATAATTTAAAAATTGGGAAAAAGTGATAGTGGCATTTTTGAAAAGTGGCATGTCAAAAGTGGCATATCTTGAAATTTCTCAAAATGAATATACATAAAAATATGAATAAACGATACCAATAAAAAAACTAAATATTTTGAATGTCAAACGATTGTTAAGAAGTTAGACGACCTAAAGAGAAATAAAATATATTATTTCAATAAAACGATATTGAACTATCTCACTAAATAGAAAATAATGAGGTGATCATTCTGAATATATAATAAACTAAAAATTTGTGAGAAATTTTGAGTTATGACACTATTGACATGCCACTTTTCAATTATGCCACTGTTTTAAAATTATTACCAGCGTGCCACTGTTCACTTAAATGGAAAAAACAGATCTATTTTTCTCTCTCATCTCTCTCACGTTCATCTTCCAGATCGAAATTTTTTTTTTCTCATCCAAATTTCGTTTTTTTATCACTGAATTCGATTCTCGTCATCTCTAATTTCACTATCTCTGATCTCTGTCTCGATTTCCCCTAAGAAGATTTGAGAAGACGAGAAGATTTGAGAAGATTTGAGAAGATTCGGGCAGATTTAGGAAGAAGAAGAAGAAGAAGAAGATCTCAAAGCAAATTCAAACACAAACGACTGTAAATTTTTGAGTTTGGGTTAACTATTATGCATTTAGGGTATAGATTTTGGGTGGGAGGGATGGGGGTAGGGTTTTGCCTTTACTTTATAAAGCTGTAAAAAAATTCTTATAAAACAGTTAAAAAGATTATAAAGTTTTTAAAAGGTTTAGAAAAACTGTTAAAAAAAACCTTATAAAACTATTTAAAAACCGTACAAAACTGTTTATAAGGTTTTTGTAAAGTTTTATAAGGTTTTTGTAAAGTTTTATAAGGGTTTTAAACAGTTTTATAAGGTTTTTAAACAATCTTATAAACCTTTTAAAAAATTTACAAACCTTATAAAAACCTTATAAACCTTTTAAAAACCTTATAAATTATCAAACTGTTTAGTTTTTAATGACATGTAAAAAAGTCTTATAAAACTGTTTAAAAACTTTATAAAAACGAAAAAACCCTAAAAAAAACCAAAACCCAGATGTGACAAAAAAAAAAACCAAAACTCAGATTTGACAAAAAAATAACCAAAATCCAGATCTGAACAAAAATCGAATCAAAAGCTCAAATTTGTAACCCAAATCAAATCGAAAGCTTAGATTCGTGACCAAAATCCAATCAAAAACTCAAATTTGTAACCAAAATCGAATTTAAAAAAAAAATTATGGATTGAGCGTGTTCTTCTTCTTCCTTCTTCTTCCTCCTCTTCTTCTTCTTCTTATTCGTCTTCTTCTTCTTCTTCCAATTCAGGAAATCAAAATCGATTGAAAGAATTTACAGAGATTTACATGGACGAAAGAGAATCGAAAATCCTAGATCCATAACCCAAATCCGATTTGCAATTTCAAAGAAGAGAATTTTGTGAGAGAAAAAAAATTCGGATCTGGGCGTGAGAGAGATGAGAGAGAAAGTGAGATTTTTTTTCTTCATTAAGTCAGTGAACAGTGGCATGCTCGTAATGATTTTGTGAACAGTGGCATATTTGATTAATTTTTGGTGAACAGTGGCATATTTGCAATTGCCTCAAAAATTGTAATATACAATTTTATTCAAAATGTTATATTTGAATTTTATATAAGTAAGTATGAAAGAAAAATTTAAAAGTGTTATAGTGCCATTACTTGAAATTTATAACAAGTATATATTTATATACATAAAAAATAGAAGTTGATGGATTATTCATGAATTATAGTACAAAGAAAATGATATATAATTTGTTTAGCATACCACATGTAAAAATGGAGTTTTACACTATGCCATTTGATAAATTTATTTTGAATCAAATGCTTCAAAAACAAACAAAATTTTGCATTTGCTTTTAAATCATCTTTGTTATATTTTAGAGAAATTTTAAGAAATGTCACTTTTGACATGCCACTTTTCAAAAATGCCACCATCATATTTTATAAATTTTAAATTATTTATGTTTGGGTTAACTATGTTATATTAGGGTTTAGTTTTTTGAGTTTAAGGTTTGTTAGGGATCAAAATATTTTTTTTAAATTGAAAATTTTGAGATATAAGGTTTTTAAACGGATTTATAAGTGGCATGTTGATAAGAAAATAATTCAAAAATGGCATTTTTGTAAAGTGGCATGTCAAAAGTGGCATTTTTGTAATTGTCTTTATATTTTAACAAAATAATAAAAAAAAATAATAATAATAATTAAATAGCAAAGTCTCTCTCCATCTAAGGTGTCCACATAGGCAAACAAAATTTTACAATTAATTTGATTTAAAAATTTCATTTAATTCATGTAAATGTAAATTTATTGTTATTTATAACTACTACAATTTTTTATTAAATTAAAAACCGAAATCAGTTAATAAATGACTAAAAGTAGGACATTTAAAAATTGTTTGAGTGTTTTATGGTTTTAATACAAAAAGTACAACAATAAACACTTTATTGTGACCGATCACGATAAATTTATATATTCAATTTCATAAATTAAAAAAATGTACAATAACTATACATAAAAATATAAATAAACGACATCAAAGAATCAAGGAGCAAAAAACTAAATATGAGGTTGGTGATCTAAAGAGAAAGAAGACATATTATTTAGCTAAAATGGTATTCAACCATGCCACTAAAGATGATAAAATAAGGTGATATTTTGGAATATAAGATTTTATTCTAAATTCATATTTAAATTTTATTGAAGCATGAGGAAAAAATTTAGAGTGTTATAATACCATTATTTTAAATATATATGGTATAAATTTATACTTATCAAAAAATGAGAAAATGTATATACACATCAAAAAATCAAAAGTTAATAGTCACATTATTCACGAATTGTAGGATGATCCTTCTCCATCTTTACGCCACGTCATTATATCCAAAATTGATAAGTGTGTTTTCATTTTATTTATTTATTTAAAATCAATAAAAAAAACATTTGTATTTGATATGAGTAACCTAATTCCAAGATGATAATTATTCCAACATGTAATCCATGCTGAGGAAACGTTCACTTTCCAACTTTCCATGAATTATAATAACATTCGTTATTTTTTATATTTAATTTCAAATATAAAATTAAATTATCTCATATTTTGTATTATTTTTGTTGATACATTATAGAAGATATTCTTGCAAATAAATACCAATCACATATTTTGTGGAGGACAACTAAAACTATAGCTCACACTTTTATTTACAAGATTTTGATTTATTCGCAATTGAGAAAACATATTATAGTTTGAAGAGTCTTCATAATATACTGAGGTAGAATCATATGATAACAATCACGAAATTTTTGGTTTAAAAAAAAAAAGTAATTGGTTCAAGTCATTCTATCCTTTTTCGGATATATTTGTGAGCAAATCCCTTAGTAGTTTAATCACGTATGTGTATGTTTATTTGTTTACAAGAATTAAGAGCTAAATGGTTTCAAGTTTCATTATAAATGAGAAATATGAAAACAAGAAAATCATAGTTAGTATTCAAATTAGTCAATGTGATTAGATACAAATAATAACAAAAAGTATTGAAATTAGTTATAAATTATTTAAGTGAAAAGAAAAATTAAAAGACTATTTTTTATAAACATATATTGATAAAACTATGAAAAAACTATAAATAATTTAGTAAATTACCGTTTTTATAAACATCTACTTGACAATTCAATTATAACGTGAATATACACAAATTTAAAAACTATATGCAACAGAAACCCGCACGAATGCGCGGGTACCAACCTAGTATCTATAATAATTCAGACGTTTAAAAAAACATTAGGTTGTATATACATCAGCTGGCTTTTATTATTGGCCATAAACTATGATGCAAACAAAGCTTGGCTTTTCATTTACAACAAGTAAAACAAAAAGAATTAGCTTCCATTTAGGAGAAAACTGTTTATTATTGTTGTATTATCGTTAGAGTATTGTAATAAACTATTTTACATTTTGCCTGAAATTGTCATGTTTGACATCATCGAAAAGGATTATTGAAAATGATGAATGGTGAACAATGGAAAGAGAAGGAGCGTGAATAAAGGGATCCACAAGAGTCTCCGCCATTTTTTGAGTAAAAAACAATCACATCCTCTCATTTTTCACACCCCTAACCCAAATTGTATAGTCAAACAAAAAACATAAACACAAATCGAAAAAGATTTCTTCTTCCTCAAGAAACAATAAGCCTCAAATACGACTAAGACGACTAGGGAGAGATAGACAAAGACAATGAATTCAACTACAACAAAAAAACGTATGTGAAGACAAATGGTACCTTAACCTAGACAAGCCTGAAGAGGCTTTGAAGTTTCTTGGATTCATCGCCATTTTCGTCATCCGAACTGTCCTCCATCATGCCATGAAGCCTTTAGGCCAACCTTACCTCTCCACCGATTTCGCCGTATGATTCTCTTCTTCTTCCTTCTCTCTTCTGATGATTTTCAATACTAATTTCAATTTTTTTGTGTGCATTAGATAGGGTTGATTCTAGGTAATCTTCCCAAGTTTCGAGAAGCATTTTCGGGGCCTTATTCCGTAACTCTCAACAACATTATCGAATTCGGAATGATTTGCCATATGTTTGTGATGGGTCTTGAGATGAATCCAAGCGTTCTTCTTAGACCACCAACTAAAGACGCATTCATAGCATACACAAGCATGTTCACAACCTTTGTTCTTTCCTTTGCCACAACTCCATTCCTCCATTATACCAAAACCGCTCCTTTCATTTTCTCCCTCGCTCTCTCCCTTATGGCCTCAAGCACTGGTTCTCCTATCCTCACACGCGTCATCTCCAATCTAAAAATCAGAAAATCGGATCTTGGGAAGCTTGCTTCATCAGCAGGTGTCCACACAGACATGATCTCTACCTTGTTTTATTGCTTTGGCTTCATTTTCTTTCCTACAGAGAGACCGCTCCCTCGTCCTCTCCACAGATTCTTCAGAGCCCTCCTCGTTTTTGTCTCTTCCTTGCTCAAGTCACTTTCACTTCCATTGTATCCCCAATCTTTCTTAATTGGGTCAACAATGAGAATCCTGAAGGCAAACCACTCAAAGGATCTCACCTCGTTATGTCCCTCGCATTTGTCGTCTTGATATGTAGTTTCCCAACTTGGCCAACCGAATCAATGTACAACCCGATTCTCAGCGCGTTCACGGTTGGTCTATTCCTTCCAAACCAAGGAAGAATGTCGAAATGGATCATCAATAAAATCAATTACTTGCTCAGCACTGTCTTTTACCCTATCTTCTTCTTCTGGGTCGGATTCATAATCCACATGAGAAACTTTGACATTGGAGATAAAATGGCGTGGGCGAGGTTCTTTGCCCTTCTAGGCACTGTCATTGCTGGAAAAGTCACCGGAACCGTCTTGTGTGGTGTATTACTCGAATATCATGTACCAGAAACTGCATCCCTAGGACTGCTTTTAACCACCAAAGGCCATTTTCATGTCTACTTAGCAGCCTTAGCCATTCGGGTATACATCGAGCTTTATCATTTCTCGTTCCTTATTATCTTTAAAACTGTATAGGCAGCTTACCATATTTGTTAATCTTTTGGTGCAAATGCAGACAAACAGGGTGAAAAATACGACCGGCGCAATGATCATTTTCGTCATTGTCCTCACAGTGGTCTACTCTCCATTTGTGGTCATGGACATTATCAAACGCGCCAGAAAACGAGTCCCTGTGCATATCATGGCGCTTCAGTGGCTCGATCCAACAACTGAGCTTCGGATCTTAATCGGTCTCCACGGTCCCCACAACATCGGTTCCACGCTTAACCTTATGGAGATTTGCCATGGAGGACGTGAGCCAGGGTCCATATTCTATGCGACTGACATGGTGGAGCTGACTGATGAGATTGCAGCCACATTAAAAAAGGGTGGAGGAGCGGGTCAGAGTAACGATCATGTGACGATAACGGATAGGTCGGTGACGGAAATGAGAGAGAGTATAACGGCAGCTGTGAACGGGTATGGGGAGCTCCGCAACGGACAAGGTGTGACCGTGCGACGAATGCTAGCTTTGTCAACGTTTATGACCATGGCTCACGACGTCTGTGGATTGGCCGATGAACTTATGGTTTCCATTATAATTCTACCGTTCCATAAACGCTTGAATCCTGATGGCACTCTTGACTCTGGCCATGCTGGGTTCCGTCATGTGAACCGTAAGGTAATCATTTTCGTTATGATTGTGTTCCTTTCTACTTTTCTAGTCATCGAAGAATCAGAGATCTGATTGGGCTTTTGCATGTGCAGATTCTGAAGAACGCACCTTGTTCGATTGGAATCCTAGTGGATAGGTCGTTCGGGCAAACAGAAGAGGCATGGAGACCAGGAGCGTCCATGGACATAGCTATTATATTCATAGGTGGCAGAGACGATCGAGAGGCACTAGCCTTTGCGGCACAAGTGGCTAGACACCCTGCTGTGAAACTGAATGTGATACGTTTCTTGGAAGACAAGAGCTCTCAGAACGCACAAAAACGAAGCAGCATCCTCAACAGAGCGAGCGTGGTAGAGCAAGAGGAGGAAATGAAGCTTGATGATGAGTGTTTTGCTGAATTCTACGAAAGATATATAGCTGGAGGAGGAAGAGTGTCTTACATGGAGAAGCATCTCACCAACTCCTCTGAGACTTTCACAGCTCTTAAATCGTTGGATGGAAATCGTTGGATGGAGAGTATGGGCTGGTGATTGTTGGAAGAGGAGGAGGAAGGGCGAGTAGCGGGTTGACCACTGGCCTCAACGACTGGCAACAATGTCCAGAGCTCGGTCCCATAGGCGATGTTCTTTCTGGCTCAGATTTCTCTCACAACACATCTATGTTGATTATTCAGCAGCAGCGTACAAGAGGTCAGCTAGAAGGGCTTCATGACGATTTCACCATCCTGTGAATACCTGTTCAAATGCACTTAGTAGCTCCGAAGAGTAGTAGTTTCACTATCACAACTCTTAAAGATGGAAGAGTAGTAGCTTCACTTTCACAGTTGTTAAAGAGACTATGTACAATAGGTTCAAGCATTAAGTGGGTTTTGTAGATAGAATGGTAAAAGAAGATGTGTAGAATGGTAAAAAGATGTCATCTTAAGCATTACTTCTTAGCAGCCTGAAACATTATCCAAAACATAAAAGAAATTACATGACGATTTGTTTCTGATTTGGGAAAAATCATTATAAGTCTTGTGGTTGGTGCTTAGATAAGGAGTTTTTTTTCCGAATTGCCGATGCAGAACTCTGGGTTCCTTAGTACTGAGCCGAAAACTTGGCCACCTCTGCCTGTAAACACACAAGGGTAAAGCATAAGGGCAGGTGTATAACACGACACAATAGCATTTGATATTCGTCTAGCTAATTAACAACAACTTAATCATAAACAGATAATCCTAGGGAAAGAAGAGCAAAACTATCTCTACCAAGTGGGTTTCGTACAATAAAATCTGATCAGAAAGACTCTTTGGTACCTCAAATTGGCTCTTGAGAAAGTCAAGCTCCTTGTCCAGGTCATTGATGGCTTGATTGTATGCTTGCATTGGGGAAGACTGGCTTGTAGTGTGAATCTGCAAACAAGAACCGAATTCACACTTAAAACGACAAAATCCGAGATGTTTCAGTGAGTTGTTAATCAACCATTAATCTGAATCCTAACAAGACTCAAAAAGACAATCCTTAAATCCACAAGTTAACCCAAAAAAGTGACATTGTTCAAGTTCCCTAAACCAAAACTTGATCCCAATTCAAAGCAATTCCAGTAGAAACATGTAGATAAAAGTTTTGTAGACTTACTCTGACGATGATTTTGTACTTGAGAGGATGAGGCAATTGGTATCCAGCAAACAAAACATTATCGTCACGGTGCAGTTGCCTGATAAAGAAGAAAAAAATCAGAGCAAAAAATTGAAGGATTTCTTCTAAGAAAAGAAGAAGAAGAAGAAGAAAACTAAAAAATATATATACATGCGGACAATGTTTCCGATGGTATGGTCTTCTCTCTCAATCGTGAACGAAGCAGCATTGATAATCTTCGTATCCCTGTCATACGAAACCCTAGAACATAGCAAAAATCGAGAAGAAAGAGTTTTTAGCCACAGTAAAGACGAGATTCAAGTTAAGCTTTTAGTTACTTTTTGGTGCCTTCAGGGACAACGAATCGCTCGTATCGGTCAGGAGCATTCATGGCTAATCGGAGATTCTGGCTTTCGGTAACACTCGCCGCAGAGAGACAGTCAAGGGTTCTTCACCGAATTGAACACCCACGACGTCGTTTTTCGACTATAAGGAAACAAATTTCGAGATTTTTGTTTAAATCCACGTGTTGTATTATTACTTGTTAATAGCATCCGGGTCGGATCACTGATTAAAAACCCTCAGAAACTCTTAAAATATTACAGTTAAGGGCTTAATATTAAAGTTATTTACACAAAAAGAGCGAGTGATTTAAGAGACCTAACATCAAAATTCCATTTATCAGATCCCTAAAAATCGAACCCGAACGCGTAAAAACTTGAAAACCGACTATGGCCTTTCACGTAGCTTGTCCAATTACATGGTATTTTTTTTGGCTTTCTTTTTTGTTTGGCGCCTCGTAAAGCCTTGGCTTTGTTTCGAATTGTTCTAATCGCTTATTTTGGGTTTTCTTTCTTCTTTCTTTATTCGCAGCCGGAAAATCTGCTTCTGCTTGTTGGGGTTTTCTCGGAATCTTCATGGTAAGCAACTCAAGGATGTGTTTATCAATGAGATCCATTCTCTCGATGAGTTTCTGCGAAACCCTTGGGAGGATCCCAAGGAAGGTACCGTTCAGATCCATGTGCCTAAACTCGATACTGGTCCACACATTGCGGCTAGAGATGTTGTTTGTATTGGGAATGATTCGGTTGTTGCTGCATCATCGCTTTCGATACAGCCCAAACGTTTGGTGTTGCAGAGGAAGGTAGTTGAGGATTCTGCTGCTAACTCTGACTTAGAGGTGCGATTCCTGCTTCTCAATATGTCGTTGAATTGAATGAGTATGAGAGAATGATTTAGTCTTTGTTTGATTATATGCTGTGAAACGTAATATGTAGCATCGTCATGTGTGTTTTATCACTAATCTTGATAACTTTGTGTTTTGGTTCCCTCTCAGGTTTCTGCCAAAGAGCTCAATGGACAAGATCATAACCTTCACGGTGCAAGTATTACATGTCACATTTGCTATTCGGTTGAAGTTGGGGGGAGTGAGAAAGCGGCAAAGATGCTTTCTTGCCACTGCTGTGGCAACAAGTATCATAGAAACTGCTTGAAGCCCTGGGCTCAACATAGAGGTTTCTTTTTCATACGAGTGTCATGTTTATTAGTTTTTATGCCTAGATTCTTATAGCCTTCTGTTTTTTGCTCGCAGATTTGTTTAATTGGAACTCTTGGGCTTGCCCTTCTTGCCGAACCTGTGAGGTTAGTTCGCAAACAACTTTGTGCGTAGTGACTAATCCTGGTCATTTACTATTACTTATGCTCTTTACATGTTGGGCTACAATGACTTTGCCTCATGTGAACGTATCTGATATATCTCAATATGATGTCATGAGAGATTGATTCTGTACATTTTAATTATATGGTTTGACTGCCTCTGGACAGAATTAATAGCTTATTTATCCTCTACATTCTCTTGAATATGTTTCCTTAGGCCTGTGGAACTTCAGGGGATCCAAAGAAGTTGATGTTCTGCAAAAGATGTGATGATGCATATCATTGTGATTGCCTACAACCTCGGCACAAGGTATGTTGTTTGTTGCTTCTGTATAACGTCCTCATCTTGCTTTTGCAAATTGATTTATTTTCATCCCTGGATGTTGCAGAATGTTAGTTCTGGACCCTATTTGTGTCCTAAACACACTAAATGTTACAGCTGTGGGTCTAAAGTCCCTGGGAACGGCCAGAGCTTACGGTATTAAAAGTTTTGGCTTTGTAATGTATACTTTTAATTGATTCATTTAATGTGCACTAGATTGGTTACCGTTCCCTTTAAACTTGTAGGTGGTTTTTGGGGCATACTTGTTGTGATGCTTGTGGAAGGTTGTTTGTTAAGGGAAATTATTGCCCTGTATGTTTGAAGGTATATTCTCACACTCACTCCGTTGTTGATAGTAAAGTGTGTGCTCTCTTTCGGTGCTTCATATTTGGTTATGTTTGGCCATAGATAACTTTTTAGGTATACTTAATTAATACTGGTTACCCTATATTATCAGGCATCTAAGTATTGAAAAAGCAGTTGAATGCAACATTGTTATGTATTATTTGTCTCGCTTTGAATCAAATTGACCAACTTATTTTGTGTTCATCACGTAGGTCTATAGGGACTCAGAGTCAACACCAATGGTGTGTTGTGATTTTTGCCAGCGCTGGGTTCATTGTCAGTGCGATGGAATCAGGTCTGTATCATACTCTGTTTCATATGGACAGTTGTGCTTCTGTTTCCTCTAGGAATGTTTTCCAAGTCTGTTTCCAACTATCATTAACTTAGCGAATAAATGTTGCAGCGATGAGAAATATCTGCAATTTCAAGTAGATGGGCATCTTCAGTACAAGTGTTCTACTTGTCGTGGAGAATGCTACCAGGTGTGTTTCATGGGGGCCATCAGACTTTTTCTCTGTTTTTTGTTGTCTTATTATGTCTCTACAAGACTGCAAGGCTAGTAAATTGCTATGGATGACAATTTTATTGGTCCCATTTTCTATCTGATTTGTGTTTATGATGCTAGGTCAAAGATCTTGAGGATGCTGTACAGGAAATTTGGAAGCGAAAAGATATAGAGGACAAAGAGCTAATTGCTAGCCTCAAAGCTGGTGCACGAGTAGTTGGGCATACTGTCATTGCCCCTCCTATCAATCAACCTAGTTCTGTAGAAAGAAAAGCTGCTGAAAAGGTTATGGCCAGTGGTGAGGAAGAGAAGCCATTAAGAGTTCTCAGGATAAAAAGTAGCAGGCCTCAAGATTCAGATAGTGAGAAATTTGGAAAAAACACTACAGAGCTTAACACTGTGAAAGCGAAAAAATTGGTGATAAGTATAGGCCCTCGAAGGCCCGGGGTTACAAACCCTATGAACAGCGAGGTATCAAAGCTTGCTTCCAAATCCAATGGTAATGACGAAAAGAGAGGGTCTCAAGGTGGTGAAGCAGGCTCTTCGAAGGGTGACATTGCAATTATAGGGAGACACTCAGAAGGCAGGGGAGATGTACATGGTGACACACATGAGTTGCAGAAAGATTCAAGGAAATTAATGAAATTTAAAATAAAAACGCATAACCCCGAGAGCCAAAATAGTGAAGCCCAGGGCATTGTTGGAGAAAGAAGTAAATCCGGTAAAGGACATAGGTCTAAGAGAAAGAGAGCATCACCTCCAACTGAAAAATCAGTGTTCAATGAAGATGAAGATGTGTCACTGTCACGTGACGACAGTTTGTTAGACGAAATGCTTGATGCTAGTTGGATTCTGAAGAGGTTGGGGAAGAAAGCCAAAGGAAAAATTGTTCAAATACACGATGCCTCGGATGATTCATGGTATATGCTACTTTTGATTTTCCTTTTTCGAAATCTTAATGTTTGATGTTTCATCTATTGTAAGTGTCTAATAAATGTGTAAAAGAACAGGGAGAAAGGAGTGGTAAGTGAAGTAGGAGGAGGAGGCACATCGAAGCTGATGGTAACTCTTGAGAATGGGAAAGTTAAGACAGTTGAGCTCGGGAAGCAAGGGGTTCGATTTGTTCCTCAGAAGCAAAAAAGGACGAGAACGTGAGGCAATTTCTTGAGTGTCCAAATTTGGAACAAAATGAGCTGCATTATCTTTCTATACCTTCAGAATCTGTCTGTAAAAAAAAATATATATACTTTTCGAAACAAGAGTAGCTTCTTATTTGCCTGGGAACAAATAGAGAGAAAGGTTTAGCTGTTGAGGGAAAATAAGAGGTTCGGATTTTGCAATTTGAAGGAAATTAGAGCCGATGTATTTGATTGAGTTCTTGAAATGTTTTTGTTTTTTTTTTTAATTACACATTTCATGATATTCAATATTCATTAAATAATAATTCTGAAAATCTGAAAATTTGTTTTTGTTGTGAATAATTAACCAAAGCACTCATATATTTGAGTAAACTAAAGAACCAAAAATTATAATAATAAGAAGTGGTGGTGGGACGTGAGAACAAGAGAGAAATGATTTTAACTCTTTCTTCTTACATATTACGTTCATGTCTTACACATTTACTCTTTTGATTGATGGTTTAGGAAAAAAATTTGTTTTTAAAAGATTGATTTTTTGCATTTTCAATGAAAAAATAATAATGAATTGTATTCAATACACATTAATTGGTTTTGTTGGATTACTATTGGGCCAAAGTTATAGAAAATTGTTTAGTACAAAAAACAAGACATTTATAACTAAAAATTAATGTGTTTTTTTAATAAGTGTGAAAATTCTAGAACATCAAACAAAAAAGAACGGAGGAAGTATATAGTAAAAGGAGTGAAATATTAGCTTGACATGTGTACATGACACTAAGCTAAAAATAACTTGACTAGTGTAAAACATGTGACAACCAAAGTAATAAAACATAGAGGTGGGCAAACGGGATTTGGGACGGGAATTTTTGGGAACGGGAACGGGACGGGTATTTGGGAATCAAAATATGTCCTATTTATGTCCCATATATATTATGGAACGGGACAGGATCGGAACGGAACGGAACATGAACGGAACGGGAATTCCCGAAAAAACATGACAAAAGAAAAATTCAAAAAAAAAATCTCAAAACAATAGCAAAATGAAATATCATAAACCAAAATCATAAAAAATCTCAATAAATTAAAATAACTTTCAAACTTCAGTTTCATAGTACTACCAAAATACAATTGAACAAACTTAAGTCTTATTAAATAAAATAAATTTTTAAGTAGACCAACACTTGCAACTTAATAAACTAAAGTCTTACTAAAATAAAATAAAATTCTAAGTAAACCAACACTCTCAAATCTCAAATCTCAATAGGTAAAACAATTTTCGGATCAATCCTTTCTTGCAAATGATTTGTAGCATACAAAAAAAAAATACTCATATAGTAACATATATGAAAAACTAAGAAACTCATATCTACTAAGATATATTTTATACAAGTAAATATTTACTTCGGGACAAATGGGACTTCGGGAATTCCCATTCCAGTCCCGTCCTGTCCCATTCCCAAACGGGAATCAATCACTTGTACCATTTGGGAATATAATTCAATATGGAACGGGAATATAGGGTCGGGAATGGAACAGAACGGGACGGTTCGGTACGAAACGAGAATTATGCCCACCCCTAATAAAACATGTGGCTCGTCTTTAGTTATGCTTAGTGTTAAAGTGATGAATAATCATTAATTCATAACACTCCTCCTTGAGTATTCATCATCTTAGATATGTTCGGCTTCAAACTGCCTCGTTAAAAACCTTCCATGAAAATCCAGCGGGAAAAAATCATGGTAAGAAAAAAAGTACAGTCTCCCCCTGGAAATGATTGAGATGATCTTCTCTTCATAATTTCCACAGATGCAATCTCCTCCTCAAATAAGTCTTGTCTCTTCATAGACTCCATAAACGATTCATTTTAATCATTCTGTTCGCTCGTCATGGTTTCATCAGTGTATGACAAAACGTTTGGAAGAATGATAGACTTTTCTCATTGGGAATATAATATTCCCCTTAGTTGTCTATCTTTGGCGTGTTCTTGGTTGTCTCGTTAAAAACCTCGCCATGGAAAACCCAGTGGGACTAAAACCATGATAAGGAAAAAAAATACGACCACGCTCATCATCATATTTCTCCCCCTGGAAACATCGTCCTTACGAGATGCATTCCATTAATATATACCATTCTTTTTGGAGTTTTTGTGTGTTCCATGCTGCCTCGTTAAAAACCTTTTCATGGAAAAACCCGATGGGACAAAAACCATGATAGGAGAAAAAGAGTACAACCACGCATATCATTATTCTTCTACCCCATAATTTTTTTACTTTGGGCGTAGCTGATCGATATCTAAATTCTTAACGTTTTCTCGACGTTTCTCTGTTTCGGGTTCATCTAGACTCTTTTCACTTATGTCCTCTAGACATTTCTCAGTATATGTTCAATTTTGGAATACCTGAGGAAATTTTTTCCCTTCCAAAGTTTTCAATTCCAAAATTATTTTCATTATACTAATTACGATAACTCTTTAGGAGTTCTAATCGCGTTGAGTTCTCGGGAACAAAATAATAATATCATTAATCTTTCTAGGATTATAAATATTAAGCGCAATCCAAGTCATTTTGTCCATTCCTCTTTATGGACAAATCTTCTTGATGTTTGGACTGCTGGTCCAAACATTTCTCGTTTTTCAAACGAGTATCAAAGACTTGATTACCACCTTTTAACGTATTGGCCAATACTTTTCTCTCTACGCTCATCCTCAGAGCGGAGTCATGATCCTCATTAATAATTTCACCTGCTTTATTATTTATTTTGTCGACATATATTTTCTCTTTGGTTCCCTTTTTTTACATGGTTAATCGAGATCTCTAAATCATCTTCAATGATTTATTTCAGGTATTTGATTTCATCATTAACCATGTCTCTTTACTCTCTTTCTCTTCGCTCGTCTTGGTTTCATCAGTGTATGACAAAACGTTTGGAAGAATGATAGATTTTTCTCATTGGGAATATAATATTCCCCTTAGTTGTCTATCTTTGGCGTGTTCTTGATTGTCTCGTTAAAAACCTCGCCATGGAAAACCCAGTGGGACTAAAACCATGATAAGGAAAAAAAATACGACCACGCTCATCATCATATTTCTCCCCTTGGAAACATCGTCCTTACGAGATGCATTCCATTAATATATACCATTCTTTTTGGAGTTTTTGCGTGTTCCATGCTGTCTCGTTAAAAACCTTTTCATGGAAAAACCCGATGGGACAAAAACCATGATAGGAGAAAAAGAGTACAGCCACGCATATCATTATTCTTCTACCCCATAATTTTTTTACTTTGGGCGTAGCTGATCGATATCTAAATTCTTAACGTCTTCTCGACGTTTCTCTGTTTCGGGTTCATCTAGACTCTTTTCACTTATGTCCTCTATACATTTCTCAGTATATGTTCAATTTTGGAATACATGAGGAAATTTTTTTCCTTCCAAAGTTTTCAATTCCAAAATTATTTTCATTATACTAATTACGATAACTCTTTAGGAGTTCTAATCGCGTTGAGTTCTCGGGAACAAAATAATAATATCATTAATCTTTCTAGGATTATAAATATTAAGCGCAATCCAAGTCATTTTGTCCATTCTTCTTTATGGACAAATCTTCTTGATGTTTGGACTGCTGGTCCAAACATTTCTCGTTTTTCAAACGAGTATCAAAGACTTGATTGCCACCTTTTAACGTATTGGCCAATACTTTTCTCTCTACGCTCATCCTCAGAGCAGAGTCATGATCCTCATTAATAATTTCACCTGCTTTATTATTTATTTTGTCGACATATATTTTCTCTTTGGTTCCCTTTTTTTACATGGTTAATCGAGATCTCTAAATCATCTTCAATGATCTATTTCAGGTACCTGATTTCATCATTAACCACGTCTCTTTACTCTCTTTTTCTTCGCTCGTCTTGGTTTCATCTGTGTATGACAAAACGTTTGGAAGAATGATAGACTTTTCTCATTGGGAATATAATATTCCCCTTAGTTGTCTATCTTTGGCGTATTCTTGGTTGTCTCGTTAAAAACCTCGCCATGGAAAACCCAGTGGGACTAAAACCATGATAAGGAAAAAAAATATGACCACGCTCATCATCATATTTCTCCCCCTGGAAACATCGTCCTTACGAGATGCATTCCATTAATATATACCATTCTTTTTGGAGTTTTTGTGTGTTCCATGCTGCCTCGTTAAAAACCTTTTCATGAAAAAACCCGATGGGACAAAAACCATGATAGGAGAAAAAGAGTACAACCACGCATATCATTATTCTTCTACCCCATAATTTTTTTACTTTGGGCGTAGCTGATCGATATCTAAATTCTTAACGTTTTCTCGACGTTTCTCTGTTTCGGGTTCATCTAGACTCTTTTCACTTATGTCCTCTAGACATTTCTCAGTATATGTTCAATTTTGGAATACATGAGGAAATTTTTTTCCTTGCAAAGTTTTCAATTCCAAAATTATTTTCATTATACTAATTACGATAACTCTTTAGGAGTTCTAATCGCGTTGAGTTCTCGGGAACAAAATAATAATATCATTAATCTTTCTAGGATTATAAATATTAAGCGCAATCCAAGTCATTTTGTCCATTCCTCTTTATGGACAAATCTTCTTGATGTTTGGACTGCTGGTCCAAACATTTCTCGTTTTTCAAACGAGTATCAAAGACTTCATTACCACCTTTTAATGTATTGGCCAATACTTTTCCCTCTACGCTCATCCTCACAGCGGAGTCATGATCCTCATTAATAATTTCACCTGCTTTATTATTTAATTTATCGATAAATATTTTCTCTTTGGTTCGTTTTATTTACATGGTTAATCGAGATCTCTAAATCATCTTCAATGATTTATTTCAGGTACTTGATTTCATCATTAACCATGTGTCTTTACTCTCTTTAAGAGTTTAATCCTCCTTTTTATTTGTTCCAATTTCTTTTCGAGGATTTTATCTATTTTTGGAACCAAAGTAGTCTATCACGTCTTTTACGTTCTATAGACTTAATAGATTCTCCTTCCGAGACATCTATTCTTCATGGAGCATTTTAGCTGGAATATGAGATTTCCTTTTTCTATTAGAATTATCCTTTAAACTTTCAAGTTTATAAATATGAGGATCTATGATAATTCTTTTCTTGAAATCTCATCCATCAGCTTTTGATTTGCAACATAGTTGTGATCCTTTGAACTTTTGAACTTCAGATTCACATTAACTTGTTCAAGGATATCAACTACTTAACATTTTCCCCACAAAAAATTCTCATCAAAATGAGTGCAAATCATACAATAAACTCATCCTTCTTGATGGCTTAATATACTACATGCATTACTGCATGTTCTATGCCAAATCATAAAGATTAAATTTCACCATTAATGGTCATCCGTTTTTCTTATTTTCAGTATGAACATAACCTTATTTTTTTTCTACTTTACCTCGACATATGGTAAGTGATAAATTTTAGGATGTTAATTTACCAAGATTATCATATTTGGGATGTAAACTCACCAAAATTACCAACTTACTTGTCGATGTGGGATTCTTTAACTCTCTCCCTCGAGATGATGACATTCTTTGTCCATCCATCTCGCATTGAATCCCGTTTTAGGATCGATATATCCATATTGGATATGCATTTTATTCTGGATCCTTTTAACATTTATTTCGGGATTCATAATACACCCTCTTAAAATAATGGATCTTCTGGTCCATTTATCTAAACCGAACCTCACATTTAGACTCGTTATACTCAAGGTGTAATTTTGGAGATTAAAGAACTCAACTACTATTTCAAATGAGCTTTATTTACCAAAAACGGCGACTCATCGATTTATCTCTAATGATGGCCTTAATTTTTCTTAAGACATGCTACGTGAAAACTTCTGGTTTTCACATAAATTTTCAATAATCTTTAATATCATTGCTTGATCGGATGGCACGGCGATCACAAAGTGGTTTACGACCGAATATATTTTAAATGAGTTAATAAACTTCAGGTTTATTAACTATGCCATCTTTATTTTCTGTATATACGATTACATACAAGCATGTCTTAGCTATATGCTTTTCTTAAATATTTGCTATTTTAGAGCGTTTGCACTGTCTAATATTATATTGACACGTGCTTAATAAATTCTCATAAGAATTTATTTTCTTTTGAATTCTAAATTCAAATAACTCAACATAATAGCAATATAAATCTTCATTTAGTACTAAACATAAAAAGCAATACTGAATCCTTATTTTACTTAACCATCGATCATAATCATTTTATTTCCTTTTGATTTACTAGATCAACAAGGATTACGACATCAAGATTATTTTTATCACTTAAATTCTTAAAGAAAAGTTTATATTCATCCGAGATGAATTTCAACCTCGTTTTTTTCTTTTTCTTACATGGTTCTTGATACGATGGGCTGAAATTTTGGCGTACGACATCTACGTACCCATTTTCTTTCCATGCCACATTAGTAACAAGTGATCTCATTTTTCTTTTTCACAACGTAACCAACTTTATTGGGTTTTTTCGTTGGAATTAAACTGAGATTCTCTTTCCACGTCTTCGTCCATCACCTTATTTATAACCATGACTACGGTCTTTACCATGTCTGGATATTTGTCCAATTATTGTTATTAGATGCTACCAAATTCACTTTTGGGAATGGAGCTGATCTATATAGACGAATTAATGGTTAAACATCTCTTAAAACATTTTATAGGTGATGACGAAAATATGATATTATTCTTTCATTCATTCGATGCCGTTTTTGACCGATCGATAGTTCCAATTTTTTATATGATCATCTTTAATAAATTCAAACTACTAATTTTTCAAATTAATTGATCATATAGTTTACTTTTCAAATAAATATTCAAGCATAATAATAACAGAATTAAATATGATAAATTAGATGCATGCATATGTGTATATATAAGGAGGCAAAGCCTACCATTAAATTAAGGAGGAGGTTTATATAACCTCCCACTCCATATATACTATAGTTATGATCTTAAATAATTTCAACATATATTAAAATCTTCTCTAACACAAATTTAAATGTTACCTCGTAATGGAATGAACGGACATAGAACCGCTCTATGTGAGATCGCGAAACGATCATGCTCACGATATTCCGACGGCTCAACGGATAGAGACAATCATGCTGATAACGTGTTGTGAATAATTACCCAAAGCATTCATATATTTGAGTAAACTAAAGAACCAAAAATTATAATAATAAGAAAAAGTGGTGGGACGTGAGAATAAGAGAGAAATGATTTTAACTCTTTCTTCTTACATATTACGTTCATGTCTTACACATATATATATAGTAAAAGGAATGAAATATTAGCTTGACACTAAGCTAAAAATAACTTGACTAGTGTAAAACATGTGTCAACCAAAGTAATAAAATATGGGGCTCATCTTTAGTTATGCTTAGTGTTAAAATGATGAATAATCACTAATTCATAACAGTTTTATGGGATTTTTTAGTTAATGTACAGCTAATTAATCAAACATCAAAAAGTCAACCCAACACAACATGTAATTTAAGATTGCCACGACCCACACAAGTAACAAACAAAACGTATGAAGCTGAGGGGGACCACTTAGGATAATTTTACAATTGTTATGGTAATAATATGATACTAAAAGTCTGTAATTTAAAGTGTCGGTCCAAATAATAATAACTAGAATGAAGGAGTAGCTACTAGATAATGGCAGAAATCATAATATGAGACATAACATAAAGTTTTTAAAAAAAGAAGAGAGTCGAGAGTTGTGGAAAGGAGAGTAACAACACGTGATGATGAAACCAATCTTCTTATCTCTTTACTAATCAATCAGCTTTACGTTCTTTTCATTTTATTTTTGTTTGTTAGGTACTAAAACACCAAACAAAACAAAACAAAACAAAAATTGCGATCTGTGATTTGCTTCACCAAAAAAAAAAAAAATGTTACAGCTCTTCTTCACGATAGCGTTCTCGGCGGCGCCGTTAACGCTGTATATACCGCCGATGAGATGTTTGACGGCGTTTGTGGAAACGATGGAGGAGATGGGAACGGAAGGTAGGGTTTATAGCCGGAGAATCTTTCCTCGAGCGAGAATTGCTTGGTCTAGGCTTCTCGATTGCTTCTTGTCCTCTTCTCGTCCTCTCTCCTAATTTAACACATCTGTTCGTCTTTCTCTGTAGATTCTCCTATATTTCTTTTCTTTCGTACTGTTTCGATTTGGGATAATTCGATAGAGAGATTTAGGTTTTTTGTTGTTGTTGATGTTTAATAAAATTAGAGATGGATCTGATTCTCTATTTCTCTTGTTTATTTCAAACAAATATGTATGTATGTTAAGAAAAAAGCGAGATTTGATACAAATTGTCTCATCAGAAGCAAGATCTCTTTAGTTATTACAGTTGAATTATTATGAAATGGAATTGAACAAAAGAATGAATCAAATATAGAAAGAAATTGGTTAGTTGGCCATTGTGCAAGGCTTTAAGAACCAGAGAACATCTAAGCCCCCTCTAGCTTCTTTGCTCTTTTCTTCCTTTCTTTTCACCATTTCTTCAACCATTCTCTTTTCCTGTTCAAAAGCAACCAAATTTCTCTAAAAGGGTCTTTTGATGTCAGACTTAAAGGTAGAAGATGACATACCGTAGTTTTGGACCTCAAGGCTTTCGTGTTATCTGAGAAGCATTGAGGAGATGGTGGGTTTGTTCTGATTTGCATCAATCGTTCGTGTCCTTTGCTCTTTACGTTCTCCAGTTTCAGAGGGGTTGGGATTGGTATGTTCTCTTCATCATCTAGTCCCCTACAAAATCCCCCAACTTTATTTACTAAACCCATCATCAAAGCTTATACATACAAAGAAATCAAAACTTACTTGTTTCTTCTACGCTGCTTTTTAAGAGTTTCTGCGTTTACAGGGACAGGAATGATGTTCTCTGCATCATCCACTCTCCTGCACAAATCCCCACATTAATTAGCACTAAAACTCACTTTCATAGATGGTAATACAAATAAAGAAGAAGCCCAAAACTTACTTGTTTCTTCTACGGTTCTCTTTGAAGGTAGCATCATGTAGCTTATCTTTGCTTACTTGAAGCAATGGTTTTCTTTCCTTTTTCATTTCCAAGTCATTATTAGCAGAGTAAGGCTCATTGACTCCACCCACTTGAGATCTCCCAGTATCCTCTCTCTCAGTAACTCTTGTGGCTAGTCTCTTCAACTCATAGCAAAACTCTGAGATGTGCCCTAATATGTCCCTCCCTGAAAACAGGTTTCTAGCTGATTGTGTACTCTTTAATCTCGGTATTTCTTTGTTCATCTTCTTCACAGAAGTCGATTTAACTGCTGCTCGCCATGATTTTGCTTGGTAGCTTGGTGGAGGTGTGGCTAAGTTTGGATTCTGATTTTCACTTTCTTGATCGTTTGAGTTACAAGGTGATAATGCATGTCCCCTCCAACTACAAAGTAAAAATGGACAATATGAAGAAGAAAGCAATTGAAGTTGAGAGATTTCAAGTAGAGCCATCTCTCAAAAGTACCTCTCTTTAGATCCTGGAGTCTCATTTGTATCCCTCAGACTTGAATGCTTCTTCAAGCACATAAACAGTAAAAATTCAATTCTGGTTCATATATATTTTTTTTTTATCAAGAAACAAGAAAATAAAGAAAGCAAACCTTGGAAGAAGTAGGCGTTAAGTAGAAATCTTCAGGTCTCTTGGGATGATTACATTCTTGATTTCAGAAAAAGCCATTATTAATCAGTTGAAATGAAGAGGAGAAAGAGAGATAGAGAGAGAGATTGTTACCAGGTTTGCAGAACCAAGCATCATCGTCGATGGAGTCTAAATGATTTGGGGCCGAGAAATCGAACCATTTAGGAGCTCTTATGTGTTCGTAGAAAACATCTTCAACAAAACGAGAATCGATTCGTTTCCAATCGATTTGAGCAGGCTCCATGAGAGAAGAAAGCAATACACAGAGAAAGAAAGAAAGAGAGGAAGAAGAAGAAAGAATGTAACCGTTGGAGTTAACGTTACAAGCCAGATAAGGGAACTCATCTGTACACGTGGCTGCATCTTGTTACCGTTGCAGCTTTATTTTATTCACACATCATCTCTCTCTCTTTGTTTTTTTATTTTATTGTTAACATTAAATAAAATCCCATAAGTCAAGCCACGTGGAAAATACGACAGGACACGTAGGATACGGCATTATGTGGCTGAGTTTTCCGTATAATGGGCCTTTGGCCTCTACTTCCCTCCGATAGTTGGGCCGGTAAAGCTCAAATATTAATTAATCTGATATATTTTCGTCATGGCCCAACTCTACTTCTGACCGGGTCGGGTCGGGTCGGGTCTTCCAGCAAGCTTCTTGGATAAGCCTCCACTGAAACTTGAATTTACAACTAGTATTCCGACGCGCGAAAATGCCGAAATTATAGTGGGAAAAAAAGAAGACTCACACAATCTTTAATACTCAATTCCAGATTCATCTTCTCCCGAATTCTCCCATCTTCCAATCGTAAGTTTACTTTTATTCGTTTTTGTAGATCGAAATTACTTGAATTCTTGAAGGTTAGGGATAGAATCGTAAGGATCTGAAATTGATTGTTTAGCAGAAGCCCAGTTATGGAATCGTTGCGATTGAGTAGAAAACCCTAATTTTGCTGTGATTACAGCAATTTCGTTATGGAGAAGATGGGAGATGAAACGGTTGATGGTTTGGAAGCCAAGTACGTATCTGGTCTCAGCACCATAATGGTTGCAACAATTCAAGAAGCCAAGGATCGAATAGCTCAGATCGAGTACATTTTCTGTAGCCAGTTATTCCCAAATTTTCAATCCAAATCCAAAAATTTCGAAAAAGTTTTTACAGAGGCTCGTTTAGCTGCTTGTGATGCCTGGAAAGAGAGAGAGAAAAGTCTGTTATCTGAAATTGAGGAGCTTAAGCTAGAGAATCAACATGTTAAGTCTGAGAATCTGGCTTTGATCAAGGACAAGGAGAAGCTATCTCAAGAAGTCAATAAACTCATTTCTATGCCTCTCAGGCTCAAGAGTTTAGAAGATTACATTGATCGTTTAAAGTTGAAGTTGAAGAATAGATCTGAACAATGGCAAAACAGCATTGAACTGCACACTGGATTAGTCAAGGTGTTACGTGTTAAGGGTTCGGATGACCTTAACAAAGACGAGATAAATATGATTTTTTCGGAAGTGAAGAGCCTTAAGATAAAGGCAGACTCTCTCCAAGAGGAACTTTCCAAGAAAACATTGGTATCGGAGAATCTGCTGAAGAAAGTGGAGTATCTCTCGACAGAATCCGGAGAGAGCGAAAGGAAGTTAAGCAGCCTTGAAGAAGAGAAACAAAGATTGACTACTAGGTTGCAAGTATTTGAAGAGAATGTGGATAGACTGCAAAAGATGCTAAGGCAGAAAGATGGGGAGCTCAAGGAAGGAAAGATGGCTCTTGAGGCTATGGGGGAAGAACAAAGAAGCTACTTGGCTGAGTTGCAAGCTTTACGTCTCCAGAGTGAGGAGAAATCATCTGAGTTAGCTTTGGAGGTAAAGAAAAGAAAAGAAACCTTCAGTGCTTACAAAAATCTCAAGTCCCAATATAATTTTCTCTGCAAAAAGTTTGATCTTACTACCGACAGTGTTCCTCACCAAAGCCACCTTGAGGATGATACTAACCACACTGGACCACATGGGAGACCAGCCATCTCGAGTTGTAAGTATTAGCATTCTCTGGCTCGACTGCTTTTAACTACAGTCTCGTGTTAGCCTTCTTCATCTGCAGGTTTTTATTGGCATTAGTTGACTCATCCAAATTGATCTTTTCTCTTTCGATTACAGCTTTCAAAAGTAAACACTCAGAAACTGCTGATGGAGCAGACAAAGCAAAGATTGGTACTGGCTCGAGTATCAACTGTGAGAAAGAGAGGATAATCAAGAAGACACCTACCACTTCCATTTCACCCATTGGTACTGTTTCTGTAAACTTTGGAAACCAAGGTTCTTGTTGGCATTAGTAAATTCAACCAGCTTGATTTTTTCTGTTTTCTAATGCAGCTGTCGGAAAGTTACACAGAGAAACTGTGAGAATTGGTACTGGTTCGAGTGGCAGCTGTGAGAAGGAGAGTAAAATCAAAACGGTGGAGACACCTACAACTTCCGTTTCACCCATTGTGCGTTCACCAAGTGTTAGAAGTGACCCTTCTGATGCAAGATCTCCACAGCTAAGTGGTTCTAAGCGTCCAGCTTCTATTTGGAGAGACACAAGGTCTCGCCAATCCCCTGGAGGCCATGATCCTCATGACGATTTTCTAGATACGCCCGTTGAGAACATAAAAAAAGCCGTCGTGGAAGAAAAGCATGTTCATGATGCTGCTAAGAAAGACGATTCAGACGATGAGACACAGGACATGAATCCCAAACCGAGTCCATCAAAGCAGCGTATACAGGTAGCAGAAACGAGTAAAAAAGGTTTCAAGCATGTGGAACCTGTGAGGAAAAAAGCAGAGAGAGAGAATCTGAAAGGGATAGAGTGTAAGCAATGCAAGAAGTTCTATGATGCTGTTCTTCCTGAGAATGAAGGAAATGGTAAAAGCTTGAGATGTGAGCATCATGAAGGTGTGTCGAGGCATCGTTATAAATACGCTCCCCCAATGACTCCTGAAGGATTTTGGAACATTGGGTTTGAATCCGAAATGTGATTCTGTTTTTGACATTCTTTGCATCCAATGTTTGTTCTTTGGATGGGAAGACTAAATATAATAAAATGTATTCTCTGCTTTCTCTCTCAACCCTATGTGATTCAATTGGTAGCATAAAGTAGTAAATTTGATTGTATGGTAAGACAGAGTGGGAAAGAGTGGTGGTACGGTTTTGGTACCGCAAATTTTTACCCTTTTTGTAGTTGATAAACATACTAGCAGTACACTCGTCACTACAAGTATACAACGGTTGAGATCACCAAACACACCCATAATGACATAAATCATTTTACGCATGAACTATCAATCATACAAAAAAACTAAAGTCTTAAAACAACACAATAACAGCATTCTACTTCAAGCACTCAAGTCAAGAAGAATGTATGGACAAGATAAATTTGGTCTGTTGATTAATTTTCTTTCCGAGTTCCTTAAATTAAACTCTCACTATTTACATTTTAGTTTAAATAGAAAACAACATTCCAAAATAAAATGGTAAATGTAACTTTGAAACTTTTGGGCCATTTCTGTAGGTAAAAGAAACCTTAAGTTTTTAATTAAAAAAGGAACAAATAGGGGCCTTCTTTACGTATATAAGATATATACACGCAAATTAGACGCCAAACAAACAATCGACCTTCTGATTCCGATTTAATTCCGCCGATCGTTGTCCTCTCGTTTCCGTCTTCTCCAACCTTTTTCCGACGACGTTTGACCGGAATTCGGCGCAGGTGACAAGATCTCTACTTTGTTTGGCTGGCCTTTTCGTTTGATTCTCTGAATCAATTGTCCGTTGATCTGAATTTTATTAGTTTCGTTTGTTTCCGAGTCGATCGATTGTTGTAACCTAGGGTTTCCTGCACACATGCAAATTTTGTTTTCTCGCTCTTAGTGGATTATGGGTTTTTGTTTGTTTAATTTCTGAGACCTGGATTTGAAGATTTCTAGATTTGTTTTTCAACCACTAGTTGCCTTCGTCTTGATATCTTAGGCGTTTGATTGTGCTTTTGTTACTTGAATGGAATCCAGGACGATTATTAAGTATTTGCTTTTATTGAATCCTATCAGAAGAATACGTGTGCTCTTGTATTTCTCTCCCTTTTGGTGATGCTTGTTTGATAATCTAATTTCTGTAAAAAATTCAAGAGTTATGTTTGTTTCTAAATAGTTTTTGAGCTTATTTTTCGAAACAGTGACTTCCATATAACTATTACAATGGAAAAAGGAGCACCTCCTAGCATCTTTGTGAATGATGGGTCTTTCATGGAGAGATTCAGACAGCTTCAACAGGAGAAAGATAAAGACAAGGATAAGATTGCCCATGTGGATGATTCTAAGCCTGTGAAGATAATATCTGGGATTTCAAATCCTAGGCCCTCTGCTAGTAAAATTTCCATTGGATTAAAGACCAATGATTCCCAGAAGAAAGGTGGTAAGCTTGCTTTCAGCTTGAAACAAAAGTCTAAGCTTCTTGCACCTCCTGTAAAGCTTGGTTCTGAAGAAGATGAGGATGAGGGTGATGCGAACATTGATCAAGGCTTTGGATCTTCAAAGCGTCAAAAGTTAGGGCAGGAAGACACGCCTGTAAAGGCAACGAAACTATCAGATGTTGGTATGGCTGTTTATATAATTGTGTACTTAATGCAGTGTCTTCCTTAACCAACAATCCAATTGCTGGAAAGATTTGGAATAACTGCCACGCCTGCTACAAGAGTGATTTGCATTCGTTGTTCATGGACTCGGTATTAATCAGTTTTATAAGTGATATGCAGCACCACCTTCGCCCAGTGATCCTACTGTGAAGAAAGTTGCTGATAAACTAGCAAGCTTTGTTGCTAAGCATGGAAGGCCCTTTGAGCATATTACACGGCAAAAGAATCCTGGGGATACACCATTTAAGTATGTATTTTATTGCTTTTGGAGCATCTGCAGTTTAATGTTTCTTTTATTCACATACTCCAGTTTAGTACTTCGGATTTTTGGGTTTGTTGACCTTGTTTTTCTTTTGTCCTGTTTCCCAACCAGATTTCTTTTTGACGAGAGCTGTGCGGACTACAAGTACTATGCATTCAGGCTAGCTGAAGAGGAAAACTCTATGTCACAAACCAAGGAATCTGGTGTTCTTCACAGTGGTAAATGCTTTGCAGCTGTGTTTGTGCAGATCAAAAGTCACACAACTTGTTTTGTTTCGTTTCATTTATTCATTTATTTACAAAACATGCTTTGTTAAGCATATTCAATGAATATTTTTCTCATTTCTTTTTTTTTTTTCCAAAATGAATCCGGAATTTCCTACGCTATGAATTTGTATATCTTCTGTAGTATGTGAGGCTGTCTTGATGTATTCTTAACTCTGGTTTCCTTCGTTTTATCTTTCCTGGTGATGCAGGGCCGCGGGCAGCCGCAGCAGCAATCACTATGCATAAACCAGCTCAGCAACGAACAGGTTATCAGATCCCTGCCTCTGCCCTCTATGATGCTCCTGAGGAACCTGAAGCTTCCTCTAGATCTGCTCAGGCATCAATTACAAGACCTAGCAACAGTATGTCAGTTAGCCTTTTATCGGTATAGGTTCCCTCTTATCATATGCATCTAGCTTTGATTGTGGTTTACACGTGTCTATGTTGCAGGTGACTCCTTTAGTGGTTCGAGGAATGCAGACCCTATATCAATGATGGAGTTTTACATGAAAAAGGCTGCCCAAGAAGAGAAGGTGAGACGTCCTAGACAGTCAAAAGACGAAATGCCCCCGCCAGCTTCACTTCAAGGCCCATCTGGTGAGAGCGAATCCTATTTTTATATCTGATTTTAGGCAGCTGTGATGTCTTATCTCACAACCACATTTGATTTCAGCAACTCCCTCCTCAGACCCTGGAAAGAGAGGTCATCACATGGGTGACTATATCCCAGTTGAGGAGCTAGATAAGTTCCTTTCAAAGTGTAACGATGCAGCTACACAAAAAGCCACAAAAGAGGCGGCGGAGAAGGCCAAGATCCAAGCAGATAATGTTGGACATAAGCTCTTGTCAAAAATGGGGTGGAAAGAAGGTGCTTACTCGCCTCGCTCTATCTGTAAACTTGTGCCTTTGTTTCTTTCTGTATATTGTGCCTTTATGGAGACAAGGAGCTTAGAAAATTGGAGGAGTGGATTACAGGTGAAGGTATAGGAAGCTCTAGAAAGGGTATGGCAGACCCTATAATGGCAGGTGATATTAAGACAAACAACTTGGGAGTTGGGGCTTCTGCTCCAGGAGAGGTTAAGCCTGAGGATGATATATACGAGCAGTACAAGAAGCGAATGATGCTGGGTTACAAACACAGACCTAATCCCCTGGTACTTTTACCATCCTTACTCCCATTCTTTTGTAATAATATAGCACTTCTTCTCTTAAATTTTGTCTCAATTGTCCTTGCAGGGAAATCCCAGGAAGGCTTATTATTAAGGATCAATCAACGTGCTGTGCTATGCACATTCATGAGCTATCTATCCACCCCAGCTCCGGCTGGGCTTGCTTTTTCCTTTTTGAAAAATGTTTTCTAAGTTTTTAAGATTGCTGATAAATTTAAGTGTTGGTATGGATTGGATTTGGGTTCTTCCCCACAAGAAAATCGTAGTGTGCAAATAGAGCTCTATCAATTGTGATACAGTGGATCTGTTATTGGAAATGACCGAGATTTCGATTTCGATTGTCATATCTTTATTAATGTTTTGGAAGTCTGGGACATAACATACTAAACAGCGAAAGTTTATTAGAGTGAAAGGTAAATGGAAAAAGGGATGATAGATGGAGTCCTAGTTAATGACATCACAGGGAGGGAAATTAGCAGAACATCTTTGAGGAAGCTGAAGAGCCATAGAGCGGTCAATGCCTGAGAGTGGAGGTCCATTAGCAAGTAGGCAAAGACAAGGACGACCAAGTGTGACAACGGCTGAGCAACATGTCTCTGTTGGTGGGATCGGGCTGAAAGGAGCCACTGCTGCTCTACACGGTATAAGCTGGACCAGGGCCGAGAAGAATGTTCTGCTGCATCCTCCCACTTCTTCCTCGGGCAACATCGGTGGTGGTGGTTGTTGATCCTCTTGCTGTGCCGTGACTATGGTTATGAGGAACAGTGCCATTAGTAACCCAACTCTCATAGCTTTCATCATCATTGGAAATAGTAATATAACAATGAGATGATGCAAACAAGAAGATGCTTCTTTATATACATAAACTATGGTTAGGAGATTCATGTCATGCCATTTCACACCTCTCTCCTACCTCACAACCAAATTATAGCCACGACTACTCCGTGTGTTTCTCACTAGTCTTTTAAAGCTTTTACCGTCGATCATGCTCACAAAAGTTACATCCATTGTCAAAATAAAATTTCTTATATCACTCTGTTACCAAAATGGAAAAAAATTGGTGTGGTTTCTAAAATCCGCAACTAAGAGTTTAATTAAAAAAAACGTGGATTCAGAAGTAAATTGTCATGGGGTACATAATAAAATAAATTAAATTTAGTTAGTAAAAAATCTAAACTAAGATTTTCTATATATATAATCTCTTTTACAATCCCAAATGAATGAAGTTTTTTATTTATATAGAAAATGCTTACTATTATTTTTCTTTTCCATACGCCAAAAACAATGTCGTATTGAACATCCATTTTGGTTGGAAAGTCGGCTATTTCATATCCCAAGTATGGTGAGATGTCCGATTTATACCTAAAGTATATGCTAAAACATAGCTCAGTTAAAAAAGAATTTAAATTTACTACTTAAACTTTTAATTTTGTACAAAATCATATCTTGGCCGTAACAATGTTAATAATCCATTAAATTGTAATGACGTGGATGCTACATGTAAAAAGAAGTCGGTTATTTCATACACCAAGTAAGAGTAATTGTAAATGATTTGTTCAAAAGTTTTGATGTTATTCGTAACATATGTTTCTTATATATTTGTTTTGAATATTTTTCGATTGTTTATAATTTTCTTATCCGTTATTGTATTGTGTTGGTAAAGAATATTTATTTCGTGGTGATTTTTTTTTTGTTTGTTGTTATTAAAGATGTGGAGTATTATCTGTGGGTGGAAACAAAACTTCCAATCGACTCAGGTTGGCATTGGTTTCATATTCAACTATTTCGGTATGAATAAAATGATATTGTAGTAGTGATTGTTATTTTGTATAACTTATTTTATGCATCTTTCACTTTCTTATAAAATCTTTTATTATATGCAAAACCTTTAAAAATTAAAATTTCATATTTTTATTTGTTTATGATGCTTCTTTTAGTAAATTTGTATATGTAGTTAAAAGTTTTTTAATTATTTTTAGTAGGACCGGTAGTGGATTGATTTGGGTTTTTTTTTCTCTCTTTCAAAAGATTCCAGGTCTGTAACTGTGATATTGGATCTTTCCTGGAGATGAGAGTACGTTAACATTACTTGTATGCTAGAAACCAATATTTGTAAAAGAACATAGCTGCCAGAGGAATACGTGATAAAAAAGTTATTATTCAATAACTCTCTGATATGATTTCGAATATTCTCCACTCTCACTGCAACAAAACAGTTAAAATACCAATAAAATAGAACATTTTGTGTTTATACTATTCTCAACCATTTTATTAATATTATTGTCAACCTTTTTTCGCTTACATTATATATTGATGTATTTCCATCTTCTTGAATATCAGTTCACACTTGTGACAACCAAATTCTTTCTCAAAATGACCAGCACCAAAATTTAATGAATGCTATAAACACGCGACAAACTTTTAAGACCCAAAAACAGCGGGTCTGCTAATGGCAAACTAAAGTACAAATTTCATCTTTGATTTCAAAGTTTCAAGCTTGGTCCATTTTGATTTAGCAACCGATTCCTTTGTCCTTATGCTCTTATCCATTGATCGAGAACTCTTGTGCGTCCTGCAACATACACCATTCAAAGATTTCAAGTTCTTTTAACAATGATTTGATATACTCAAATTTGAGGGGTTTGGGTTGCGTAAGGAGAGGACTAACCCTTTTCTTAACCTTCATGATTCATGCGAAAGCAGCGCCTCTAATCCTTGAGGTATCCCATGTAACACCCCCGATCATCGGTCAACGCCCTTTGACCGGAGACGCGAGAACGGTCGATCCTAAGTCTCGAAAACGAATTAAGAGACTCAGAATCAACTGTCTGCGGAGCATTTTTCCCGGGCTGATCTGATCTTAAGGCTTTGCAACCCGAACAAAGTCAGTACGATTAGTTCGGTCTAGACAAGACCAATACCATCAGCTACTCGCAGAGGTAGAGAAAATTTCCTTTATTCATATTAAGTATACCATATAAAAACGTTACCAAAAATAATATAATATCGGGTACTCGAGTCACATCCATACATACTAAACATTACTCCATTTACAATTGCAACAAAAAACTACACTAATGGCCTAACGTCCGACGTTCCCACTATGGTTTTCCCCGTCTACTGGTCACCTGCAACAAATAAGGTGGGATGAGTAAGGTGGGATGAGTAATCTAAGATTACTCCGTGAGTATGGCTCCCACTAACAAGTAACAACATTCCCAACCCCAACCCAAAATAACAATCAACACTCAGCAAGCAATCATTCAAACATAACAACCAAGGACTGACCGACAACGGCCACGCAAACAATTACCAAGTAACCAGTCAGATTGATTACTCGCATACACAACCTAGTCTAGATACCACCAAGTCTAGACACAACCAAGTTACAAGATTAATGTCACAGTTCCATTCTAGAATTTATTGCTCATTAACCAAAAACAAAATGGGGTCTGCAAAAAAAAAAACATTTTGTACCTCGTCTGGATGAACGCCTTCACCAGGATTTGTACGTCTTCTATAAGCTGCCCTTTCCCTTTGCTTCAATTCAATATCCACAGGTCCCAACCTAATGGGAAAAACAGGTAAAGAAACAAAATATTTGTTCAAAATTTTTAGGAAAACCGAGTCAATGTAAAGTGATTATTTTCCAAAAACTCTCATTCTCGAACAACCACTTGATACTATCCTTCCATTTCATAGATACCAGGGCAGTTTCATTTATTTCCAAATTTTCATTGTATCTATTCAAGTAACTTAGAGGCCTACTCATTCCATGAATCTCAATTTATTAAATCTGAAAAATCCCAACTTTGGAAAAAGACAGAGAATTTAGACAAACTTGTTCGGCCTTGTGAATCACTTGAGTTCAGAGAAACACCATGAGAAAATATCATCAATGTCGTCGTATCTAGCAGACTGACATTTCAAAAACATAATCATCACTCTATAAACTCAAATAGCTTGACCCAATCAATGAATCACTCAAAGCAATCATAAAAATGATTCAAGTAAAACACAAAAAGTGGAACATGAATCAGTTGGAGTGATACGCTCAAATTTACCATGAGCTAGTCTCTCAAATTAAGAGATCGTAGTAGTACTTAGGGATTGAATCCACAAAGAATCTAATCACACAATAAATTTTAAATTCAAATTAAGCTAAGTGAATAATAATTAATGTAAAACAAGTAATTAAAAGTAAGCAGATGGTGATTATTGTTCTTTAAACACAATGAGACGAAGCGCTAGGCATCGAGAAATTCGCAGGCATGATTCAAATCGAAAAACTAAACTATTGTCAAGATATTTATTAAGTGTTGTTCTAGAATTCGAAAAGCAATTATAAAATTAATCAACTTTCGTTGCAAAAGCTATCTATGACTAAATCCTAGAAAACCAAATTTCTTTGCGAGGTCAATAACCTTAGTCAAACATTAACAAGCAGTTCTGATTTATTCACAAAGATTCTAAACCAAATTTATTTGTGAATAGTCTCTTTGCTCACCCATGATATTGTTTTGGATGATTAATAATACTTTCGCATCTATCAATCAACCTAACATATCTAAATTCTGGGAGATCAATCCTAAATCAGATAGTTAAAACTATCAAGGTGAAGAACTAGTAGATCAATCCCAACAGTAATCCAATTATTAATAATTTAGCATCAGCCTTTGAATAACCATAAACCTAACTAGTAGATTACTCAGACATAGCAATTGAAACGGCCATTATAACTGAATAATACTGCATTAAAGAAATAGAGTAAGGGATACAAAAAGGGTTCAAAGAATTCTTTAAACTTGCCTCCCTCAAAGCTTTGAATCAATGTCTCTCTAGGTCTTAATAGAATAAAGCATAGCATAAACAATGGCTTAGAAAAACTATTTATAAGTTCTAAAAACGACTTGAAACTGTTGGAATTCGTACCGGTTTATAACACTTTATAAATTATTAATTACGAATTCAATTCCCAAGATGCGTGCAAATACTTGAATTAAATCTAGATCTTAGGGTTTCGAATATACCTGGATATTCTACAGCGAAAAGATGAACCAAAACGATGCGAGGTTTTCTTAGCACTTCAAGTGTCGTGCCTCTACTGGTATCCACACGCACACAAACTGGATCGAGACGGGATGCTATTACCGTTGAGATCTAATCTCATAATTAATTAGAAGAACCTTTCTTCTCTATTAGGGTTTGTGTTTGTCGGCTTGTTAATAAGAGAACAAGTTTCTCCTATTATTATTATGTGTGGCCAAGAGGATTCATAATCATCATGCCTCACGTTATATATATATATATATATGTTAAGACATATACCTAATCCGATTAGGTTTGATAATGGGTCAAGCATTTGTGTATTAATTTAGATTAGGACAATTCCTAATTAATTCACATATACACTATATATATATATATATATATATATATATCTAATTTCTATTTATCATATAAATATAAAATATCCAAAACCCCAATATACTTTGATCCAATTTGCTTAGGTGTGTGACCATGTAGGATCATATAATACTAGCAATAAGTTTCATAAACCTATAGATTATAAGCGGTTTCTAGCAAAACATTATAACCACCTAATACTATATGATTGTCTAACCTCGACATTACAACTTTAACTAGAGTAAAGTACAAATGATTTCAAGACATTCCCAACAATCTCCCACTTGTACTGGAATCATCTATTCTGATAATCCCTTTGTCTCTATATCTTGATCTGAGCATAAGGCAAGAAACGATGTCATCCTTATCAAGCTAGATCACGTTTATCGAACTCCGATTTATACTGATAAAAACAAACGACTGACATTCACCTCGTTTGAGCGCGGCCACGCATTTCTCAGTATCAAATCTTCGATAGGCCCAGAGATATCTATCTCCTGTTATATAGGAGGGACAAATCCCATCTTGTTCTATCCCTGTTCCATTACACAATTCATAGCACACCCAATCAATGCCTTTATAATCACCAGTTACGGCAGACGTTTGACAAAGTCAAAGTAGACCAATCCATGTGTAAGAAATCATGATGAACTCAGGTCAAAGGACTATACTCTATAGTCGTGATGAGAAACTCTTATGACACTCGTATAACAATCTAGTAGAATTCTCATAGCGGGTCAGTTTGATATTGTGTACTCTAACACATATCTTTGTGATTGACTTTAATACAACATATCAATAACTTCACGAAACTTAGTCATGAATCACCTCACATACTAGTCATTTATAGTTATTAAGTCCCATGATAATAATCTTGACTAGGGACCTTAATAACTTATGTCATTTTCCACTCATAAGGTTTCATGATCAAGTCATGTACTTGATGGCCTATAAGAATAACATAAATTATCTTGGGACTATTATTTAATTATCCAATAATCAAATAATACGTGAAACAAATTTCACTAATTTGAAAATAAATTCAAATCATATGTATACATGAACATCATATCATAAAAGAAAAATCCCCCACTAGAATTAAGATCACATCTTAATAATTCTAATAAGTCAACGACAACATGACTTTCATGTTTTTACTGCGAAAGAGGTATAGTTAAAGGATTAGCAACATTTGCATCCATTTAAATCTGTTATCTAGCTAGAGAGCTCAATCTCTACTATTAAGTCTACCAATGCTTTACTTAGAACTCTGGCAGACTATGATCGTAAATCACTTTTGTTTGTCGTAAAACTGGCATATGTGTAACCACTCACAACAAATTCTTATTTCCTCCATACACCAAGAACTTATCCTTAATATTTCTTAAATACTTGAGGATGGTTTTGACTTGTATCCAGTGACTCTCACTTGGATCTGATTAGTATCTACTCGTCATTCATAAAGCACATGCACCATCTGGACGAGTGCATAACATGGCATACATGATAGAACCTATAGCAGAAGCATATGGGATTCTACTCATCCGCTCTCGCTCATCATGTGTCAAAGGATACTGAGTCTTGTTGAGAGTTATACAATGAGACATTGGTAAAAAATCCTTTCTTAGAATCATGCATCTTGAACCTATGCAAGGCTTTATCTATATAAATATCTTGACATAGTCCAATAAGCTTATTTAATCTATCTCTATAGATCCTTATTCTAAGAATGTAAGCGATTTTCCCTTGTCTTTTATTGAGAAACAACTACTTAGCCAAGTCTTAACACACTGAAGCAAAGGAATGCTTTTTTTTTAATGAGCAATATGTCTCTACATACAATACTCCTTTTGTAAATGCACAATTCTTGGAGAAATTTCCCCAAAAGGTTAATAGAAGATCTGTGTGACTCATCATTGATCGGACCATATCTAGTAAATTTCAATTTCTCCTTTCAAACACATCATTCCATTGTGGTGTTTCTAAAGGAGTGAGTTGTGAAGCAATTCCACACTCTCTTAGATGATCACTAAATACTTGACTCAAATATTCTCCTCCACGATCTGATCGAAGAGCTTTAATTGTTTTGCCAAGTTGATTTTGTACTTTATTTTGGAATTCCTTGAACTTTTCAAAGGATTCATATTTATGTTTCATCAGGTAAACATAATCATATTTACTGAATTCATCAGTAAATGTAATAAAGTACTCGCAGTTTCCTCTGGCACTTAAGCTCATTGGCCTACAAACATCTGTATGTATAAGGCCCAACAAGTCGTTAGCCCGTTCACTATGTCTAGTAAAATGAACGTTACTCACTTTACCCAATAAGCAAGATTCACATTTCTCATATGATTCATAATCAAATGAGCTCAAAAGTCCATCGCTATGAAGCTTTTGAATGCGTTTCTCGTTTATATGGCTCAAACGACAGTACCAGAGAAAAAATTGATTTGAGTCATTAGACTTAAATCTCTTGGTACTCATGTTATAGACGGGCATCCTTTAGTTTAAACATAAAGTCCATTCTCTAATGGAGAGCTACCATAGAACATATCATCACGATCAAATGAACAACACTTGTTCTTGATCAAAAATGGAAATCCTTCAATATCCAAACACGAAACAGTGATGATATTATTGTTTACAGCTGGGACATACTAGCAATTCTTTAGTTCTAAAACCATTCCTAAGGATATAGACAATGAATATGTTCCTAGAGCTAATGCAACAACTTTTGCTCTATTAGCCACACGTAGGTCCACTTGTCATTCCTCAAAAATTCTACTGTTTTTCAGACCTTGCACATGCATTTACACAAATGTGAGCTCCATAGCCGGTATCCAATGCCCAAGGAATAGAACCATAAGTAGTAACCTCAAATACCCCGAGAAGAAACCTCAAATGTCTTTTTCTCTTCTAGATCTTCTAGCATTTAAGGAGGTTTTATTCGTTGAATTTGTTCTTCTCAAGAACAAATCGCAATGAATAGGAAATTTGAGGGTTTGACATAACTGTCAGGAAAGAAAAACAAAACTTGATATAATGTTCAAGATTGTGAGCATTCTCAACAGTTTTGAGAAAACTCATACTATACTCAACAAAATTTCCTCAATATGAGTATAATATCCAAGATCCATATTTCACTAGAATTCAAGTGAGCTTTGGCTCAACCCCCAAATATATAGTTGTTTAGGTAAGCAACGCCCTTGCTAATCAATATAACTCTTGGTCGTGGATGACATCTTATGTCTTATCCAACCTTATGTCTCTAAGCCCAAAACCGTTTTGATAGCCTAGTCAAGTAAATCAGTCTCAAATCATATGGTAACCGTTACCAATCTATCGCACTCTTAAACAATTGCGGACCGCTGCTTTGGCAGACCCACAACACAACCATTTAAGTTTTAACAGTTGATGAGATTGGAAAGACATCAAAATACTTGATATTAATTGAGAAGTTAATTTTAATCCAATTTATATTTATATTATAAAATTTAGAATATAACTAATACATATCCAATATGTATTTTAATTGGATTATACATAATTGAATTAAGTTTAATCTAATTAAAATCATCAATGATTTTTATAACTGATCTTAACTTAATTCGTAAGTTCTAATCAGATTACAAATTTATTAATTTATGTTTTATTTAAATTTTATATCCTATATAAAATAATAAAACTTCATTAAGTAAACACATATCTAATATGTATCTACGATTGAATATGAAAACTACCTAATTGAACCAATCCTAATCAAATTAGGATCAACCCAATTCTTTTTCTAGAATAATATCTTTCACATAAGGAATAATTCCAAATCAAATAAGGAATGTTATGTTTATGCAAAACTTACATATTATATACATTTTAATTACCTTAATTAGAATAAACAAGGAAAGTATATCTCTATATACATAATAATATATTTAACTCATTAAATATTTGTTAATATTCTAGTTTACCTCATGAGAAATATGCATGGTTTGGTCATATCAAAATTCACGCATGGTATTGATTGTTTTCCTTCTCTGGAAAGATAACTCACAAGCCAATATACATGTGCTCTTTATATTAACATAGAATAATGCATGTTACAATAAGTCACAAAGTATCTTATATATATATACTAGAAAATTACCCGCGTCATACGCGGGATAAAATAACTATCGAATAAAATCAATAGTTTTAGTTAACAAAAAATTATGATGAATAATTATATATAATCTAAGACTCAATTTATATATTTGAATTTTACGATTATTTTGCATACAAATATGTCCAACCCGTGAAATAATTAAACCAAAAAATTTCATTAATAATTATTTTTTTACTCGTAGGAAGGTGCATTTATAAATTAAAAACATCTACTTATCAAAAAAAAAAAACAATTCATGTAAAAACATACTTTTACATGCTCATATATTTTCAAAAGATAATAAATACTTTTATTTTATTTTAAATCAATTATTTTGGTATATATGTTAAATTTTTTTCACATTTAATTATATGATTTAAATCTATAATTTCGAAATATTTTAATTTTGGCAAGTTGAAAATTCAAAATATTTTAATTTTGGCAAGTTTAGGAAGATTCAAATGTGTTTGGCAATTATAGTTATTGTAATCAAAATAAGTATATTTGAAAGTAAATGTGTTTGGTAATGAGTATAAGAGAATGAAATAAATAAATAAAAATAAAGAGGAGAAAATTGTAGTGATGACACCTAAGCAAAATGCTCCCAAAATGCTTCTCAAATAATATATAGGATGTCTAACGAAACTTATATTTATATATTCTAACAATTCATGAAACACTTTCACGTAGACATATTAACCAAGCATCGTAAACATCCATAATCGGATTATAGTTTTACATGCTAAAGGCTTATGCCCAATATTAGTCAACATGCTTTAAGAAATTCTCATATGTATCAACAAATCAAAGTTAATACGCAAACACGTTAAATAAAATCAATTTCTTAAATCTAAACAAATTCAATTTAATCAGAATTATCATGTATATCATCTATATACATTAAACTAGATTAATTTCAATATTAAACACGTACGATCTGATACCACTGTTGGAATTCGTACCGGTTTATAACACTTTATAAATTATTAATTACGAATTCAATTCCAAAGATGCGTGCAAATACTTGAATTAAATCTAGATCTTAGGGTTTCGAATATACCTGGATATTCTGCAGCGGAAAGATGAACCAAAACGATTCGAGGTTTTCTTAGCACTTCAAGTGTCGTGCCTCTATCGGTATCCACACGCACACAAACTGGATCGAGACGGGATGCTAGTACCGTTGAGATCTAATCTCATAATTAATTAGAAGAAGCTTTCTTCTCTATTAGGGTTTGTGTGTTGTCGGCTTGTTACTAAGAGAACAAGTTTCTCCTATTATTATTATGTGTGGCCAAAAGGATTCATAATCATCATGCCTCACGTTTTATATATATATATGTTAAGACATATACCTAATCCGATTAGGTTTGATAATGGGTCAAGCATTTGTGTATTAATTTAGATTAGGACAATTCCTAATAATTCACATATACACTATATATATATATATCTAATTTCTATTTATCATATAAATATAAATATCCAAAATCCCAATATACTTTTATCCAATTTACTTAGGTGTGTGACCCTGTAGGATCATATAATATTAGCAATAAGTTTCATAAACCTATAGATTATAAGCGGCTTCTACGAAAACATTATAACCATTTAATACTATATGATTGTCTAACCTCGACATTACAACTTTAACTAGAGTAAAGTACAAATGATTTCAAGACATTCCCAACAGAAACATAATTGTAAACTTCTGGAACTTCTAGGCAAAAAAAAAAATCTTCAAACTTGTTAATTTTGTTTATCAAATGGTGTTGATCGAAACCCAGAGATGGTGTCGATCGACACTTTGCTGAAAAATCCAATCCGACTTGAAATCTTTGACTGGTCATTCCTCATTGCTCTAAAATGCTCCATAATCTTCAATTATGGTCCAAAAGTCTAAAAACCTTCAAAGACTCTAAAAGACATAAAAACACAGAAAAGACACTAAAGACGGACTTATATCATGGCTAAAAACCGATAAAATCATGATATATCATGGAGGAAGAAGAAAGCCTTTCTTAAAAATAATTAAAGAATTGAGACAGACCTCGAGAATTCCACGACTTTCTCTGCGTCCTCTCTGCGTAAGCCGGATTGAACATCGTTGAAGAACATTTGACGTTGACAGTGTTGATCTCGGCCATAGGTTGTTGAGGAGAATAAATAGTGTAACAAGATTTGACTGGTGTGTAGAGGAGGAGCTTCGTTCTATGTATAGCGGATCGTATGGATGTGAAATTGATGGACATAATGTGTTATAGTAAATGAAAGTTGGGTAAAAATGTGAAGTAAGAGAAATTATGGGTCAAAAATGTGAAGATTCTAAAAGTTATGGATCATAAGTGAAAAGTTGTGAAGAATTGAAGGATGACATGAAAGAAAGAAAACATATACACTCTTTCGAGTATTGTTTAGCTAGTATCAATTCATAGATTATTCATAACAAACGTTTTGTGTTCTTCATCTGGGATTTTCCGGATTTGTAAATCTCATTGTTGGCTAATTCTAAGTGTTAAATCTTTGTTCTTATAAACACTGGTTCAATTTTGTTATCCATACATACATATTCTTCGTTAACATAATGATGGTCACTTTAGGCGTTAAGATGGATGGAAGTGGAAGAGAATTGAAGGCTCGAAACATAAGTAAAGGAGACGTGTAAGACATTGAACTCCGTGTAACAGTGAGGTGAGAAATCAAAAGGGACGAGAGAAAGAGATTACGGCTCGTGTTCTGGTTGCAGGTGAGGAAGAAAGTAAATGGGCTGGGTTCTCACTTTTGAAGTTGAATCATAAGTTATATTTTGTTAATGAAATAAGCCCAATAAAAATAAAAAAACCGTAGATGAGTTGTCGTTTTAGAACAATATGATTGGTTGAATATTTATGCAGAATAAATTAGTGATTAATTGGTTGATGTGGCACCCTTTAGAGGCCACAAATTCTCTCATTTTTATATAAAGGAGATTACGCCAAAGAGTTTGCACAAAATTAAAATTTTCAGTAATAAATTTAATTTTTTTCTTAACCAAGGTATGTTTAAGCACGATAGACTTTAGGTATAAATTAAACATATCTCCATACTTGAGTATGAAATAGCCGACTTTCTCACTTTGGGTCTATATTATATTATTTCTATGTGAATATGATCATTACATAGAGAATGGAAAAAAATACAAAATAGAAAGAAAACAAAATATGGGAAAGGAAACAAAAAGCAATGATGAGGCACATACATATTTGATCTTGGAGTTATTGGGTGCACGAATAGAAAATTTCCAAGTTATCCAATGTTTTTTCCTAATTTTATTCTACAAACCAAATGATTTAAAAATAATATTGGGGGCACCTGTCCCCACTCCTCTCCTATTGCATCCGCCCTGGATAGATACAAAGAAAAATTTGGGTCTGAATTCTAGTGATAAACATAAGATAAAATAGATTGGAAATAATGAACATATTTGTATTAATATGGAGCAAAGAATTAAATTAATAAAAGGTTAAAAGGGATGGAAATAAGAACAGTAGAGGTAGCTCGCAGTATATGGATCGAGGTGATTTTGTATATATAGGCTAAGTGTATGAAATTGGAATTGGCTTCATTATACCAATTTGAATGTATTTATAGCGCATCGCCACGATCAATGGGTTCTTAATCTTCGTAGCATATTTTGATCACAACCCTGGATTTTTCTACCACTCCGAGATTCTGTCTGGTACCGATTCAACTCGTAGCCATGAACTCCTTTCGTAGCAGAATAACATGAAAGGTTAATCCTATACCCAAAAAAGAAAAACATGAAAGCAAATTTCAATTGGTACTTTGTCGAACCCTTACCTTTGAAGCTTTTTTTTTGGTCAACTAATTTTGAAGCTTTTGGTTCCGACAAGTGGTTTTGTCGAACTCGAACCCTTAGCTTTTGGTACTAACACAACTTCCCCTTAGCTTTGCAGTAAATTGCGCATATTTCCCGCGTAAAGAAAGCCCAAAGAAAAATGAATGAAAAGGCCCAAAAGGAAAGGGGTGTGTTCTCTCTCCTAGTTGCTCAGCTCTCTACCTCTACTACACATACGAGTCAGTCAGCGCCGCCTCTTTCACTTCAACCCTCCTTAAACCTCATCTCTTTCCTACTCCGCCGCAATCCCATTTCTCTTTGTCCTCTCAAGGAAGGTATTTTACATTCAGATCCTCCTCCTTTATTGCGAATCATCGCTCTTTTCTCCTTGGATTTCATATCTGCGACTTTTTCCCCCTTTTTTGGATTGGATTGGATTGCTGTTTTCCCTCTGTCAATTGAATAAGATTCTCCAATTCAATCAATTCCGTATTGCTTTTGATCTGTTCCTGCTACTTCACTGCATAACCTGATAGGTGAAATGGCTGGGAAGTCCAACAAATCGAAGGCTAAGAGAGCGGCTCAGAACGCTGCGGCCAGTTCCGCTGAGTCCGCCGTTCAAGCCGAAGCTCCTCCTGTCCCTGTCCCTGCTCCTGTTACTGCCTCTGTTCCCGATAATGGAACCGTGGAAGCTGTTGACTCTACCGTGCCTGAAGCCACTCCTAAGGCTGACGATGGAGAATCTCAAGTGGCGACGAACGATCCCCAACCTAAGCAAGGTTACTTCTTTAGATTGTCTCCCAATTAGTTGTGTATGGTTTTTTCTTAGAACAAAGCAGATATCCATCCATTTCTTGTTTTGATATGCTTGGCTTTTTACAGGTGAACTTCGCCTTTATCCTGTTTCTGTCAAAACACAGAGTGGGGGTAAAATGGAGCTTCAAGTGAGTTCCGTTTTTCTTTTTCTTTATCCCTTAATATACTATTTCCGCACTTTTTTTTTTTTTGCATTTCTTATATCGCATTTCCCTTTCCTGTTGCAGTTGAACCCTGGAGACTCAGTGATGGACATAAGGCAGTTCCTCCTTGATGCCCCAGAGACATGCTACTTCACTTGCTACGATTTATTGCTCCGTAATAAGGATGGAGAGACTCACCATCTCGAGGATTACAATGAGATCTCTGAAGTAGCTGACATTACTACTGGTGGTTGCTCTTTGGAAATGATTGCAGGTATGCTAAGACCATCTGTCCTTCACTTTATTTGGGTTGAAACTATTTTTCTGTTGACTTGAGATGTTACTTTTTTCCGCAGCCTTGTATGACGATAGATCGATCAGGGCTCATGTTCACCGTGCTAGAGATCTTCTCTCCCTTTCGACACTCCACTCGTCCTTGTCAACAACACTTGCTTTGCAGTATGATGCCGCACTCAACAAAGCTCAGAATCCTGGAGGTTTCCCATTTTATACTTATCCTTCGTGCTGGTTTGCTTTCATGCATTTCCAAGGATCAAATTCTGCCCTTTTTCTGAAACAGATAAACCGAAATCTGACGTTCCAGAGCTTGAATCCCTGGGTTTTATGGAAGATGTGCCTGGGTCTCTCAGGAAGTTAATTACTTCTCCATCAGAAGAGATCAAGTGTGTCGAGAACATCGTCTTCTCATCGTTCAATCCTCCTCCAAGCCACAGAAGGTATAGAGCAACTGTTTTTGACACTTGTGGAGACATCACTTTGCCAATCATGTTTTATCTCATTTAATTCATTTGTGCCAGGCTTGTAGGAGATCTAATATATTTGGATGTTGTGACGTTGGAAGGTAACAATTACTGCATTACGGGCACCACAAAGGCATTTTATGTTAATTCTAGCTCAGGGAATGTTCTCGATCCAAGGCCAAGTAAATCTGGGTTTGAAGCTGCTACTCTTATTGGATTATTGCAAAAACTTAGCTCTAAGTTTAAAAAAGGTGGGAACCAGTATGATTCGTGATTCCGCTTAGTCTATTTGCTACTCTTTTTATGACATGATAATTATCATTCAATCTGCTGATTATGTTCTATTTTTCTTTGACTTTGAAGCTTTCCGCGATGTCATGGAAAAGAAAGCTTCTGCACATCCCTTTGAAAATGTTCAATCGCTTTTGCCACCACACTCATGGCTAAGATCATATCCTATTCCTGGTGAGTTTGACTTTAATAGCGTTTGAGTCCTCATCCGTTTTGGTCAGATGTAAATTGTTTATTTTTAAATACTTTTGCCTGCTGCACAGTAATATGGTTTAGTATCTTGGCCGCTTTGTCCCCATTTTCCCTGTTATAAGCACCAATAATGGTTATGAGATATTCACATGGCAACCTTAGGAGTAGTGGGGTTGAAGGTTGAAAAGCCCTTGATTCAAAAGAAAGCTTTGCTTTGATCTTGATTTTGTAAAATGTAATATTTTCTTGAAGTCCCTCTCCAGTTTGCAATTGCATTCTCTTTGTGACTGCATCTTAAATGGCAAAGTCGTATCTTGCTCAATCTAGAAAGGTATTCATTTTGATGTGGTTTTGTCAAACGAGTTTATGCAATTTAATTTATATGTAGTTCATGGTAAAGTAGTTTATCGACAGCATACTCACTTTATGTTTTATATGTGGAAGATGTGCTTGCTTACAACTGTTGATGTATGAGAAGATAAGTCCTTGTTGTATGTGGTGATTGATAAGCTAGGATATTCAACATAGATACACTTGAAATAAGATTCATTTCTGTTATATCTGAGGATGATCTTGTATCTGGACTCAGATCACAAGCGTGATGCAGCGAGGGCAGAAGAAGCTTTGACCATTTCTTATGGTAGTGAGCTGATTGGTATGCAAAGAGATTGGAACGAGGAGTTGCAATCTTGCAGAGAGTTCCCCCACACTAGTCCTCAGGAAAGGTGACTTCAGTGATTTTTCACTAACATGAAACTTTTTCTTTGAAATCTGTTCCTTTTGTAGGTTGCTTCATGTATTCTGAATTTCCTTCTTTGCAGGATCTTACGTGACAGGGCTCTTTACAAAGTGTCTTCAGACTTTGTCGATGCAGCACTTAATGGAGCAATTGGTGTAATCAGCCGATGCATACCACCCATAAATCCAACTGATCCAGAGTGTTTGCACATGTCAGTGTGAATTCTATGTCTATTTTGTTGATTCTCCATAGTCACTCTTATGCTTTATTGTTTCTAGCTCATTGTTGACGTGAAATTTCACCAATTGAACAACTCTCTTTTTTAATAAACATTGAAAAATGACAGAGCGTTTGGATGTTTACATGTTTCGGTTTATGTCAGCTTTTTAATACTGAACACTTGATATTGTTCCGCTGTTGTAGGTATGTGCACAACAATATCTTTTTCAGTTTTGCTGTTGATGCCGACATTGAACAGCTTTCCAAGAAACAACCATCAAATAATATTGCAGTGAGTGAGAAGGTATCCTCATCTGAAAAGGTTCCATGCACAGATGGAACATGCGATGGAGAAGGCTGTCATGAGGCGCCGCTTGTTGAAAATGAGCAGGCGACGTATGCCTCTGCAAACAATGACTTGAAAGGCACGAAGTTATATCAGGAAGCAGATGTGGCAGGCTTATATAATCTGGCGATGGCCATTATTGATTACAGAGGTCATAGGGTTGTTGCTCAGGTTTGTGCTAATACTGGAACTGCCAAATCTTTTTTGTTGAGATTATTTGTGTCTTCCCTGTGTGAATTTTAATAACATCTGTGCAATGGCTTCCATGTGTGTTTTAGAGTGTTCTACCAGGCATCCTTCAAGGGGATAAATCAGATGCTCTATTGTACGGTTCAGTCGACAATGGCAAGAAAATATGCTGGAATGAAGATTTTCATGCTAAGGTGTGAAGATAGTCTGTTTCTTGATTTTGGATATTATAGGCATTTATGTAAAACTTCTAATACTGGTCTATTATGTATCTTTATATTTGTCCTATGGGAGCTCTAGTCCTGATTTATTTTCTTATTCAGGTGCTAGAAGCTGCGAAGCTTCTTCACATAAAGGAACATTCTGTTATTGATGCATCCGAAAATGTCTTCAAGTTGGCTGCACCAGTTGAGTGCAAGGGAATTGTTGGGTCTGACAACAGGCATTACCTCTTGGACTTGATGAGGGTGACACCACGTGATGCCAATTATACAGGTCCAGAGTCTCGCTTTTGTGTCCTAAGACCAGAACTGATAACATCATTTTGTCAGGTACATATTTTTTTTAATCTTTAGAAGCATATTTACTTATTTATTCATTTGACTATATATTTTTATCATGAAGGCTGAATCAAAATGTAAAATCAAGACTGACGAAGGAGCGGATATCGTTTCTGATCCTTCTAATGTTAGTGTTGATTCTTCAAAAGTTGGTGATGCATTGATCCATGTAGAGGAAAATGGGGCTTCAGCTTCTGAACAAGTATATATGTTTCTGTTCTTGATTCTGTTAGATATGTGCATTAAGCTTATTTAGCACCGATTGATCTCTTTATTTCATGTGGGCTTTCTATGCTGATAATATCACTTCACATCTGCTTGATATACCCTGTTCTTGTGTGCATTTTCTGCTACTAATTTATGGGATGCTGTCTCGCTTTCGTCTGTCATAGACTTAGAATATTTGTGAAGTGAAAAAGCAGACAGCAAAAATTGCAAATAGGATTGTCTCTGTAACAGATATGGAAATAACTATTTTACTTATCTATACATAATATTTGCTGTGTAAATATAGTTGGACTGGGTGATTCATTCCTCTATTGGTTTTTGCATTTGAGATTTTTTCCCATCCTTGCTTGCTACTATTCAATATAAATGTCCAAGAACAGTTCTATCTTAGTTAATTGAAACTGTAATTGCTGATATCTGTGAGCTTTCTACAGAAACCTCTTACAGAACAGCAAAATACCGCCACCGAAGATTCTGCAGCTGGCTTGTCTGAAAGTCTCAAACCATGTGATGAAATAGCATTTAACCCCAATGTCTTCACTGACTTTACATTAGGTGGCAATCAAGAGGTAGGCTATTTTGATTCCTCAATTTTGTCAGATCATCTCTTAAAATTTATTTAACTGATTTGGGTTTTTTTTATTAACCAGGAGATATCTGCTGATGAAGCAAATGTGAAGAAAGTTAGTTCATACCTTGTAGATGTGGTCCTTCCAAAATTTATAGAAGATCTTTGCAGTCTTGAAGTTTCTCCAATGGATGGTCAGACTTTGACTGAAGCACTCCATGCACATGGTGTTAATGTTCGTTATATTGGAAGAGTAAGTTCGTTGCCTGTCATTATTATTTGCTAGCGATCTGCATGCTTGGCTTTATTTAACAGTGGCTGTACACGACCAGGTTGCTAATGGTGTGAAGCATTTGCCTCATTTGTGGGATCTTTGTCTGAATGAGATTACTGTCAGATCCGCAAAGCACGTTCTGAAGGTAATTTCGAATATTGTAAAAATCATCCTAACAATAAACATGGTGAACAAGAGTTGAGGTATCAATGGACAAGCTCGTAGTTAAATGTTCTTTTCCCTGCAAGTTTTAAAATTGTTGTTTGCTCATTGTTATTTAAAGTTCTTACATGGTTATGCAGGACATTCTAAGAGATATAGAGGATCACGATATTGGAGGAGCAGTTTCACATTTCCTCAATTGTTTCTTTGGAAACTATCAAGCTGCTGGGGGGAAAGCCAGCGCTGCCAAGAATCAAAAGAAGGTTCTTGTGACTAACATAGTTTGCTTATTCCTAGTTCTGTGCTTATTCATCTTAAAATATGATATTTTAATTTCTTTGGTGCCGTCCATAAAAATTTGCCATAAAAAAACAAAAATCATGTTTTTGTTTCTGATTGGTTCTGGTCTTTGAATTTGGACAGGATCAATCTATCACCAAGAAGGCTCAAGGCAGAGGAAAAGGAAAAGCTTCTGCAAAGAAAAGTTTGTCATCGTATATGATGGTTGACTCCAACATTCTATGGTCTGACATTCAGGAATTTGCCAAAACCAAATATGAGGTAAGCTGTTTATTCATTATCGAAAGCGAAGAGTCATTAGGAAATTAAGCATCTAACGGTAATGCGCTTATTTCCAGTTTGAGTTGCCCGAGCTATCAAGAACTATGGCTAAAAAAATATCTGTTCTTCGTAACCTTTGCCAAAAGGTAATAAATAATTAGAGAGTAATTTTGTTCCTTCTGATTTTTTTTTACCATGGAATCCATGATTTGCCAGTTACTTATTGTTAGTAACCCCTCCATTTTTCCGTTACAGGTTGGTATCAGTATTGCGGCTCGCAAATATGATTTTAGTGCAATCTCACCTTTTGAAACGTCAGATATATTGGATATTCGGCCTGTGATTAAGCATTCTGTCCCTGTATGCTCTGAGGCTAAAGATCTTGTTGAGATGGGGAAGGTCCAACTGGCTGAGGTGCTTTCTTATATCACAATAGCTAATCTATATGTATTGTATTTATCTAGACTGTTACATCTTGATAGTAGTGATACTTCTGCCTTGCTTATTCTTAATATGTTGCATTGGATTAGAACGGGAGAATTGGGTTTGATAGTTAACTATCAACTATCAATAAGCTTTTTGTCTTAGTTTCCGTATGTTGCTTCATGAAGGATCCTTCTAATACTGTGGCTAACAGTCATTGCCTAGTATATTTACTAAAATGATTAATCTTTTGTAGGGCATGCTTAGTGAATCCTACACGTACTTTTCAGAGGCTTTTTCAATACTTCAACAGGTAAGTGATCCGTTTTGTCATCTTGGACTGTCCAAATATTTTAAAACCCAAAGGAGCTCATCAAATTTATCTGATTCTAGGTGACTGGTCCAATGCACAGGGAAGTTGCAAACTGCTGCAGGTAATGCTTCTTCTGGCTGATTTTTGTTTCTGGATAAGTATCTGATTTTCCACCGATGGTCAATAATCTGTTTGATTTAGTCTTTTATCCGCAGACTTCCATTTTAGTTGCCTTAAGCTATATATGTCTTCTTTTGTATTTTAGGTACCTGGCCATGGTTTTGTACCATGCAGGAGATATGGCTGGGGCCATAATGCAGCAACACAAGGAACTAATCATAAATGAACGATGCCTTGGTTTGGACCATCCTGATACTGCTCACAGGTATCAACTATTTTCCTCTTATTAGGATACTGTAAGTCAATTTGAGTTGAAACCCTGATGAACCTTCAGCATTTCACTTGCTTCAAATATTCCGGATCAGACAATATTGTAACCTAGGGACGTGTGGGCTTTAAACTGTCATCCCTGCAATTGAATATAATAAAATGAATGTGGTTCCTCTTCCTCGGTTCGTTCAAAGTAGTACTCCAGTTGACTTCTATTTCCAAGTCATGACTTGCAATATGGTCTTTTTCATTTTATTGGCTTGATATAATTCACTTACTTGTGGTACCTGAACTGCAGCTATGGCAATATGGCTCTTTTCTATCATGGACTTAATCAGACAGAGCTTGCTCTACAGAACATGGGCCGTGCCTTGCTGCTACTTGGCCTTTCATCTGGCCCTGATCATCCAGATGTCGCAGCTACATTTATAAATGTTGCCATGATGTATCAAGATATGGGAAAAATGGACACAGCTCTACGTTATCTTCAAGAAGCTTTGAAGAAAAACGAGAGGCTCCTTGGCCCTGAACACATTCAGACGGCAGTATGCTACCACGCTCTTGCCATTGCGTTCAACTGTATGGGTGCATTCAAGCTCTCACACCAGGTATTACAGCTTCCATTAGGCTTTTGAATCCTCTGTTTTGTCTCATCGTTTGATGCAACTGTTTTGTTTTGGTTAGCATGAGAAGAAAACCTATGATATACTTGTCAAACAATTGGGAGACGATGATTCCAGGACAAAAGACTCTTTAAACTGGATGAAGACGTTTAAGATGCGTGAGCTTCAGGTTTGTGCAACATTTATGATCTAGGAGTGTCTCTTCATTTATGTGTACATTCTCTTTATATTTCTTAAACTTGTGGTTGGGTTTTGCATCAGGTGAATGCACAAAAGCAGAAGGGACAGGCAGCCAATGCTGCCAACACGCAAAAGGCGATTGATCTCTTGAAGGTATCTTGCTTGCAGCTTTATTTTTTGCCTTAGAGATGATGTTATGGAGTTGAATTACATTTACCTTTCCCCAAATAATAAGAGAGAAATCCCCTAAAATACCACCAAAAAATGTTTTTGTTCCAAAAATACCATCAATTTTCAAAAGTTCCATAAATACCACTAAAAGTTCCAAAAATACCATTAATTTTCAAAAGTTCCAAAAATATCACAACCTCATTTTCAAGAGCTTAGAATTTAAATTTTTGGGTTTTAGGGGTATAGTTTTAGGTTTGTTGTTTAAGGTTTTAGTTTTGAATATTTAAAGTTAATTTTAATTTTGTGGTATTTTTGGAACTTTTGAAAATTGGTGGTATTTTTGGAAAAAAAACTTTTTTTGGTGGTATTTTTGAGAATTGCCCATAATAATATTAATGAATTTGATTGATATGTAACAGGCACATCCAGACCTGATACATGCGTTCCAAAACGCAGCAGCTAGTAATAGGTCTAATGCACTGAACGCGGCTGTCCTTGGGGAGGCTCAACCTAGGGGCAGAGGTTTTGATGAAAGAGCAGCTCGTGCAGCCGCTGAGGTTAGGAAGAAAGCAGCTGCGAAGGGGCTACTAGGTCGCCCCCATGGTGGTGTGCCAGTTCAAGCAATGCCACCGCTCTCTCAACTTGAAAACCTGGTGAAGGCAGATTCTTGTGAGAAAGGTGGAGAAAACGGAGAGGCAAAGGTAGAAGAGAAGAAAGAATCCTCCGAAAACGGAAAAACGCCGAACGTGGCTCCTGCAGGATTAGGTGCTGGTTTGACATCTTTGGATAGGAAGAAGCAAAAAGCCAAAAAACTAAACAAAAGTAGGGAGGAGGAGCTTTGAAAACAAACCAAGTGCACACGATTCTAAGTAGTGGAGTTGGTTTTACCACTTGCTGATTTTCATTACATGTTGACTTTTGTACCATAAGAAGCTTTCCTTATTCCCTACTACCATTATGTTTCAGCGATTTGAGCAAGTGTCCCCTTTCCAGCCAGATATGTCTGGTTTTTTTTCTTGTTTGGTTTCCCCTCACTAGTAACTTGATTGATTTCACTAGTAACTACAATAAGCTTTTTTTATTTAACCGCGTTTGGACTTTGGCTACTACATGATAACTCGATCAACCACATTTATGATCCCAATGTGGATGGATTTGGTTGCAAGGATGCTGAAATGTGAAACATGAATCATCTACTTAAAGGGAACTTTGCTCAAATTAGATAAACGGTCCGAGCCGGTCTGGCCCATCAAACTAGGCCCATTTGGTTGGCAGAGATTGACAAAGTGAGAATGGATAATGTTTGATAGCACAAACACCTTCTTCCTTGCTCATCGACTCCTTTAATGGCGACTTTCCTTACAGCTCTTGTTTCCATCAAACCTACAATCGTCTCCTTCCAGTCCAACAATGTATCCTCTCTCGCCGGAACCATCTCAATCTCTCTTCCCCGGAGCTCTAGGATGAGATTCGTTCCTCAGGCGGTCATGGAGACGGAAGAAAAGCCCACTTCGGACCCTAATTTGGAATCCTCGAGGCGTGTCTACATCGGCAACATACCCAGAACTGTGGACAATGACCAGCTCACTAAACTCGTCGAAGAACACGGTGCTGTTGAAAAAGTCCAGGTTCTTGTTTTGCTTCATCTACGTCTTACTTAATTTCATCAATCAAATTTTGATGTTTTTTTTCTTTCAATTATTAGGTCATGTATGATAAGTATTCAGGACGAAGCCGTCGATTTGGATTCGCTACAATGAAATCTGTTGAAGATGCAAATGCTGTGGTTGAGAAATTGAATGGCAATGTGAGATTCTTTTTTTTTGTTTGTAAAATCATTTCACCATTTTTTAGGTTTCTGAACAAAAGGCTTCTTTTTTTTTTTAAACTCAGGCCATTGAAGGGCGTGAGATTAAGGTTAACATTACAGAGAAACCATTAGCGTCAACTCCTGATTTGTCACAGCTTCAGTCCGAAGATTCTGCATTTGTAGATAGCCCTTACAAGGTTTATGTTGGGAATCTAGCAAAGACTGTTACAAAAGAGATGCTTGAGAAATTGTTTTCAGAGAAAGGCAAAGTACTAAGTGCTAAGGTTTCGAGAGTACCGGGGACATCGAAATCCACGGGTTTTGGATTCGTAACGTTTTCTTCAGAAGAAGATGTGGAAGCTGCCATTTTGGCTCTTAACAACTCTGTAAGTGTCTCAGTTGTGTTTTCATCTTTTTCACTTATTATGGTAGAGTTGTGAATTTTGGGGTTGGTTCAAAACTTGCAGTTGCTGGAAGGACAGAAGATAAAGGTGAATAAGGCCTAGTGTAAGAGCCTTTTGATAACAAGGCAAAAAGAATGGTTTTTTTGTAATGCAGATGGTTTAGAGCATAGTATCATCATCATCTTATCCAAATTCAAAGTTGAAAAATGTCCGGGTCTACTTGTTGGAACTGTCGTTTGAATATAAGAGATTGTTCAAGTCAAATAGCAATACATAAACTAGTGATTTCGTATCTTTTTTTTGGGATTAGACAAATGTTCGTCTCATTTAGCGAAGAAGAATGCGGGTTCAAAGAGAAAGAGAGCATGCTTCACTTCTTCCTTTGATATAACGTTGAAGAATGAAACCATTGTTTTTATGTACCTTGAATTTCAGTGATAACACAACAACGAACCCTATTATTATATCACAAAATTTGGCTATTTTAGTAAAAACACACCAAAATTTGAAAAATGTGTAAATTAAAGAGATTTTTTGTTGTCGTGTAAATAATTGTTGGTTTACTATTTGTATTTCCCAAAATCAATTAAAGCAGAGAGATGCGATGCTTAGCTTACAGTGTCTTCCTCCTTTCTTCTCCGATCGAACTCCGACCACCAATCCGCCACGTGCGACCGCCGCCTTCGCTGCTTCTCCTTCATCCCTAATCTCTCGCCGCCTTATCCTTCTCCGTCACGCTCACAGTTCCTGGGACCATCTTTCCCTCAGAGGTACTCTTCTCTCACTCTCTTCTTTTCCCATCAAAACCCTAATCTCTCTCTCTCTCAACCATCCACAGACCATGATCGCCCTCTTACTAAAACCGGACAAGCCGATGCTCCTAAAGTCGCTCAAATCCTCTCCGCACTTGGTTGGATTCCCCAACTCATCCTCTCAAGGTCCTGAGAATTCCAGAATCCTAAGTTGGATCAAATCATCAGTTTCTTGTTTTCGTGATTTGAGAATTCGTTTGTTCGTTCGCAGCGATGCGACTCGTACTAGGGAGACGTTGAAGTCTATGCAAGAGCAAGTGGATGGGTTTATGGAGGCAAATGTACATTTCATTCCTAGCTTTTACTCCATTGCTGCTATGGATGGCCAAACCGCCGACCATCTTCAACAAATTGTCTCCAAATATTCAACTCCTGACATTACCACTGTCATGTTAGTTTCTCATCACGCTCTAATTATGTCAATATTCGTCTTTCTTGTGCTGTGTTATCGAGTTTGATTGCTACAGGTGTATGGGGCATAATAAGGGTTGGGAAGAAGCAGCTTCCATGCTCTCTGGAGCTTCTGTCAAGTTGAAAACTTGCAATGCTGCTTTGCTTCAGGCTTTCGGCAACTCCTGGGAAGATGTTTGTACTCTCCATCCCTTTTTCAGATACCAGCTCGCTTTTTCTTTGTTTAGAGACTGATTCTTTCCCTTGGCTTTACAGGCTTTTGCACTGGCCGGACCTGGCGGGTGGAAACTTGAAGGTGTAGTGGCTCCAGATAGTAGCATCTGTGTGTAAGAGACTGGAACCTATAGAAAGCTTCAAGTTTACCTTTGTTGCCATGGTTGGTTGCTTTATCCTCAACGCTTGCTACTGTGTCAACATCTTGACTATTACACAATGCATAAAAGGTTGTAAAGTCTCATCCTTTTCTGCATTTCTCCTGTTTCTAGTAGTAAAGCTCAGTTTTTTAGCTGCATCCCTGTATTAAATCTTTTTTGCCTTATGTAAGATTCCCAGCATCAGGTATATGTTCAAATGCAATCACATTATATGAATAAATAGAAGATTTTGCATTTTAAATTACAAGTATTTCATATTTAGAGTTAGGTCTATAGACTAATGCTCAGAGATTCCATGGGTTATTGTGTCTTGGAGGGTCAATGGTTTTTAGGGCTTTCCATACAACACTATTGCATTTAAACCCTGACCCGAAACCAATCTGCCAAACCTTATCTCCTCTTTTCATCTTCGCTTTGTGTTCTAAGTAAGCCAGCTCGTACCATATACTGCTGCTCGATGTATTCCCAAAACGGTCCAGTGTCCGCCTTGAAGCCTCCATATCTTCTTCCGTCAACTTGAGATCCTTCTGAATCTCATCAAGTACTTTCTTGCTCGATGCCAATATGCATATATGTTCAAAAGAAGGCTCAAGACGGCCAAGCGTTGTAATGTTTGATTTGAGTGCACGGCGAGTAACTTCCATTACGTCTTTAGATACAAACAGTCCTTGTTTCCCATCTCTGTCTTCTCTTAACTCCATGCTCTTGTAACTTGTGTCATCCATGCCTTTATGGGTTCTTACTAGCTGTTTCATTTCACCACTTATATTATCATCATCAGACAAACCAGAGATGAGAGAGCAAGAGAAAACCATAATGTTTCTTTTTTTGTTGTTTTTCACCTGCTTAAGTTGGTATTTGGATCGCCATCTATCGATACGCCGACTAGAGAGCATAACTGCAGCTGCTCCCATCCTAAAGGAACAATTTGGTGGGAGCAACGCGACGTCATTGCCTGAATACCAAGTGAAACTCACTATCTCTGTGCTCACCACCAAAGCGTAAGAGCCTGGATGCGCGTTCAAAAGATCTTTGGCTAAATCAATGGCTATGATTCCGGCACCACATCCCATACCACCAAGATTGTAGCTCTCTGTGTTATGCCTCAGCTTGTAATGGTTAATCACCATGGCTGATAGAGAAGGCGTGGTGTTGAGGACTCCACAGTTTAGCACCAGGATCTTGATATGCTTCACGGTGATATTAGGCGATGCAAGAAGTTCATCAATCGCTCCAAAGATGACCATTGCTGCTTCTTCACGTCCATCGCGAAGATTGACCTTGTGATCAGGCTTGAACACAACTCTTGGCATGTAGCTTTCCTCTCCTATGCCTGATTGGTCCAGCTCTTTTCTTTGAAGCTCGATGGAAGTCTCGTTGAAGTTACCAGACTTCATTGCCAGCTCGATGAAGTGACTTTTCGTGACCTGTTCACAAAACAAGAATGAGAAGAAGGAAAAAGAATGAAAATATAGAGGTGAAGAGGGAAGAGACATGACCTTGAGGTGATCGGGTGGGCGGTAACAAGAGAAATCAAGAAGGAAAACAGAGGAAGGAGTAAGAAAATGGTAGAGGACAAGGAGGAAGAAGATGGACAAAGGAAGAGCCAAGATTGGGAGAAACAGAGAAGCAAAGATGAAGAGAAGGAGAAGAGGAGGAAGGAAGACGCAAAATGTTTGGGAACGAGAGAGAAGGTAAATGTATCCAAGCTTCATATATTTCAGATTCACAAATCCGAGGAAATCGGGAAGGCCCTTGCGTGACTTAGACTTAACTCCACCATTCATCATCTTTGTTGCCTCTTTTTCCATTTTGCTTACCATCAAAAAGCTTGTGCTCTCTGTTTAAATTTACCAAATACTTATATTTGAGTCGCTGTAACAGAAAGATGGCTGCTTCTGTGCATGTCACCGTTGAAATGGCAGGTTTTGCTGCATCATTCAGTTGGTGTGGTGTAAGTGTAACTAAACCAACGCTCGGTTTCAAATAGTAACTAGTTTCTGTCCAATGTAAGCCCCAATTCTCTATGCAAACCTTAATACAATAAACAAGATAATTAATAAATACCTTGAGACTTGCGAGTTCTTAGAATTGATATTCATCATCTTTAGATTCTGTGGCTTGACATGTTTAAAAAGATTATCCTAATTTTGATTTTTCGTCTCTGATTAAACTAAATTTAAATGTAAGAACACACTACATATAATATAACCATAACATTCAACACGAAAATTGTACAACCACATTTCAAACCAACTCTCTCTTAACCTTACCAACTCTCATCTTAACCTTACCAACTTTTACGAACCAAAACTACTAAAAATCCAACCAAAAGGTGGACTCTCTACATTGTCTTATTACTCGGACCAAAACTTCACAAAGGCTGTCAAGAAAGATTTCAGAATTGCTAAAAGGGGATTTGTATCCTGTCCTGCCGTATTCGATTGCCCTTTCCACGATTCGCTGCAAACAAAAAGAAAAGAAAACACAAAGGTAAGGCATGTGAAACCTCTCGAGAACCAAAACACAATACCAACAATCGCAAAAACACGATAGACACTTGGAAGTTTGTTCACTTACGGTTTAATTCTGTTTAATGTTGCACTGTTTCCTTTCTGAGAGCTGGAACCATCCGAAGCATCAAGTGTTCCTTTTTCCTCTACAATTGCAACTTCATTCCTGGCATGGCTACTCATAGTGTCCACTTTTGCTTTGTCAGTCTTACTACTTCTCGACTGTTACACAATGCAAAATGTTGCAAAGTTTTCATCGTTAAACTCACTATTTGGAAGCAATCAACTAACAGCAAATAATATTCAAGAGGTTGGCTTTTCGATCATTAACGTTCTTCTGCCACGACATAAAATGCGTTATCCTAAACTCAAGTAGGAAGAATTATGAGATATTAACAAAGAATTTCTGCATTCCACATAACTATATCAGGGCGACCTACTAATTCCAAACAATTCTCTTGCATGGACAACACCAAGACTATTTGGTTCCAGTATTCAAATAGAGTGCAAAAAGAAACATAAACGTGGCGAAGCTTACCTCAGTGGTAGATGTAGGCATTTTCGGTTCAGTTGTCAAAGTTCCATTAATAAATTCCTTAGTCTCATGGATGTTGCCAATCTCAGCATTCACAACCACCGCCTCTTTATTATCAACACATTCAACATCTACTGAAGCAGGATTTACAATTTTCTCTCCAACTTCCTTTTCCACAGGGACAGAAATTTGGTCTGGCATTTGACCAGCAATGACTTCCGTCGCGTTTATAACAGAAGTGGATGAAGAATTCTCTCCAAGGTCAACAGGATTTATAATGCTGCTCTCGGTTTCCACCTTTGTCTCAGTTGCTTTCACACTCGATGGCTCCATTGTTGAAGTCACAGAGCTTAATGGGAATATCTCAACTACTGTTCCTTCTGGCAAATCAATTGCGGCTAATGTGTTCTTCGTCATCTTCAGCATTTCAGTCCTCGCTGCTCCAGCATCATTCACTTGTTCATCATTGTTAACAGCTTTTGTTCCTTCTGATTCAATGAAAAGTGTCTCCTCTTTTTTATCCACCTCGAGTTCCTTATCCTGAGGTTTGGTGGCAAGACTATCGCATACTGTCTGGACTCCATTATGTAGCCCTGCATCGTTACTGGTACCATTCCCTTCATTGCAAGATGCTTCAAACTGAGTCCTGGATATGTCAGTAGACCCCATTGACTGGTGTACTAGCAGCTCATCGTCTTCTTCAAAAAGTTGAGTTGTTTTCACTTCCCCGCAATAGTTAACATCAGATCCTCCATCTTCCGTGCCAACATGGCTACCATTAATGGTTACCTCGTTTTCATCTGACTTAATGTCTTCCGCCTCGGAAGAAAGATTATCATTTTGATCTGATGCAGAATTGAATCCGTTTGGGGACAAAGATAAAGGGGGCACAGGATCCATCAGGATTGAACTTTGATCTTGCAAATGGTCAGAGCATTTTCTGTCAAGAATCAAGTCACCGGGACCAAGGACTCTATTTTCTTGGATTATCTCTCTGACAATCTCCCTTATGGTGTAGAAAGATCCACCAACCTCCTTGTGAGTGAGGCTAAGTGAAGGAAAGCTCCCATTGTTTAAGTTTTGATGCCTGTAAACAACCACAAGTTAAAATTGAAGAAAAACAAGATTCTTGCAAAGGTAAAAGGAATTAGGTGCATACTTACTTGTTTATAAATGTTTGAATCAGTGCCTTTCTCTCCTCTTTGGGAATTCGATTACGCGTCTTCTTGCCTACAGAATCGTGAGGCTTAGCTAAAGCAAATATTTGCCCAGCGTAACTAGTCTTTAGAGAGTGCATGTTTCTCTCTTTCTTCTATGAATCCTGCTACACAAGAGTCAAAACCAGACACGCACCTACAAAACATTACAATACCTTCAATTCTCAAGACAGATCCGTTTAGTTCATCTTGTCCAAACAGGAAATGTTAAATCAGCATACAAAACAGCCAAGACTCACAGTCCAGAGAACATTACAAACACACGAACCGGAATTCTAAATTGAGAAGCAAAAACTTCATCGATTTAAGACGAAGAAATGAGAAAGCGAGAAGAGATATGCTTAGAGCTTGTAGGGTTTACCTGCGACAGAGAGAGATTAGAATTCACTGACTCATTTTTTGCAAAGAGACTAAAACCCTACGCAGTACACACAACACACAGTGTGAGTGTTGGGAGGCGCAAGCGGGAATTTGGGTAATTATTTCCACTTTCGGGGCAAAAGCGTAATGCCATATATGATTTTCTTCCTCTTGTTTTACCTCTTTCTTTATTTTTCGATTTGAACCCCCTTCTAAAATTTAATACTGTTTTTATACCCAGAAGGCTTTTCCTACCAATTTAAACCCTCACCGATTTCACTTTTCTTATGTTTCAGAAATGAAAAGAGAAGACGGATGAAAAAAGTTCATGTAATTTTCTCTATATTATAGTACTTTCAACGTAATACAACAGGTACCTATATATGTTTTTACTTAGCTAAAACTTTATGTATTACCAACATAAAGCATTTTTATTGTTACTAGTGTAAGTTGTACACATTCACAGATTCAGAAGGATGCTTTCAACTCTCAAGCCTCTGCCTCAGAATAAGTCTCCAAGAACTGGATTATTTTCAAGCGTTCTTCCTCCAAAAGCTCAGGGTCTTCCTTTGTTAGTCTCTCCCGGGTTGTACCATCTACACTCGTTGGATCATCCACTATCTGTTTCATTAAAACAACAACATTACTTCATTAACTCATTCATCAAAACTTGTTCAACTCTATGTTCAGAGAGTAGTGACATTTACTTTTACGTAATTATTGGTATGGCCATCTTTGTTAGGTCCTATAATCGGCTCTTGCTCATTGTGTGTCCATTCCCCATCTATGACGTACTTATATTCAAACTGTCCTTCCTGCGTTTCAGAATCGTTGCCATGGTCGGAAAATGATAACATAAGCAAACACTCATCTTTCCAGTTCGTTCAGAAACAAAAAAACTCACAGGCAATTCTCTCTTTAGGCTCCAGAATCCTGTTCCCTTGTCCAGTGTTAGAGGTATCCTCTATGGAAACAAAATTGTGAACACACAGAACAAAAGATTTGCATTATATACACATACCCCCAAACATATTTGCACAATCATAACATAATACTTGCATTGCAATATATGATTTGATTTTAAATGAGACATATTTACCTGTCCCCATCCAATGTCAAGGCCAGAAATTTCTACTGTGGAGAACCCCTTGTCTTTCAGTGTCAAAGTAACAGTCTTCCTTTTTAGTCCTGTAAGCTTTATGTCCATATACCAGAAAACAATAATCAGGAATCAAGGAACTAAGCGGCCATTGTTGTAACTTATGCTAATCAATGAAACTGAGAAGCTACAGTAGCATTGTGAACGTTGGAAGATGACTCACTATATCAATTGTTGCATTTCTGATAGCATCCAGCTTTGGAAAGCACGTCCTTTTGCTCTGCAGTAAATTTTAAGAGGTGTTGGATAGATAAATTTTATGTGTGCCTCTATATTTCACCAGCCATCTAAAGATATCTCAATTAAAATGTCTAATGCTAGACTATTCAATGTCACTTAACCAAGATATTGTCTTTTGGGTGCTAGAATTGTAGTATGATTAACATGTTGGATTAATCAATATGTAACTCATGTACCGAGAACAGAAAACGAGAAGTACATTAGCATCTTACCATGAGTAATTTATGAGCTTCCATAAGTTTATAGCCTTGCACCCAGAACATATTTGCCAACTGTAATGAAAGTAGTACCCCTTCTTAGTATTAGTCAGCCAAAAGTCAACACTTGTTCATTCCTTCATTAGTTAACCAAAGAAGCACAATAAATAAGACACCAGTGTTTGCAACAGTCTTAATTAAATTAACATTGCTTCAATATTGGAAAGCAATGCATTTAAGCTCATAAAAGACTCGCAATAAAAGATGGTGCAACAAGAAGAGAAGAGCACAATAACAGTTTCTTCAACATACCGCAACAGCAGGAGCCCTTCCCATTCCGGCAGTGCAGTGCACATATGTAACTCCTCCATTTCGCTTAGCAGCTTTGTACAGTGTACTAAGCACGGCAGGAAGGCGCATTCTCAAATCAAATGCATCAAAGTCTCTGTTACATCAAAGATTATAATATGTCAAATTTGCTTACAGAATGGGATGACGACTAACTTCCCCAATTACTCTAGTTTGCAAACAGACATAGGTGGAGAAAAAAAAAAGGGTGATTGGCAACAGACTTTTACGACCCTTGGAAACAAAAAAGTTGATTTATGTTCTTCATAAACCAATGCTTACACAAAAGTTTTGTCGTGATTAGAGTCAAGGTCCCAAAGAGAAAGGGAAATGTAACACTTTACTGATTAAACAAACAAAAGAAATTAAAAGATTTATAGGCTAAATTATAGTTGAGACTAGTCTCCAACAATCCATAAGCCCTTGTCCCCTCGGTTAATCTGAGAGTTGTGAACAAATAAACTGCTTATCTGAAGTCTATTTAGCTAATAAGAAAAGTATTGAAAACAGAAGTAAAATCAGCTCTCATGATCTATCCTACCTTAATATGCTAAATTAATTTCCCATCAGTTAGTGCCAATCGATCAAAAATTCACAGCCAAATCGTAAAGCATAAATTAGCAAATAATGGCTTCTTGCATTACTACTGCCTAACCTTATTTCACAGCGAATATGCTCAATGTCACTAAACGTCTTGGCATATGCTTGAATGCTTTTTATATCTACTCCAAAATATCTGGAAGTATTGGTCAAGGCACTCTACAAATGATTCTTTGTCAGTCAAATCAAATGAAAATGAAAATATGACAGACATGGACAGAAAAAGAGGGATTTTTGCAGGATACTCCAAGTCTGGATCTTGTTGCAAGCAAAATATGGTTTTAACCCCAATTTTACGAAGCTTGTCAATGTCTTCAGGGGTCTAGCAAAGAATGCCAAGTAAGAATGCCAAGAAAGTAACATAATTTTCCAAAAAAAAAAAAAAAAATTAACCTGCAAGCAAGATCCAACAATTAAATCTGGGCGAAGAAAGGTGTAGTTAATTCCTAGCTCGTGCCTGTAATGTAAAACTGAAACGAAAACACAAGGAAATCAAAGAGTGAGTGAACTGAACAAGGAGAAGAAGACAGGTGAGTTTGGCAATAAACGAAACGTACCAGCACCCATAGCTTGAGTCATGTCTTGGCTATATTCATCAGATTTCTCTTCCTTGCTGGATTTCGAATCTGATACCGCCTACACTCAAATCATTATTTTTTTTTGACAAGTTTTATTAAGCAAAGCAATCAAACCCCCCCCCCCCCCCAACAACATTAAAAATTATTTTCAAAAAACAGCATTAAAATTAATTAATAGATACCTGTAGAACAAGTCGAGATTTAAGATCATTGGTTTTGATCGGTAGCTGCAAAAGAGAAAATTAAGACCAATGAAAATGAAGAAATCAAGAGAGAAAATAAGTGAAAGATTTGGTACCAGCATCTTGAGAGAAGACGAAGAAAGAGGATCTCTTAGGTTGCTTCCGAAACCCAGTATAGATGAGACTGAGGATCTGAAATCAGAAACGACCATCATCAAAATCGAACCCAATTCAACAACAACAACAAGGAAAGAGATGAATTTCTTGTGATACCTGGGAAGATTCTGAAGGCAATTCATCTTTTTTAGCAAAATATCAACGGAAGCTCTTGTTATTAATCTGGTAATTATAATTTCGATTCATGTCACAATTTTGGTGCGAGTGTGAGTGAGGAACGCGACAAGGAAATTATGACCCCAAGCTCGGGAAATGCAATCACTTTTTTGTGCTTTGTTTCCTACGTTAAGGGACAAATATTATCAACTCTTTTTTCCCTAATCAAAAACACCCCTCCCTTGTTATGCCAATTTCTGATATTTTTCCGGAAGCTAATGGGAAGTAGGACCGTTCACGTGACGTCATCGTGTCTCTTATTGCTATACACATGTGGCTTGAATTTTATGGAAAGGATAGATATACATTCTTCTATGCAACTTATTATTACCATTCATATATTTAGAAAAAGAATTCAGACGTGATTATTTGTAACAATAATTCAATCAATTATTATGGAATAAAAAGAATATTCAAGACTCCAAATCAACAAAACAAATGTAGCCGACAAAAAAAAAAACAAATGTAACTCCTTAAATCATAAGAGTTATTGTCAGGTAAAATCAGAAGGAAAAAAAAAAAAAAAAACAGAAAGTGTGTGCGTCATGGATTTACATGATCTTTCTAAAGGTCCAAGTTCCATTTTTTATGATCCTCAGAAGGTGTGGAAGAACCTCCAAAAAGACTAATCTTTGGTCTTTTTTGATCTTTCCCCATTGGCAACCTCCAAAACGAATCTGAGTTCTCAAAGAAAATGTATGCAGCAACCACTGATGCAAAGAACAAGCCAAACAGCAGTGCGTAAATCTGCCACTCTGCACATCAAATCAAACACATACAACAATATGAGTCAGAGAGACCTATATATAAATGTATAGAGAGAGAGAGAGAGAGATGCAACAAACCTTTCCACTCCTTTGGTACACTGAGTTTGGTCACCATCTCACCCCATTCGGTCGAAGTTGTTAGCATAACCCTACGCACCAAGTTATACCAAATAACAGAATAGAAATATAAACACTAATCTAAATCCCAATAGTGATTATCATTATCTTTTCAGTTGTTTGATCACATACCTTTCACTAGGGCAGAACTCAAGTGATGCAATGGATTGACCAAGATGTAGCCTCTTACTGTAGTGGTAGATCTCCATTGTCTTAACTTCAGCAACAGACACATCTCCATCTTTGCCACCTCTGCAAATAAAGTTCAAGATATGAGGTTTTCAATTTTGTCTAATCAATAACAACCCGGGATGAAGAAACACTCACAAAGCAATATATTTGCCATCCAAGCTCACTGCCATTGTCGAAGCAGTCTTCTTTGACAGCTTCTTGAAGCCAAGCTTCTTCCATGTACTAATGTCATAAACGTTGACCACGGGCGTATCACCTGGTTTCCAATTGTTTAAGTTCTTTCATATGAGATGTTATGAATTAGCAATGCTTGCCTCTCTAGGAATCAAATTATATACCTCTCTGAGCAGCACAGAACAAAAAAGGTTTTGTCCCATCTTTAGAAAACCGGCACAGTTCAATGCTTTCATCCTACATACATGACGATATCAGAATCAGGATATATCAGAAGCCAATATAAGAATTTTTTTGAAGATGCTACAGAAAGGGAAAGGAAACACGAAAAAGACAATCTGAATCTCAGAATTATATTTGTTGGATAAAATCATAAACATGAAACTCATCCTGCAGATTTCATTGCATATCTTTAGAAATATAGGAACACAAATGCAAACTTTAACTCTTACTATCACATACCCCACTACGTTCCAAAGTAGACAAAGGAACACCATCTTCTGCTTTCCATATTCTAGCTGATCCATCACTTGATGTTGTAGCTAAGAACTCTGAGTCAAGACTACAACAATAGATGCAGATATGAGAGAAATGCACACAATCGGATTCTTTTCACAATTTCCATTTACTTTTAATTTGTGTTGTATGACAAGAGTACCAAATCTTCATTATTTTTACGACCACGGTCTCAGTTATGATTTAAATGAAAAAGAATTAAGAGGGATAATGGGAGAGAAGATTTGATTAGGTACCTAAAATCCATATCCCGGATGGATTTGTGTGCCTTTGGCTCATCCAAAATTATACGTAGGTTTGGCCACCCCATAATTCTGAGACAACCATCCTGAAAATAACTTAAAGTAAGCTACAATCCTACAAAAAATATCATCGCAACAAGGAAAGAAAAAAACCCTTAGAAAGCAGTTTTGCTCCTGTCCTTACCGCTCCACCAGTAGCTAATTTAGACCCATCAAAGCTGAAGGCCATACACTTTTGCAGTCCAGCATTTTCGAGAGGGGGGAGTTCTTTTGCCAAGATCGTAATGACTTTTGCTCCTCCAACAATTTCAAACAACCTGAAATTCCAAATAAATTTTATTTACCATCTAACAATATTTCTATAGATAATGAGGCAGACAGTGTCCAGAATGGTGGAAGTCAATTCCAATTCTCTAGCATGCACGGAATAGTAGAGTTGCAAAAGATGGATAGAAGAAAGGGAAGTCAAAACTAGAAAGAGACCAATAATTATAAAAATGCACGAAGATGCACGGCAATCTCCAACAGAGTTACAATATACAAACCTAACAAGAAAATAAATTCAAGTATCACTACAGACACATCTACATCAGCAAAGACAAGTATCATGTAATTATAGAAGCAATGTTCAGTTGAAGTCATTTGACGTCAAGTTGTGGATACAAGATCAAGAAGCTATCATACATGTAACAAAACCAGCACAACAAAATAAGAAACATTTTTACTGAAGAAAGGCAGTAGAAAGTCTAATAGAAACATACTTGCAACCAGCTTTGGAGGTTGAGCAAACAAAATAGTCTCCACCAGGATGCACTGTTATTGCCACAGGCTCCCCATCAGTCTCTTTAAGCGTATGTGTTGCCTTTGGATCAAAGAAACAATAAAGAGTTTGTTTTGCTTTCATTAAAGACAAGGGCTTTCTCGGAATAAAAAAAAAAACCCTAGATTCACAAATTTCCCAATCCAAAACCCAATAAGATTTCCAAAAAAAAAAGGAATTACCAAGGGAGAGGAAGAGAGAGAAGTCGTGTTGGGATCGAAAGAGAAGATGTGAAGCAGAGCTGGAGAAGAAACAGAGGAGCCACGACGTTTAGCAGCTTTGGCGATAATGGCCCAGTTTACTTTCTTCGGTCGACGAATCCATGATCCACACACAACATGCCCACTTTCACGGCTCGCTTCTTCAATCTCCATTCTCGATTGATTTTCTTTCCCTTCTTGGTCTTTTACGCTAATCTAGATGCTATCTATCTCTTCCACGCCAATTCCGATCCTTTATATACACAAGATTGGTTTTTTTTTTTTTTTTGTTCTCGAAAGGAAACAGAAAGTAAAACAAAAACAAATAAAGGAGTTGACTTTGGAAGGACAGAGAGATTATTGTTGGGTGGGATTACAAAATCTCAGATTTGACAAAAGAAGAAATAAACGGAGATTTGCGTTGTAATTTTTAACTCAAAATCGTGCGTAGGCTGAGAGATAATTACACAAGTCAAAGGATTAGGAAAGGATATTCCTTTGATCCTTTGTGGTTATGCCAAATTTATACAACTACGGGTCACATCGTGCTTCCGCGATCTATTTAACACACACTTGCCATTGGTGCGTCATTTTGTTCACACTTGCCATTTGTTGTATCAAGTTAAAAACTGGATACAAAAATTGAACGAATATTAAGTGTTGGAGAAAGGTTTGTTTTGTTTTGTTTTGTTTGTGTTGATCTATTTGTGTTTGTCTGTGTTGATTTGATATATTTGTTTATTTTAATCAATTAAATTTAGAAATATGTCACCAAAATCGGATTTTTTCTAGAGTAAGAAAAAGACAAAAGAAATACTAGGAATAAAAATTCTACTGAATATATCATAATTAACATTGATATTGATAATCTGGAGAATGATAATGCTAACTAATATATTTGGAGAAATCTTAGTAGTATAATAGTTTATCTCACTTTTATTCATTAGCCAATAGGTTTATTTATACAAATATCCTAAGGGCATCTCCAACTCATCTCTATTTATTCCCCTAAAAATAGAAATATCCTTTATTTCCTCTCCAATCCACCTCTATTTTCATCTCTAAAATAGAGATCTCTACATTTTTCTCTATAATTGGAGATAGAAATAGAGATTTTTTTTTGTCTTATTCAAAATATCTTTATTATAAGGAAAAAATAGTAATTCTCTAAAATAGAGGAGTACATTGGAGTGAAAATATGAGAATGTTATAATTTTTTCTATTTTGGAGGGAAAAATAGAGATTTACATTGGAGATAGTGCTTAACGAGTTCTTTACATATTTGATAATATAAAATCTACTTATTCCATATAAGTAAATATACACAAATATTAACTTTCTATTTCCAACTCGATCTCGTAATCCCCGAGATCTCCTAACACCCTTCCGCAAGCTCATACGTGGTAACACGTATAAGACTGAATAATCATCATGTCATCTTCACGTCTTCATATCCATTGTAGGGTTATCAATAACGTTTATACCTCGCCATAAGGCCATTGATGGAGAATATTGGAGTAGTTGTGCATCTTCATCGTCTCGCGTCACCATGCGAACTAAAGGAACTCATCAGTTGTTCATGCTCAAAGTTCACAACAACTTCATCATATCATTGAACGCCGTCTTCTTTGTAGTATTAGACGAACAAAGACTTTTTCGTATCTATCCTTGAAATCATCATCTCCGTGGCTTCATCGATTTTGTAGTTGACGATAGATAACCACATGAAGATTTGGAAAAGAAACTTTCACAAGTGAATTTGAACGGATCCATCAATGGTCCATGCTCACAATCCACATCAATATTATAAATCATTAAACGTTATGGGTAGTGTAAAATGAATGTTCTTTTGATTTTTTTTATAAATCACAAAAAAGATGATAGGCTATATTATTGAACTAGGATAAAATTTCTTCATAAGATTAAAAGGATGGTGTTGATGTTTCTCTAATCTACCAGGAAGCGGTAATGAACAAACACCGTAGGACCATGGACGTTCTGATTACGAACAAAGTGACGCCATAATCGTGTGCCGTCATCAAACATAACTTCTCCTCGAGTAATCAGAACGTTGAAATACATCCCCACGACCACATCACTTTGAAGTACGTGATGTATAGTCGTCTCTGCCCGCAATGAATGGGTTCCATCGTTGAATCAAGACAAAGTTATGGAAAATCACATTCCACTGATCACAGCTCAGCCAATCGAGAATTTTTAGAACCACATTTAAATCATTGATTAGGTAGTGCAAATCTTGAACGTTTGGTGGCGGTTGGAATATCTTGATCAGAAAAGAAATAGACGCCGGCTAAGAGGAAACCCTAGATTAACTTTATAAACCCTTTTACATTCAATTGAAAAGCCCATAAGATAAACCATTTTACATTGAATTTTAAAACCCTTTATAAGCCATAACGAATAACTTGTAGCCCAAATTTTACAGTCAAATATTTCCTTAATATCTTTCGCTAATATCTAGAATAAGTTGCTTAAATTTTTTTGTTTAATCAAAACCCTAAAATTTAATTTTTTATATATATAGAGATATAGTTTTGTTATCCAGTTATATTTCATAATTTTCATTAATGCTACAACTTTATGTTTGCGTTAGTGGGGGTTTGCTTACAAAAGGCAAAAGTAAAAACACAAAAGTGTCAAAATTAAAGGATTTCCTTAAATATAAACGAAAGGATTTGGATTTTAAAGGATTTGAATTTTAAAGAATTTTCTTGAATATAACCGAACGAATTTAGATTTCAAAGGATTTTCTTGAATATAACCGAAAGGATTTAGATTTTTATTGCTTGCCGGGTCAGGCGATTTGATATTAAACCAACTACACTCCAGATCTCTGGATATGCCGGAGGTAGCCATCGATATTAAACCAACTACACTCAAGCGATTTGATATTAAACCAACTACACTCCTAACACTAACATAAAAAAAATATGAGAATGTAAGCAAAGAAAAAATAATGAAGAAGATAACGATAATGAGAATGAGCGGAATAATTTTCTACCGTTGTTGATTGTACTCCGGATATTATTGATCATGAACACATGACTCTTATCCTTCGATGTGTTGATGTTTCAACAACTTCAGCTAAGATAGAAGAACTTTTTTTCTCACATTCTTCATAGTTGATGACACCTCTGCAGAAGTGTTTTTTCGTGAGGTAACGATTTTATAAGCTCCTCAAAATAATTTTGAAAGAAAAAAAAAACTTAAAAACAGAGAGTTGTAGAAGGATAATGAATACCCACGTTTGAATATGTTTGAGTATGAATCATTGAAGGACCGACTCATAGAATGTAAATCTAAGAATTCTCTTTATCATATTTTGTTATACGCATTCATCGGAATGTGTATTGTCATTCCGATTTTCATAAGTTCAGGAAGTTAATAAGTGTTGTGAAGAAAAAAATAACCATTTAAGTTAAGCGAATCGTGTGAAATGCATGAATAAATCTCCCAGTAGTTGGTTGAGATGGTTGAAAATCTGTGAAACAATATTAGGTCATCTTCATGGTTAACACTATTTTCTTTATTAGAGACCTCTATTCTGCTTTTTATGTTCAAAATCAAATGAGAGTGACATTCATCTCTTATGATTTATCACTCACATTCTTAGTTTTAAGTTATCATAGTTTATAATAGATTTGGTTAAGTGAGAGGGATCCCTTTTACTAAGCTTGGTAATTGTATATATCATATTAAAAATGACATGATAGTTATTTGATGGAACTAACAGTTGAACTCAAAAATGAATAGAGTTTGATATTTTTTTTTGTGAAATTTTATGATTGATAGTTTTATTCTTAATTCACCATTTAAATAAACATTTTTAAATATAGTTTTTTAGTCATTTTCACAACAACAAAAAAATCCAATCTCGTCTCTACATTATAGCTTATATTTGGTTTCGCCCCCAAAATCAAATCTCAGCGAGAAATCTGGAGAAGATGTGGAAGTAATTTGATATTTTTTGCGATCGATAATCTCAACATTGAAGAAGTGGCTGCACGAGGAAGAAGATTGCACGAATCGTAACCCAACTTGACATCAAAATCAAAAAACTGAACGCTAATAATGGGGAATCGAAGGAGCATATCAAACAATACGAGGTTTTCAAAAAGCAATTGGAAGCACTCAACCTTGACATAGACGATGCTCAATGATCGACCAACTATGCGGTGACCGTTAGGAAGGGTGTCTCAGGCATAAGGGATATGCTCGATGAAGTAGAATCCGGTAGGCTCAACACAGATCTAGAGAATTTGGATTGTTACCAGGATTCGATTCAAGATATCTAGACAACCGCAAATGAAGTTGACCGTTATCAGTCACTGTGTTAATAAGTTAGTGTATACGTTTAGGAACACTCCCTGAATATAATTTCCTTCAATATATTTTAGGATGTTACCGAGGAGTCTTTGATGAGGCCAAATTTCTTTCAAAATAGTTAACTAAGTTTTTATATAGGGAAAATCGCATTAAAAACCTCGAAGGTGGCACTCACTGACACTTTAAACCTCCAAAGTTTAAGGCTATCATTTAAACCTCGAACGTGACATTATTTACAGTATAAACCATGAAGGTGACTTTTTGTATCCGTCGTCACAATATTTAACGATACTGTTCATTTTCCGTTAAAAAGTGATGAGGTGGCTTTTAATTGAATTTTTAATTAAAAATAATAATTTTTTATATTCTTTTTAGAATTAATTAAAGGAAAAACCCCAAAAGATTAAGTAATTAGGTAATGAGGAATAAAAACCGGAAATTCTGTCCGAGTCCCAATTTTTCTCCAAATTCGGATGATATTAACCTCCGTCTCAGGTACACGCGCTTTGTTAGCCTCTAGGCAAAATCTGTAGCTTCTAGGCAAAATCTATACACTCTAGGCGAATTCTGTAGCATGTGGACGAAATCTTATTAGAAAACCAGTCACAACAAATCATAACCGGCTACAATAAATAATAATCAAATATAAATTCACCTTTAATTTTTAAAACTATACTATAATTGTGTAATCATTAAACCCTAAACCCTAAAATCCCCCCTCCACCCCCACCCTTTAAAACTATATCCAAATTGTGCAACTATTAACCCAAATTCAAAATTTTAACCCTAAACCCTAAAATCCCCCCCCCCCCCCTTTAAAATTGTACCCTAACCAAATATAAATTCACCTTTAATTTTTAAAAATATACTATAATTGTGTAATCATTAAACCCTAAACCCTAAAATCCCCCTCCCCCTTTTAAAAATATACCCTAATTGTGCAATTATTGTAGGGGTCGGATCCCCCCTAGAAAAGTCGATAAACCTAAACGACGTCGTTTTGGTTAAATCAGTTCATCGGTCAAGCCCAGAAGACGGAAGCCCGTCAAAAGCCCAACACTGTTCATCCGAACCGCCCTATTTTGTCTATAAATAAGCATGTACCCCCTCACATGTGAGGGATCCGAAATTTCATAGAGAAACACTGTTTACAGCTCTGATCTTGACTGAAAAATAAAACCCTAATTCTATCTTTCTCTAAGTGTTTGAAAACCCTAAAGAAGCTCTATTTCAACGAATCTTCACAAATTCTATTGTGTGATTATTCCAGTTCGCACAATTTGGCGCTAGAAGGAGGGTGCTACTCGCAACTAGCTTCCTACACGAAACAAACACTTATGCAAACTCGCTAAGATGTCGATAACGAACCCGCAATCTCCTGGAGCCGACGGTATTTCGGGTCCGAGCAACCCCATTGTGGACGGTCAAACCAGCGTAATCGACCAGTCCGCAGTGGAAGCAGTAGCAGGCATACCTGCCCCAATGGGAAGCCTGGCAACCGCCAATACCAATTCGACCGACCCTGCCACGCCAGCAGCTTTTGATCAGCTCAAAGCAATGCTTGCGCAGTTGCTCCAGCAGTCGCAAAACCAAGAAACTATCAACAGCAACCTGACCGCTGAAATCAAGGCCTTGTCGACAGTCCGTCATTCTCAAGGACTTCCCCAAGGTGCCGCGCTTCGCGTCGCACCCGTCGCTCTCAACTTCTCCCCGGCGACCTCGCCTTCAGCTCGCAGGGTTCGCGAAGATCAAACGCCAACACCACTCAGAGACGGGACGATCCTCGTCGCAGGTGCACCTGGCGGTATAATTGCAGTCGCAAACGATTCGGAAGGGCGTGAATTCCGAGCCACTCGACCAACCAATCGAATCCAAAGTCGGGATGAGGACAAAGTCGCCGAAAATATGCGATGGATGGAGCAAGCCGAAGCCCCGGCCACTCGCAGAGCTGTAACCTCGCACCGAACGGAAATGGACGAGCTCAGAGCCGTCTTGCAGCAGAACACTCGCGATCTCAAGGATATGAGGTCACAAGTCCATCGCGCAACCAGCAAGGCGCTGGAACTCGACCGCGTTCTTGAAGAAGCTCGCACTACTCCTTTTACCAAGCAAATAACAAAGGCGCGTTTATCTGACCCAGGGAAGCTCAAGATTCTTATCTACGAGGGAAAGGGCGACCCCACAGAGCATATCAGAGCATTCTCAATTGCAATGGGGCGAGCTAATTTCAGGCTCGACGAAATCGATGTTGGTTGCTGCCTCCTCTTCGTGGAGCATCTCCAAGGGGCGGCCCTCTATTGGTTCACGGGAATGAAAAGGAACTCTATCGACAGCTTCGCCCAACTCTCCGAGGCCTTCCTAAAGCAGTATTCCGTCCTAATCAAACGCAGGTCATCGGAGGCGGACCTTTATACTATAACACAAGCGGCCGGCGAGCCCTTGGGAGTTTTCATTAAACGCTTCAAAGCGATGCTTATTCAAGTAAAAGGGATCGACGACCAATCCGCCCTAAGTGCCCTGCGAAAAGCTCTGTGGTACAGCTCGGATTTCCGAAAGGAGATGACAATTAACGAGCCCTCATCAATTCAAGATGCGCTTCATCGCGCTAACGGCTTCGCAAGAAGCGAAGATGAAACCAAAGTCCTGAGCCAAAAGCATGGAAAGGCCAGGAATCCTAGTCCGCAAGAAGTCCCAGTCGCGACAAAGAAGAAGCCGGGCAATTTCGTACAACATGAAGGAGGTTTCAAGGGGGCCCATAACTACCAGGTGGACTCGCCCGGCTACGGTCGAGGAAGAGGGCGAGGCCGCGGAAGAGGCGCCCCTGGTCGCGCTAGCGGCAACACTTGGTCGAGAATATCGCAGTATGACGAGTCGGCTTATTACGACTTGCATAAGATGGAGGGACACTCGACGGCTAATTGCAGAGTCCTCGGCATGCGACTCGCAGCAAAGTTGGCCGCCGGAGAGCTCAGAGGAAACATCAATGTTCACGATTTTCAGCTCAAGCAGTTCGACGATGCAAGAGAAGGGGACGGCCCGTCGGGAGACAACATGAATAATAAGCGAGACCGACGAAACGACGAGGCCCACCTCGACCGACGAAACGGTAATGATGGCCGGAGCGCCTCGAAACAGAAAATCTGCAACATGATCATGGGCGGCTCGCGCTACTGCTCTAACACCGTCTCGTCGATCAAAGCCTATCAGAGAAGAGCGGAGGTAGGGGCGAACAAACCTGTACCGTCGAAGTTCCCGAACGATGTCATCCAGTTCGAAGAGAATGAGGTCGATGACATTGACAAACCTCATGACGACCCGCTTGTCATCCGACTCTCCGTCGCAGGATGGGACACGGGTCGCGTTTTAATCGACACGGGTCACGTATGGAAATTGACTTCGCACAAGTCGAATCCTATCATAAGCCGTTGACCGGATTCAATGGTGAGACGACGATGACACTCGGCACGGTCAAGCTTCCTGTAAGTGCGGAAGGTGTGACTAAAATAGTTGAGTTCGCAGTCTCGGACAACCCGGCAATTTACAATGTGATAATGGGAACTCCTTGGCTTAACTCGATGCGAGCCGTCGCCTCAACATATCATCTCTGTCTTAAGTTTCCAACAAAGGGCGGAGTCAAAACAATCGGAGGAAGTCAGTCGGCGTCAAGATCTTGTTTCATGACCGCGCACAAACTAAGAAGTCAGGCGACAGTGCCGATCCCAAGCGAGCCGCGGGAAAAGATTAAGACAGACAGGGAGCCCGTCAAGGAAATCTCAGACCTCTTATAGCAGCTACAGATCGCGGAATCCGCTGAAGATAGAGGAGCGGGTCCGACCTGCGAGCCTGTCATATCGGTTTGTATAAACGACGAGTTCCCAGAGAAATGCGTAGAGATAGGCGCGACACTTGACGAAGCCGTCAGACTCGACCTCATCGAATTTCTCAAGAAAAACGTCGGTACATTCGCATGGTCCGCAGAAGATATGCCTGGGATCGATATCGGCATCATCAGTCACGAGTTAAACGTGAACTCGTCCTACAAACCTATAAAGCAAAAGCGAAGGCGACTAGGTCCGGATAGGGCTCAAGCGGTAAATGACGAAGTAGACAAACTCTTGCAGGCCGGCTCGATCTCTGAGGTCAGATATCCGGAGTGGCTTGCGAACCCAGTCGTCGTGAAGAAGAAAAGTGGCAAGTGGCGAGTCTGTGTAGACTTCACGGATTTGAATAAGGCATGCCCAAAAGACAGTTTCCCTCTTCCTCACATCGTCCGCCTCGTCGAGGCGACATCTGGAAACAAGTTGTTGTCATTTATGGACGCCTTCTCTGGCTATAATCAGATCTTCATGCACCCCGGCGATCGCGACAAAACATCTTTCATCACAGACCGCGAAATCTATTGCTATAAAGTCATGCCCTTTGGACTTAAGAATGCTTGGGCTACTTATCAACGATTGGTAAATAAAATGTTTGCGGGCTCACTCGGCAAAACGATGGAGGTTCACATTGACGACATGCTCGTCACATCACTCGAGGAAAAGGACCACATCGGCCACCTCGCAGAGTGCTTTGCGTTATTAAACAAGTATAACATGAAGATAAATCCGGCTAAGTGTCGCTTCGGTGTAACGTCCGGCGAGTTCCTCGGCTACATGGTTACTCGTCGCGGGATCAAGGCAAATCCAAAGCAAATCGACGCACTCGTCCAGATGCCTTCGCCTAAAACGAAAAGAGAAGTCCAGCGACTAAACGGCAGAGTCGCGGCCTTGAACCGATTCATCTCGCGCTCTACTGATTAGTGCTTACCTTTTTATGAAATGCTCAAGGATAAGAAGGGGGCAGCTCGACAAGCTTTTGAGTGGACTGAAAAATGTGAAGAAGCCTTCTAGAAGTTTAGGCAGTATCTCGCGACTCCACATGTTCTGACAAAGCCGAGAGCTGGCGAACCGCTCTATCTTTACATCGCGGTCTCGACCTCGGCAGTTAGTGGGGTTCTGATTCGTGAAGACGGCACCGAGCAAAAGCATGTTTTCTATATTAGTAAGTCGCTAACCGATGCAGAAACAAGATATCCTTTGATGGAGAAACTTGCACTCGCAGTTATTACGTCGGCTCGAAAGCTTCGACCGTATTATCAATCACATTCAATCGTGGTTCTAAGTACTTTTCCACTGCGAGCTGTTCTCCACAGTCCGACTCAGTCCGGGCGACTCGCCAAATGGGCGATTGAACTAAGCGAGTTTGATATCGAGTATCGCAGTAGGACGACGATCAAGACACAAGTATTGGCCGACTTTTTAAAACTACCGGAGTCGGCAGCCTCGTCCGAAATCGAAGACACATTCGCGGACAGTTCTGCATCCCAAATCTGGCAGCTGCACGTCGACGGCTCGTCATCTAAACACGGATCGAGAGTAGGCATTCGACTATCGTCAGACGGAAAATCTCTAGAGCAATCGTTCCGCCTTGGCTTCAAAGCATCAAACAACGAGGCAGAATACGAGGCCCTACTTGCAGGTCTTCGATTGGCTAAAGCATTGAAAATAACAAGGATATAAGCTTTTTGCGACTCTCAGCTCGTCGTGAATCAGTTCAACGGCGAATACGCGACAAAGGACGAGCGCATGGAAGCATACCTCGCTCTCGTCAAAACTTTAACAGCTGAATTCGATCTGTTCACCTTGACAAGAATTCCAAGGTCAGAAAACTCCCAAGCGGATGCCCTCGCATCACTCGGCTTGACCGCAAAGCCAGATAAAGATCTTCAAAGAATTGTCAAGGTCAAATTCATTGAAGAACCGAGTATCGCAATCGCAAAAGCAGTCAACGTACTAACAAGATCTCAGGCAGCGAAACGAAAAGCAGGTCTAAGCAACGCTCGCACCACAGCAGACCCGATGGACCTCGACCAAACCAAAGATAGCGTCGAACCGGGTCCGATGGATCCCAATCAGTCTGACACAGTCGGCACAGACGAAACGACGGATAAGATGGCAACAGATAACGAGCTTGACCCGAATAACACAGCTTTTGACCGTGGCCTTCTCCCCGAACAGCTTGAGGAATCCCCAGAGGATGCTTACCCGTGTAACGAAGAGCCTCCACCTGAGCATGAAGTCGTCGACATTCCCATCGACGACGAGAGCACAGTCTATGGATGTGACACCAAGTGGATGGCCGACATTCGCGTTTATCTCGCAGACGGCGAGATGCCAACCGACAAATGGGCGGCTCGCAAGATAAAATCACAGTCGTCCGGGCCACTCCTCGCCTGTATCGAGGGGGAGGAGGCTCGCAAGATAATGCACGAGGTTCACGGCGGATCCTGCGGTAACCACTCGGGAGGTCGCTCACTCGCCATCCGAATGAAAAGGCACGGGTATTTTTGGCCAACCATTGCAAAAGACTGCGAGCTGTTCGCAGCAAAATGCGAGAAGTGTCAACGACATGGTCCATTCATCCATCAACCGACGGAGTTCTTGAGCTCGGTCACCTCGCCCTTCCCATTTATGCGATGGGAATGGATATAGTCGGACCGCTTCATCCGTCTCGGAAGAAACGGTACCTCTTAGGCCTAACGGATTATTTTTCCAAATGGATCAAGGCGGAAGCATTCGGATCGCTCAAGGATAAGCAGGTCGAGAACTTCGTCTGGAAGAATATCATCTGTCGGCACGGCGTACCCTATGAGATAGTGACAGATAACGATTCGCAATTCATATGTAAACGGTTTGAACTTTTCTGCGATAAGTGGAAAATCAGAATCAGCAAGTCAACGCCTCGCTGCCCGCAAGGCAACGGCCAGGCAGAGTCGTCAAACAAAACACTTATTCACGGCCTAAAGACTCGACTCGACGCTAAGAAGGGTCGTTGGGCAGATGAACTTGAAGGCGTCTTATGGTCTTATCGAACAACGCCGCGATGCGCTACAGGCGAGACGCCTTTAGTCCTCGTCTACGGAACAGAATATGTGATTCCTCCTGAAGTCTATTTTCCAAGAGTTCGCCGACGATTGCTTTTAGAGCAAGAAGGTCTCAATCATCTCCTCATGCTCGACGAACTCGACCTTATCAACGAAAGGCGCGACCAAACACTTATAAAAATGACCGAATATCAAATTGCGGCATCCAAGTACTACAACTCCAAAGTGCGAGTTCGGCGTTTTTAAGAAGGAGACCTCGTCCTTCGCGCAGTATTTCAGAGCACTGCCGAGCCGAATGCCGGCAAGCTCGGCGCCCATTGGGAAGGACCTTACCAAATCACTAAGGTAGTTTGCCCAGGCGTCTACGAAATCGCTAACATGAAAGGCAAGATGATCCCGCATTCCTGGAATGCGCGACATCTGAAGAAATATTATTGCTAAAAATACTAAGTCATTAGACTTGAACTACGGGGCGACTTGATCCCTTCATTGGGTACGTAGGCAGCTCGTTTTCGGATGAGTTCAGTTGCCCCCCCTTATTCAAAAAAGGGGGAGTGGGTCCGTATCTTCATACTCCCACTCGCAGTATGTAACGACTTAAGGTTTTAACCAAGTCTTGTTACGATTAGTTCGACTCGCAAATAACTTCGGTCTAAACGCGACAAGTCGACTCGCAAACGACTCCGGTCTAAACGCGACAATCGATAACGACATAAGGTTTTAACCAAGTCTTGTTACGATTCGTTCGACTCGCAAACGACTTCGGTCTAAACGCGACAAGTCGACTCGCAAACGACTTCGGTCTAAACGCGACAATCGATTCGCAATAAGCTAAGGTTTTAACCAAGTCTTATTATGACTCGCTCAGCCCGCTAAACGACTTAGATGTCTAAAGGCGGATAACGACTTAAGGTTTTAACCAAGTCTTGTTACGATTCGTTTGACTCGCAAACGACTTCGGTCTAAACGCGACAAGTCGACTCGCAAACGACTCCGGTCTAAACGCGACAATCGATAACGACATAAGGTTTTAACCAAGTCTTGTTACGATTCGTTCGACTCGCAAAAAACTTCGGCCTAAACGCGACAAGTCGACTCGCAAACGACTTCAGTCTAAACGCGACAATCGATTCGCAATAAGCTAAGGTTTTAACCAAGTCTTATTACGACTCGCTCAGCCCGCTAAACGACTTAGATGTCTAAACGCGGCAACTCGCTAAATGACTTAACTGTCTAAACGCGAGATCAATAAAAATTGGGCGTCATTATGGCCATAATGGCGACCTGATTAAAACTTCATCATCATTATGAAGTATACTTATACATCCTCGACGGATAAAGCGCGCTATATAAGTTTAGAGTTCATTACTGGGATAGACGTATTCAGTGCGAGTATTGTCCGTTAGCCGGTATGTCCATCTCGCGAGTCCATCTCGGGATAGACACATTCAGTAGAATGTGTCCGTTAGCCAGGATGTTTGACTCGCAAACCCAGTTTTAACCTTAACAAACTGGTCGAACTTAGCAAATATATATTTGCCTGGATAAGATATATTCAGTAGAATCTAACCAGGATGTTCGTCTCGCAAAACCCAGTTACACTCAACACTGGTCAAAAATGGCAAAACATACGGCAGCGATATCAATCGCCTCGCCATTAAGCGTCTTAAAACTGCATCGCCATTAAGCGTCTTAAAACCGCATCAAACCTAAGCGTCTTAAAACCGCATCATTTCTATGCGCCTTAGACAAGCTCTAACAGGCCTCGTCGACAAACTACTAATCGAAAAAACAGTTAAGAAATTGCTTAAGGGCATTCATATAAATCTGCTCGACCAACTCGGCATAAAAGTATTGTTACAAGTTGGATAAAGCCATCCAGGCACAAAAACAAAAATCGAGTCTTAAAAACATTAAGCAAAAACAGAAAAAAAAAAAAAACAAATCCTAAACTATTACAAAGTTCGTATTAGGCGACAGTCTCGCCATCTTCGGCCTCTTTGTCCTCAGCAGCCAGCTCGCCCTCTTCGACCACTTGTTCTTCGGCTTGAGTAACGATAGCAGCCGAACTCGCAGCCTCGCCGTCCTTGGGTTCCTGTTCCAAAGGAGCCTGTTCGCGAAGATGTTCAGTTGGTGCAACTGGGATTGGATCAACGGTCTCATCGGCTTCGTCCGACTCGCTCTCGTTTAACTCCTCACTCGCGCTTCGCAAGCGCATACCAAGAGAGCCATCGTTCGACCCAGAAGCTGCATTTATACCAACAGACTTAACAACAACCTCGACTCGCGGAGACGCAACTATATCCGCTACGGTAATGGGGACAACATAGTTCTTACCTAAGGTCTTCCTCAATTCAAGTGCTATCGCGTCGAAGATCTCGTCGGCTTTTCCGAGCGACGCCTTGTTTTCAGCTAAAAGGGCACGCTCGGCCTTGGGATCGAAGGCCTCCTCTGCTTCAGTATTCTCCATGTCGTCAAGGAGCTGGAGATTAGCCTCCGCTTGTGCAAGATAGACCATTTTCTTAATCGGCTTCTTCATCATCTGGTGAAACAGCTCGTAAGCCCGGTTAAGCTGGCCTTGCACTTTGGCGGCCGCAGATCGCCTCGCAGAAGAGACAGCCTCTTCAAGATCCTGCTCGCGACTCGCCTTTAGAACAAATAACTCTTTCACCAGCTCGGCGTTTTTCTCCTCGACCTTCTCCTTCTCCTTACCGACTCTGTGAAGGTGCACGCCCAGGTCGTCAGAACTCTTTTTATACATATCTCGCTCAGCAGCGAGATTTCTCATTTGGGCCGCGACTTGTTCCTTCTCGACCTCTTCTCTCTGCCTGGCCTCGCCTATGAAGAGCTCCTGAGACCTTGAGTCTTGATCATACGACATGATCAGCCTGTTGAAATGGGCGATGGCCTGCGAAGGAGTTGACAGTATGAGAAATAAAGCAAAATGAAAAAGAAAGAATAAAGTGTGAAATTACCTTAGCCTGACGAGACGCGAACTCCTTATAGAGCTTGCTCTTTACCAGCCTTTCCGGGATCGGCATACGATCACCCGGATATGTAACCTTAGCCATCATGGCTGCTGCGGCTAAGGGATCAGTGTAAAGCCCATCGGAACTTCCAGGAATAGACTGTCCTGGGGACAGAGTCGGCAACTCACGACGAGATTTCTTCTTCTCGCCAACTTTGCCTTTGCCTTTCTCAGAGGCAGAGCATTTTCTTTTCCGGTGCAATTGGTCCTCAGGCTCGACGGGCTCGTCAGAAATGGTAGTTGGCTGTGAAGTAATAACAGCCAACGCACCACTTGCGGCTACAGCAGCCGCTTCGTCGCCCTCAGCAACAAGAGTATTCTCTTTATCGACACTCCGCTCGGACATCTCGACAATGGAAGCAGTGGCCTTCGGGTCGGCCTTTCTCTTAGCCTTCTCGGCTTTTTTCTTGGCGAGATCGCGGAAAGTGAGCTTGGGAGGCATTATTTCTAGATCGTCGGACTCGCTCTGTTCGATCTCTTCTTCTTCGTCGTATGAAATGAACTCGCGAGCTAGAATAACCCTTCAAAGATTGAAGTGACGATTCCAAAGGCACTTCCGAGCCTTCAACTTATTGACCAAATCGTCGATGTTGGCAACAGGAGTGAATAGCAGTCTGCTAGCTGTAAAAACAAATTGGTAGAAAAGTTAGTATAAAACATAAGGGGACAGTCCGCGCGATAAACATTCGAGAAAATCTACCAAGTGTCCCCCACTTCGCCACCACTAAGTGTTCATCCTCGGCCGACGCGGCCGATATCGGCACGAAGAAAAAATATTTTCTCCAGCTATGATCTTTGTTCGGGAAGTCGTCCAGTATTTTATAAAGAGAACGACTCGCCAGATTGTAGTACTTCATGCCAACCGGGTTGGATTGCTTGCGCCATTCAAGAAGGTTGTGTAGATGGCGAACTCCGATGGGCTCGCGACATTCGGTTGCTCGCGTCGTAATTCCCACCAATTGGCGAATTCCTCTCGAGTTGATCTGCGCGAGCGCGATTTTGTGAACTCGCGCGAACCGGAGAATCAGCGCAGGGATGGGGAACGTGAGGTAACAATCCTTAAACCAATACGCATAGGTGGTAAACGTGCCGGCAGGGGGATCGTCTTCTCGCTGCTCGATAGAAGGCGCGATCATTTCGACCGAGTCGGGAATTCGGCCCTCTGAGCGATAGTCTTCCTGAAATTCCTCATCGCACCATGAGGAACCTGGAGGCGGGCGTTGCTTTCGCCTTGATTTCTTTTTCTTCTGGACCACTTCGGCGAATCTGCATCCAACCCAGGCTTCCAGTCTCTCTTTTTCTGCGAGAGAGTTATATGACCAGTTACCTTCCTCAATCTTCACTTGGAGAGGCAGCTCGGCAGGACTAAGGGACTCGTCGCGGAGTTGTGGGATTTCCATAACTAGTCTTCGCTCGTCAGTAGTGGAGGCCTCGCAAATTTGCGATGGTTGCGAAGTCCCAACTCCCTCTTCAAAGCCAGTCCGTTCTGCTCGCATAAACGAAGCAGACTCCCCCGTCTCGCGACTTTGTCTTAAGACGGGAGTAGGATAAGAAAACAGCTCGGTAAGAGGGGAATGGCCTCCAGCTCGATCTTCTCGACTAATAGGGCTCGCCTCCTCGCGGCCCGAAGGACTCGCTTCCTCTTGTCCACGGAGTCGACCACAGCTCCAGCTCGCGTCTACAATCGACTCGCTATCGGGAGAGTACTCCCAGATTGGCTTTCCCTTCTCAGGGAGCTCGGCAGATTTCGCGGATACGAAAGAGCTCGTTGAAGACATCGTATGTTCGGATCAAAACTTAGAAGTTTTTCAGATTCTCTGAAGAACACTGCGGCGGCAATGATGAACACGGCGGCGGCGAAGTGATGGGACGGCAAAATTCCTATCTATTACTCGAAAGAAAAACGATAGAAAAGGGAGAGATAGCGAACCTGTTTTTTCGGAGGAATGAGAATAATGAGAAGTATCAAGGGAGCGTTGCCTCTTATAAAGATATTTTTGGCGGTTCGACTTTCGAGGTGGGCCTCATTTCTTAATGGGCCCAAAGTTTCTGGGCTCAAAAGATCAGTTTCGCGAGATTGATCCAAATCTATGGTTCTACAATTTTTATCTGACTCGAAATGCGACTCCGCGAGCTCCTCCTTGATTTGTTTGGCGACTTCATAGTTTTGATATTCTCAGAATTCTGATCTTCAAAGAATGGTGCGACCTCGCGACTTCACTTACGAATAAATCTGCGACTTCAGCAACTCGCAGCTCGCGACTTTCTCTCCATAGAAATCAACTCGCGACTCCATCTCAATGGATCAGCTCGCGACTTTCTCTCCATAGAAATCAACTCGCGAGTCCGCTTCAATGGATCAGCTCGCGACTCTCTCCATAGAAATCAACTTGCGAGTCCATCTCAATGGATCAGCTCGCGACTTTCTCTCCATAGAAATCAACTCGAGACTCCATCTCAATGGATCAGCTCGCGACTTTCTCTCCATAGAAATCAACTCGCGAGTCCGCTTCAATGGATCAGCTCGCGACTCTCTCCATAGAAATCAACTTGCGAGTCCATCTCAATGGATCAGCTCGCGACTTTCTCTCCATAGAAATCAACTCGCGACTCCATCTCAATGGATCAGGTCGCGACTTTCTCTCCATGAAGATCAACTTGCGAGTCCGTTTCAATGGATCTGCTCGCGACTTTCTCTCCATGAAAATCAACTCGCGACTAGAATGAGTGTGTGACTTGTGCTCTTTTTCCTTGATCTTGCTTTTTCCCACTGGGTTTTTCTAGACAAGGTTTTTACCGAGGCTCGTCCAGACACATATGCATCTACGTCTCGTCACCTCGCGCCTTCAGTTGCTCACGAACTACGGGCACGATCGACTCGCAGCTTCATCCCCAGATCATCTCATCGACTCGCATCCTCAAAGATAACTCACATATTACGATATCGACCAGCTCGCGGCTTTGAAGGATCGATGTCGACTCGCTCGTCAATTTTCACACTCGGCCAGCTCGCCGTCATTTGGGCTAGACATCATCATCAACACGTAAACCGTCTAAGCGGAAATCGACTCTTCACTTGGACACCCTTACTTCAACTTTTTTACTTATAAAACTGTTGAACTGGGGGGCTAACTGTAGGGGTCGGATCCCCCCTAGAAAAGTCGATAAACCTAAACGACGTCGTTTTGGGTAAATCAATTCATCGGTCAAGCTCAGAAGACGGAAGCCCGTCAAAAGCCCAACACTGTTCATCTGAACCGCCCTATTTTGTCTATAAATAAGCATGTACCCCCTCACATGTGAGGGATCCGAAATTTCATAGAGAAACACTGTTTACAGCTCTGATCTTGATTGAAAAATAAAACCCTAATTTTATCTTTCTCTAAGTGTTTGAAAACCCTAAAGAAGCTTTATTTCAACGAATCTTCACAAATTCTATTGTGTGATTATTCCAGTTCGCACAATTATTAACCCAAATTCAAAATTTTAACCCTAAACCCTAAAATCTCCCCCTTAAAACTATACCTTAATTATATTGTGCAAGTATTAACCCAAATTCAAAATTTTAAAGTATAAATGTTTGTTAATCAATTTTTTATTATAATTGCTGAGAAATTAAAATTTTGGTGGCTTCAACATTATACTATATTTAGTGATATATTTGGAAAAATATCAAATATGAGAATACTAAATATGAACTAAATAGCGGCTAACAATGCATTTAAAATGATAGCAGAACATTTCGTAGCTATAGGATAAAAAATATACACACACAACTACACACTCACGCAACAATACATGCTACCACTATTATTCATAGTTGTAGGGTTAAAACAGATTTTCGAAAAAGTGAACAGTGAAATTTCTTCTCACCTAAATAGTCAATCTTCCGTTAACCTTCCCTCTCCAAATACTCTTCTTTTTAATTCATTATTAAATACCAAACAATCAGATAAAGAAAAAAAAAAAAAAAAATAAATAAAGAAATCTTTGCATAATTAAAATATTTACAATTAACTTAATAAAAGAAGTAAACTAAAAATAAAAAAGAATCTTCTCTTTCTTCTTCGTTCATTTAGATCTGAAAGCTTCATCGTTCAGATAAATTCAGATCTTGGGGAAATACTTTATCGCCATTTCTGCAAAATCAAACACAACAAAAGATTGTGTTTTTTCATGAGCATCAGATTCAACAACTAGTTATAGACGGATCAAAACAAAACAAATTACCGGAAATGATAAGATCCAAGTCCATGTTTAATATCAAATCTTGATTCTCCAACGTAAGAGCTTTCATCAGCACTAGAATCTATAAACTCCAAAAACCATGTCTATGACCCTTGTTTCTACTTCCTCTAGCCGAGCTTTCAATCCCATGACCATCGTATCTCCATCGATCCAATTAATACTTTCTTTTCTGTAAAATTGAACACTTTCTTTGCTATGATCTTCTTCTTCTCCTACTTCGAATCTCACTCGTCGATGTACCATTGCACTGATTTCGATTGGCTTATGCTTTGAAACCCTAAGTTTTTAGTTGTTTCATCGCATCATATTTGTTTGATTGCGATTATGGTTTGATTGTGAAGTGCGGTGTTCGTGGAGGCGAAGAAGAGACCGACGGTTTGATTTTTTATTTTCTTTTTGTATTTTTTTTTATTCAGTTAATTGCCAAAATTATAGAAATATATTTTAGTTACAAAAAGATTTCTTTTGTTTTTTCTTATTTTTTTATTGACCAATGAATTAAAAAATAATATAAAATTAAATTAATAGCCACCTCATCACATTCTAACGGAAAATGAACAGTTCTGTTATATTTTATGACGGCGGATATCAAAAAGCCACCTTCTTGGTTTATACTGTAAATAATGTCACGTTTGAGGTTTAAATGATAGCCCTAAACTTTGGAGGTTTAAAGTGTCAGTGAGTGCCACCTTCGAAGTTTTTATGCGATTTTTCCTTTTTAAATAGTTACAAATAATGTGCTTTTTTTTATCATCTTCTAACCCAATTTTGTTTTTTTTCCATTTACGCAAAACACATATTTACTTATTTGAGAGATATAAGTGTAGAAATATTTTGTTAAGATGAGAATAATATACAATTACAAGATCTCATAGGCTGGAGTTACACAAAAGATGGTGATTATACAGTTAAATCAAGTTATTGGTTGAGTACTCACTAACCAGACGCCGAAGATATTGATCCTCCACGAGGAGACCCCCATATTAAAGCAACAATTTGGAAACTCCACACAACCCCGAAACTAAAACACTTCCTTTGGCGTATTTTTTCTTAAGCAATAGTTATAGGAACAATTCTTAAGCAGAGATATATTATTCAAGACGCTCAATGTCGTCGATGTTGTGATGGTGATGAAACAATGGATCATCTATTCTTTATATGTCATTATGCGCAAGCGATTTGGAGAGGCTCTCGATTAACAAATTCGATTTTGTTAGATCAACATTCATCTTTTAATGACAAAATTCAAGAGATCATTGCCATAAACAAGAACCATAATCTTATGGATTATCAACGACAGCTTCCGATATGGATTCTTTGGAGGATCTGGAAGAGTCGGAATGCTCTATTATATCAACGACAACAGAGCAATTGGCGACAAGATATATGTTTTGCAGGCCAGAAGCAGGAGAATGGATTGCGACAAACCCATACCCAATACAACGAAACTAGAACATAATGTGGAGAGAAACTCAATGGCGACGACCATCGCATGATTTTGTAAAGTGCAATTACGATTGTTGTTTCAAACAAGAAGGAACACCTTCGGGAATGGCTTGGATAATTCGCGACTCACAAAGATTTTATGTCGAAGCTGGATTTAGTACGGGACGAATGTGTGAGTCATCATTGGAAGCTGAACTACAAGCTATGTTTTTGGCAAGCCAATTAACTTGGACAAGAGGACATCAACGTATCATATTTGAAGGAGACAACTTGGAAGTTGCTCAATTGGTCAATAACTAGAAGCAAAAGCTCAATCTCTATAATTGGGTCTATGATATTCAACAATGGCACATGAAGTTTCTTGAAGCAAAAGTCACTTGGATTTCTCGAGAAAGCAATAGAGAAGCATATCGAATTGCTAAGGAGATAAATCATGATTTAGCTTATTTCATTTATTCATATGTACCTAGATTTGTAGTTCCATACTTACATTGTGACTACCTTTCTTCAAGTTAATGAATAAGAATGTTGATAAACAAAAAAAAAAGATGAGATAATTTTTTTTTTTTTTAGGATTTGTGTTTATATTTACCTTTAAATAGTTATATGGGTAATTTAGTCGTATTTTTAATTCTATTTGATACATACTTAAATATATTTTTGGACATCTTAGTTATCTAATTGTTTTCCCAAAAATGATATATTCTACTAACTATTAACCTTAAAATAATAATTGGTTCCAATCTTCGGTTTTCTACTCAAACCAAGCATTGAAATGTGATTAAACGCGGTTTCCCGGTTCAGTATCAATTTAGTGGGTTTTGCGACCTGGGTCGTATCTGCAATTGTGAAAACTTTCGTGACGAGGAGGATCGTTCGTGCCGTCGCTACGATCTGACTGACCAACAAGAAATTAAAAGTGATTCGATTTCATCATCGTCGTCTATCTCTCCCATTTGCGTGATTCCCCCGAAAAACCCTTGTCTTTCTCCAAGTGCTGGTCATGGTGCTTCCGCTTCTCCGGCACGCAGCGATCACCCGCACTTGTTCACTTCTCAGAGCTCGTCTTCTCGCTCCTGTCGCCAGATTCCATTCGCGGTACGCTTATTCTGTTCACGCCTCTTCTCTCGAATGTTGCTCTTCCGTTATTTGTGATCCTTGCCAATTTGATGGTTCGATTTCTTTTTCTTTTTCGACAATCCGCCATTGACTTTTTGGACTAGTTATTGCGTATTGTACAGTGATGAGTTTTTCGTTGGACGAGATCAAATTCTCATCTGTTTTCTGAATTGTTATTACGAGTCCATTTACTCTTTGTTATTCGTATTGAAGAACAAGTGAGTGTCCTACTAGCCTCTTGTTCATGTTGAGTAGATTAGAAGCATTGATAGTTGTTGGATTATCAGCTCCTATAACATAGAAATGGATTTTCTCTTTGTTGTGTTGCTGTGTTGTGTGACAGTTCTTCTATTTCGGTTCATGGAAGTGAAAATTGGTGTGATTTTCTAATACATTTGACCATGAACTCTGTGATTCAGCTTTTCCAATGGACTATACTACTTGGACGACAAGATTAATAGCAGTAATGGTCTGAGGTATGTGTTTCATACCACAAATCTTGGTTATTGGTGGTGAGTGCAAAAAATGGTATACCCACATTGTTGAACAATTAATACTATTGTTAAGAACGGCATGAACAGTCTATTCCAGTTCCTGTTGTATCATTTTTGCGAGGTTTTGCTCCATCCTGTACATTTCTCTTTTTAAGATCTTAGCCGAGTTGTTCGAGTTTGTCTATACATTGATTTGTCCTCTATCCTGGAAACTGAGCACAAGATTTATTGATATGGAATTAGAAACTAAGGCGATTGTAGGCACTGAAGATTTAAGATGATAGTAAACAGAAATTAAGATAGTTATGTATTTATTTTGTATGTGTTATTCATAGCTCACTTATATCCACTTGACTCAGATTTTGGGGTATATGTGTTTGTCCTTTCTCAGATTTTTTTCTGATCTACATTTTCAGGCCTGCCTCGCTAGACATGATTACAAGAATGGATGATAGTCCTCCAAAGTCCATTGTAAGTTTTCCAGTTAGTACTGTTTAAAAAATATATATATATATATATATATATATATATATATATATATTATATTTTTTTAGTTACTTTCACCTGTTCCTATTTCTCACATACATCGTTTTTTTGTAGCTGCGATTTGGCGTGCAAAACTTTTCATCTACAGGTATTCATAGATTGTTTTGTCATCTTATGAAATTTAGATCTTCATCAACGAGTCTACAAAAAATTCCACTATTGAATTACTGAACCAATCGATATAAGGAACTTTCTTCTGATAAATCAACCTACAATCCAATGTATAATTTTTTAGCCTTTAAACTAACGAAGACACAAACATTAAGTGGGTGATAAGAATAGTTAATGGCAACTTTCACTTATCATACAAAGATAAACAGAGATATTGGTTGATACTGGGTTTTAAATCGATCGCCTTGGTGCGCTATAGCGCAAGGCGCAATGCCCTGACCATATTGCTATGGTGCGCCAAGCGCTATTTAAAACCCAGGGTTGATACAGGTGCAAAAAAACTTACATAACACACTTTTCTCTGATTTTTGTGCTTCCATCTTACATTTTAACATAGTGATAAAAGATGCAATTGATTATGCAAGATTCTTCCGCTAATTGTATTTTTCTTTGGGTTGTAGGATCCACACCACAGACGGTTCTTACAATGCCAGCCTTGTCTCCTACAATGGTTTGAAATGAGCCTTCAATCTTGTAAAAAAAAATTTGGCCTCCCAGCGAGAAGTCATTATTTTATGTTTGTTGGGCTTTTGCAGAGTCATGGAAATATTGCGACATGGAAGAAGAAAGAAGGTGACAAGGTGGGGGTTTTTCTTATTAATGGTTGACAAAACTTCAGTTAACTTGTATGATGTTTTTCAAGAATAATCATTATACAAAAATGATAATTTGATGATTTAGCTGACAAAGAAATTATAGAATGTGGAATTTCTCAGTAACTGGTTTGAATTTTGGTTCTTCCTGACAGGTAGAGGTGGGCGACGTACTATGTGAGATAGAGACAGACAAAGCCACCGTAGAACTTGAGAGTCAAGAGGATGGGTAATTCTGAAAGCTGGTTCATGATATCGTGTGTTTTAATTTGTGTTTTTCTATTCCACACCTTGGTAATTCAGATATCTGCCTCATAATAAGTATATGCAAAACTCAATTGGCTTACAATAAAGCATGGTTCTGTAGATTTCTGGCCAAGATTTTAGTAACTGAAGGATCGAAGGATATTGCTGTTAATGCACCGATTGCAATAATGGTAAGCACAATGGCTGTCTTATCCTTTAAAGAAACCTAGTATGAACTCGCAACAGGTGGCGTAGGCATTGACCCGTGCTTAGGATTTCCTTTTTTGTTTAACTAGTCTGCTTTTGGCTCTTCATTTTCTTTTGTCTCCTGGATTTAAGTCCTGAATGATCATAGAGATCTTTGGTGTCGCTTTATCAATATTTATTTGGGGGAAAGCTGACCAAGATCCAATCTCCGTACAATTTCTTCTTATAAATATTACCTTATGTTATACTGAGTTCTCATGTCATGACCCTACATGATATAATCGTGTTTTGGTCAGCATCTTGCTACATAAATTACAATGGTAAAAAAAAGTTTAATTTTATCTTATTTAATTGTAATCAAGGTTGAGGAGGAAGACGACATTCAAAACGTTTCTGCTCCTGAAGAGGATAGACAAGTTGGTAAAAAGGAACCATCAGCTCATCAAGAGATAAAACCTGAAGAAAGCACAAAACAAAAGGGTTCCATTCAGCCTGATGTCTCAAATCTTCCCCCACATGTTGTCTTAGAAATGCCAGCACTTTCTCCCACAATGGTATGAAATATCCTAGTTTGTGCTAGCTTGTTTTGGATGAATGCATCCACCTTTTCTGTCCTGAGACCCTAAACCAATCCTTTGTTTATTCTTGTGCAGAACCAAGGTAACATTGCCAAATGGTGGAAAAAAGAGGGTGACAAGGTTAGTTTATTGTGACTGAAACTGGAGAGTAAATTGGCATTGTAATATCACCACAAGGAATCGGGTGTTACACACTTGCCTGTATTGATTTTTCTCATTTCCTGGTCAACAGATTGAAGTGGGTGATGTCATAGGTGAGATCGAGACTGACAAAGCCACTCTGGAATTTGAATGCCTTGAAGAGGGGTATACTAAACATCTTGCCGTCTTATTCCTATAAGCAATCACTTGGAGCATAAATAATATTTCTTTTTATAGGCAGCCTTGTGATGTTCGTTTTATATAGCATTCATAATCCGTGTATATTGCATCTTGTGTTGGTTTTAAGTGAGGAAAAATGGTTGATTGCAAATGTTAGGTCAACTCTTGCTCAAGTGATCTCTCTTGAAATGGTAGTGTCCTATGATTTAAAATTTGATTTCTTGCTTCCTAGTTTAGGCATGAGCATGGGCGTCCTCAATAAAAGAAGATTTACCTGAACTGCTGCATTTTTATTCTGATGAGTGATCTTATATCAATAGATTGTATAACTTGGTGATAAATTTTGGTGTAGGTACTTGGCTAAGATTCTAATTCCGGAAGGTTCCAAGGATGTGGCTGTCGGAAAGCCAATTGCACTTATAGTAAGTCTTTTAATTCATAAGTACATTGACTGAACACTTGATGCTGGAAAATTGTTTTACTACTGGTATATTTTATCCAACTTTTTTACTAGCCTCTATATAATGCACATTTTGTGCATAAATTGGTACACATTCTTCTAGTTCCACGCTACGTTATGTATTGGCTGAAGTAAAAGTTATGCCTGCACACAAAATCTTTTAAAATACAATTGCTTGCAAATTGATGGATATTAGAGGTTAATCCTTCTTTTGTGTAGGTTGAAGATGCTGAAAGTATTGAAGCCATCAAGTCTTCTTCCATAGGTGGTTCTGAGGTTGAGACAGAAAAACAAGTCCCTCACAGTGTTGTAGATAAATCGGGAGGGAGGAAAGCAGGCTTCACAAAGATCAGTCCCGCAGCAAAGTTATTGATTTTAGAACATGGTTTGGAGGCATCTTCAATTGAGGCCTCAGGTCCCTACGGGACATTACTTAAATCAGACGTTATTTCCGCTATTGCTTCTGGAAAAACATCTAAAAAATCTGCGCCTACGGAGAAAAAACAGCCATCAAAGGCGAATCTGTCTAAATCGTCTTCCACATCGCTGCCTGAATCAAAGTCTTCTGTGACACAATCAGATAATTATGAAGATTTTCCCAATAGTCAAATTCGCAAGGTAATTAACATTTATTACTCTCTCTGCTGAAAATAATGAAATATTCCATGTTGAAGTATTCCTTCCTATGGAAACAAGGCTATAAGGTCGTTTTGACTTCATTGTACAATATGCTGACTTATTCAAAGGTTTTTATGGCAGTTTGAAGAAGTTCAGAAGGTGTTATTTAAAAAATAGAACTACATGTTTCAATTCTTTTAATTGGGAGGGTTTAGCTGAAATAAGTCCTTAATGTATGTTGTTTTGAGTTAATTAAAGATGTATTCTAGGTTGACCTTTTGTTATATAATTACATTCTGCATGCTATGGAATAGTATAGTTCAATTGACACAGGCATGACATTTCATAATGAGAAATTGCTAGAACTTTTGGTTGCATTTACCTTGATCTGTATTCTTTGAGATGATGGCTATCTCACTGGGTGTTAGTAGCCTGTCTAATTCCATCACTCATGGGAACAGACTTTTTCAGCATTGAAGTTTGCTACTAGGATCAGAATGAAATCCTGACTTCTATTTGACTTTTCCCACTTGATAGATTATAGCTAAACGTTTATTGGAATCAAAACAGAAGATACCCCATTTGTATTTATCATCAGGTTGGTAACTCACAAAGTTTGTATTTCTTTCCGTATTTTTTTTTGCTGTTTAAGCAATTGAGTTTGCCTTGCAGATGTTGTATTGAATCCTCTTCTTGCATTTAGAAAAGAACTTCAAGGTTTGTAGACTGCTCCTTATCCCACTTTCTTGTATTTGCTGACAATTTGAGAGGCTTGGATTGAAATCTGGTTTCATGATCTACAGAAAACCATGGTGTTAAAGTGTCGGTCAATGACATAGTTATTAAAGCAGTGGCAGTCGCACTGAGGAATGTACGACAAGCTAATGGTGAGAAACTATATTCTCCTCATAAAGTCTATGACAAGTAACTAAACCATGGTTTATTTCCAATAATAGAAGCGGAACCAGAGAACAAATATAATGCCATTTATCCCCGCTGAGAATATTTAGTAATGAATTTTAGAATTCGGTTTAAGTTGATACGAGTAGATTTTTCACTTTGAGTTTGATGTAATGATGTGTGGATTGCAATCGTGTGGTTGGTTTCTCTCCTTGTGCTTGTTTAAACCTTCTTTTTGGTTGTTTAAAATGCTTTGTCTTAACGTCTGACAGCTTTCTGGGATGCTGAGAAAGGAGAAATTGTTATGTGTGAGGATGTTGACATATCAATTGCAGTTGCAACTGAGAAGGTACACTTTTGTGTTGGATTTTCTGATAACTTGAATAGTTTATTCCTCATCATCTTGGCATATTTTGCAGGGCTTAATGACTCCAATTATCAGGAATGCAGACCAGAAATCTATTTCTGCTATTTCCTCAGAGGTGATTAAATTTTCTATGAAGTTTAACGAATATGCCAGGCTACAGAGTAGTGATAAAACTGATTTCTTAATTGTTTCTTAATTGATTTGTGGAGCAGGTTAAGGAGCTGGCACAAAAGGCGCGATCTGGAAAGCTTGCTCCTCATGAGTTTCAAGGAGGGACATTCAGGTATTCATCATTTGAAGTTCTTAAGCATCGTCTGTAATTATGTGAAACTTCACCTACTTAATAAGAAACCCATTCTTTGTCGTTTTTCAGCATTTCAAATCTCGGAATGTATCCCGTGGACCAATTCTGCGCAATCATTAACCCCCCTCAGGTAATCATAGCCCCAACAATGCACCCTTAGTTTCAGATGGAAGAGCAAGTTTAATTCATGGAAGATTTAGTTTAGTCTTTAAAAAGAAGCAGATCTGTTTTTCGATAAGAATCTCCATGACCATCAAATTGTCTTGCAGGCTGGAATTCTAGCAGTTGGTAGAGGAAATAAAGTGGTTGAGGCAATTCTTGGAATAGATGGTGAGACAGTAACACCCGTTTGGGTTTTCAATCTTAGGTTGATATCCTGATGAGGTAATGACAAGTTTTGATCATTGTTGCAGGAACGGAGAAGCCTTCGGTTGTAACGAAAATGAATGTAACGCTATCCGCTGATCATCGGATCTTTGATGGACAAGTTGGAGGTAATGCAAACATCCAGTAGTTTCTGTAGCTATCATATGCACTGTGCGTTCTCATTTGTTACTCAACCTGTTTTATCTCAGCTTCGTTTCTGTCTGAATTGCGTTCAAACTTCGAGGATGTTCGAAGACTACTTCTGTGAGAAAGGTTCAACTGTTTATCAAACGAATCTGGGTTACTACATAATAAACCTTGGACCCACGTGCACATTGAGACCAACACCGGTGGTCTACATGATAACCTCTGATTACATCACATGTTTCATTTTTCCCATTTGGTTCCGACCAAAAATTGGTTTTGGTTTACAGTTCTTCATATAGTTTTGGTAACCTCCTGAGGTATTTTTGCCTCTGAAAAATCAATAATTTCAGCTGCCAATAATACACCAGTACAAATGAGGTTATTTTCATTTGTAAAATCAAGGGATCACAAATTCTATATCCAAAACTTAAAGATTTGAATTCTAAAATCTGTATTGCATAATGAGGATTGAAATTTAACAGACAAATAATTAAGTTCAGATTATGTAGTTGAACACCCGTATCCGTAGTAGTCTAAGACCATCTTCGACCCATTGTTCTACTCTATTTTAGAGTAAGTATTTTTTCCAACGCGTTACTCTATTTTTTACTTAAAAAAATTATTATAAGTATTATTTTTCTGTTTAATCTTTAATTTATCAAAACTACACATTTTACCTAATTATTTTATAATTAGCAATAATTCACTATATTACTTTAATTAAAAATTTATTAAAAAAAAAAATTACATTACACCATAGAAAAAGAGAAAATAATATAATTTATGTTAAGAGTGAGAGGAGGAGAGATCTCTAGGTTAAATTGATGGAACCAAACATATCCCTTCGAAGTTCTTTTCATACACTCGAGAATTTGAGAAGACCAAAGTCATTGAAATCAAATATATTAGGTCATGTGACAATGTCGTCTATCTCTTCACAAAGTATCTACCTACCACTACGTTCATAAAATATGTCTATAACATTGGAATGCGTCATCATATTAAAGGTTTTTGTATACATATGACTTACACGATGATTTATGATCATTTGAGGGGGAGCTTGTGTGGTTGTACTATTTTTATTTTGTTATTATTTTTTCAACTTGGTTTTCCTAAAAATGTTATTAATGAGGCAACAAAGACGTTAAACAAAGAAGCAATAGTAATACTCATTTCCAAAGAGGAGTGTTATGAAAATAAACAAAAACAGAATTCATAACAACCGTAAAATAAACTAGAATAGGACCCGTGCTGTGCACGAGTTTAATTGTAACGGTGAATTTAATTTTAAAATTATTTGATTGAAAATAAATAAAATAATTTATAGAATGTGTTGATATAATTTTTAGAGACGTCATTTGTCGTTTGCCTGCTACATTAGTGAGGTCTCTGAATATAGTAGCAAATACTCACTTTTTTGTGTTTCTTTGTTGGTAGAGTTATTTTATCCGTTTGAAGCTAGGAAAGGAAAAAAGAAATACATAATTTGATTTATATATAATATAACATGTTTGATATAAACCATTATAGACAAATTAGCAATTTCTGAGACAATTGGAACGTTTGGAATATTGTAAACTGCATAATTAGAATTTGATCTTTAGAGATGCATAAACTTACATATATGTATTTTGTCTGATCTTTAGAGATGCATCACTGATGGATATCTCAGCTTCATCTTTTTTCTTTTTCATGATGATCTAGGTGTGAGTCAATGTTTAAGGAATTAGATATTTTGAGTTGTTTTTATAAGATAATGGAATAATATTATTTAGAAAATTTCTTGTTGACGGAAAAATCTTAACAAAATATATAGAATGACAAATAAGTAATGTAATATATAACTGAAAATAAATTATCCAATTTAGAATCATAATTGATTTGTTAGTTATTAACTTACTATTTATGATTAACCAATTATGTGATATAGTAGGTATGTTTTTGTTCATATATAGAATACGAAGTTTTTGATTATCCTAAAATATAGATTATCAAATTAGCCATGTAAAATAAGGTATAAAAATATGTTTAGAATTGTAATTGATATGTTAATTATCATTGTTTAACTTATGAGATTTGATGTATGAGACTGATTTTGATCCCCTTGTAAAAGTGTTATCCTGAAAATCAAATTTGGTAGTAATTAGAGGAAATGTAGTTTATACGTGTGAAATTTATTTTATTATTATGAATAGATAATTGGGGATATTTTATTTGATAAATGGATCATTGAATTTCGTTGAGCTTAGAAAATAATAATGCTATATTTGTGTTTACGTCAAGTAAAATTAATTACGTCAAATTCTATGTTTAGTTTAGTTTAGTTTATAAAAATAATAATTAAAAATTAAAGAATTGTGATATGGGGAAGAATGCTAATTACGGTAAATATTAAATTTGTGGATGAAATTACTTTAATTTAATTTTTAGCTTCCAGCTTTAATGCAAACAAATAAAATATGGTAATAGTATCCTAAATTTTGGGAATTACTATTTAATTTGCCTAGTTATATATATATTTTGGTTTTTTTTTTGGGTTTGAAACATAGTTTAAAACTTTATCGGCTTCTAAATATAGAGGATTATAAAGTTTTCAATCTTATTATATAAATCGGTGGATCCTAAAGTATAAACCGAGAATGTATAATTGGTATAATTGGAAAATATAATTTTCAAAATAAAAATACAATTTTCAAACGGTGGGATCATGAAATTATTTTAATTTTTAATAGCTATATATTATTGGAAAGGATTATACTGATAATATATTATTTTTTGGTAGATAATTTAGTAAATGAGTAAATGTATGATATATATACTGAATTTTATTATCAAAGAAGTTTACGAGAATGTTTCAAAGACAATTTAGTAAATGAGTAAATATATTACTTGTTTGGGAATGTAGATAAGTTTATTATGAGATTAGTGTTGTTTGGAAAAGTATTTGTTTGGCAATTAGGATAGTATTAAGTTTAATTATTATTAATTAAATGAAAAACAAAATTGAAAAAAAAGAGGTGATGACACCTAAGCAAAGTGCTTCCAAAATGCTTTTCAAATAATATATAGGATTTGTGTGTAACGCCGTTTTCCATACTAACTTTTGCTTTTTCACTTCTATATAAACGAATAAATTCGTTCGATTGTAAGACAACACATTTATCTGATAACAGTATCTTTCGCATTTTTCACCGTATTTTATGTCCTACTAGATATAAATATTTTTATATATTTATCTTCATAATACTATTTGGAACAATTAAAAAAAAAAAAAAAAAAAAAAAAAGCCCGGAATGAGCGGCGTCTCGGGTTCAAAATCGGAGCAGAGTCATCACCGTCTCTTCGATTTCGCCAAGACGGCCATAATCAACATCTTCGCACATCCTTATACAACTGTACGGAACATTCCCTCTTCTTCATCTTCCTCTTCTCAACTCCATTTCCTTTACAAAAGTCTCAATCTCTCTGCGTTTTCTAGGTCTGCGAGTTATACAGCGGCGGAGCTACCGACACTGAAAAGTGGGAAGCTGCTTCCATTGGTCACTACATCGGAATCGGTAATACCATAGCTTTACTTGTATTCACTATGGCTTCCTCGAAAGTGATTGGCTTTTTTTCTTTTTGTAAACGTTAGATACATCGCCTCATACAATATCGTCTCCTGAGATTTCTTGCGTACAAGAACCATGGGAGAGTGAGAAGAAGAAGAAGAAGAAGAAGAAGAAGTATGATGTGGAGTTCTTTCAAGCTGATCCTTCCATGGTTAATGTGTTTTTACCATCTGATAAGTTAAGCAAGTAATTTGGAGCACATTTCTTAGTTTTGTGCTACGTTGGTGTCACAGGACCATCTTGAAATCCAGCTACAGGAGAAGGTGGGGCAGGCTGATTTAGTTTCCTGCTGGCGCCATTTGCAGGTTTGAGGCTTTGTTTATGGAAACTTAGCATAGCAAGGATGTGATGGTCTAATTTCCCTAGCTTTTTCTAGTTATGCTTTGAGACTGAGGAGAGTGCGAGAAGACTCTTAACTAATGTAGCGTGTTTACTGAAACCTGGGGGTTACTTCTTTGGCATTACTCCTGATTCGTCTACGATATGGTATCAAATAATGCACTTGTGTTGCTCTCCTTGTTGCTATTTCTTTGCCAAATGGTTCCTGTCAATCTATGTGCTGAATATATATCATACATGACTTCTCTTGTTGCATTTCACTTTCTCTTTATTGTTTGCCTTTTTATGAATCTTAAAAGATAATCTTGTTTACTTTAAGTCACATGTTCTGGAGCTTAAGTCCGTTCTATGTTTTTTTAACTATTCTGGTGTATAAAACCTACCACAAAAGACCTGCCACCAAGTTTGTTGTGTGGAATATTAAATGATGTTTAGTGTTAAAATTTACATGACAATTTCTGCAGTGAAGTATGTCAATTGCTTGTGTGTTCTTGGTTTTTGATTCCCTAAATTGCATGAGATTGTTTTAAATAACTCCACTATGTAAGTCATATCTGTCTTTTAGTGTTTCCTGTGAAATGATAACTAGGATTTCACCTCGTCAGTTTCAGCATTTGGTATATATTATCCAGTTGGACTACTCTCATAAACATGCGGATCAAACAGGGCAAAGTACCAGAAAAATGTCGAAGCATACCACAATAGGAGCGGAGGGACGAAGCCAAACGCTTTTCCCAACTACATTCGCTCTGAAAGTTACGCAATCACTTTCGAAGTAGAGGAAGAAAAGTGAGGATTTTGCTGAGGCAAGTTTGTTATCCCATCAAGTTCCTTTTCTGAGATTAGACTCTTTGATATTTTCTTTGCAGATTTCCACTGTTTGGAAAGAGGTACCAGCTGAAATTTTCTGGTGACAACACTGTTGAAGACCATTGCTTGGTTCACTTCCCAAGTTTAATCAGGTGGGTTCTCACCTTTTTGTTCAGCAAAACGTAATACCAATTAGATGATATAGCATTGCCATGTCAACGATATGCACTTTTTGAACTTGAGGCTTGTATTTTTTCTTAAACTATAGTACTGAAAAATATTTTCATTGCAACGCAAGTCATCATGATGTTGCTTCTAGTGTTGACACCCACTTTGTACATATCTTTTGCTTCTTGGTCTTCTAATTTCTCCTCTTTATTTTATTTTTCAGGTTAGCAAGGGAAGCTGGCCTGGAATATGTGGAGATTCAAAGTTTAACAGATTTTTACGATGACAACAGGTTTTCAAGTCATACCAGGACCTTTTCCATATTATAGTTATTTCTTTCTACGGTTGTATCACATTGCTGATGCTGTTCAACTCTTATCATCAGAGCCCAATTTGCAAGCTTGCTGATGAATGCTGGCCCTAGCTTCGTTGACCCTAGGGGAAAACTTCTTCCGCGGGCATTTGATTTGTTAGGTAGCCTAATCATCATCTTATGCCATCTTATCTTTAACTAGTTTCCAGTTTCGATACTTAAGTTATCCCATTTTTTGCGCAGGACTCTATGCAACATTCATTTTTCAGAAGCCTGACCCAGATCTTGAACCTCCTCTAACGACCCCAATACCTTTTGAGGGTTCCAATAATCATGAAGAGGCAAGTGTTTCTTGTCCTATCTCAATCGATACTAGTATAAAAATTGCCCTTTCCCTTGAGAAAAAGACTGGCTATGGCTATAGTATGGATTGTGTTGTTAGAGAATCTATGATTTGGTTTGTAACACAACAGTTGCTTCAGTCTCTACATGATCTTCCATTTCTGAAATTGTCCTTGATGACTTTGCAGAGAGAATTGTCCGTGACAACTGACACAAGTGCAGCTGCGGAAGATTCATCACAAGGAATAGGGAAGATTAGCGAGCAGAAAGGAATATTGGGGCCAGGTCCAGCTGATTTACGTTTTACAGAGGCAATTTGAAGATAGGACTAGTATGAAAATGAATTTGGTGATGTAGTGAAAAGTACTGTTTTATAGAGAACACAGATGAGCTAAAACGTGCGTCTGGTTTTGTTACAATATCAGAAGGCCTGATTTGTGTTCTAATTAACCTTGGTTCACTTCTCCAGACGATTTTCATCAATATTTAAAACAACATTTAAGATAGTGATAGTTCTCTTTCTTTACTCCATGATTTGAACACAAAACGAGCTATGAATTTAGAATCTTGCAGAAGTGACTGCTGGATTTTGTTAACAAGAACTGGCCACTCATCCTTAAAACAGTTCACTTCAGTCGGAATCAGAGTCATGCCTCCTCTTTCTATCCTTCTTTTCTTTCTTGTGCCTCTTCATGTCATCTGAATCACGAGTGTGTCGCTTTTCATGCCTCTCTTGTTTTTCACGTCTTTCATGTCTATCTTCCTTTTCTCTCTTTGCTGGTTTCCGTTCCTCATGCCTAGATTCCTTTTCTCGCCTTGCAGGTTTCCTTTCCTCATCCCTATCTTTCTTTTGGTCCCTCTCAGCATCATCTTCAACAGTTTTGATCCCTGATGTATCTGCTGGCAAACTAGCTGGCACTGCGTCTTCTTTCTGAGAGGATGTAAGGGTGCTCGGATCTTCCCAAGGTCGTGGTACCCTGTACAGAGTTTTAGGTCGAAAAGTGAGAAGAAGTACGAAGGTAAACTATATAAAAAAAAAAGACACCAAAAAGATTAAGGTAGAGAGAGAGCGAGAGAGAGAGAGAGAGAGAGAGAGAGAGAGAGAGAGAGAGAGAGAGAGAGAGAGAGAGAGAGAGAGAGAGAGAGAGAGAGAAGTTACTTTGCATAGCCAAGGCCGTGAACCCAGACTGCATCAGCATTCCCTGCACCCAAGTCCTCTGCTGTTGAACCCCTCTTCACAAGTTCAGTAAACTCTTGCTTGTCAAGGCGATTGCCTTGTGGTCTTGTAGAAGACTTTGGTGCCAAGCCCAGAGCCTCCCTCATGGCTTGTTCTTCCTGTTCCTTAACTCTTTGAATCTCCTCCTTCATAGCATCTGTGTTAGAACCCCCTTTTTTTTTGTCTCTAGCATACCAGTGAAGATCTTTACCTATTCAGTTTTTCATCCACAGAGAAATAGAATGTCAGTCCAGAGTTCCCTCCATTCAAGATGAATGTACAAAAAACTAATCTCTAGAATGGAAAAGAAAAATCACGAAGAAATATGTGCAAATTCCTCACAGAGAAAGATAGAAGGCAGTGAATTTCTCAAAGAGGGAAGTAAGGTAAACCGACCATTGACTGCCCAAACCCAAATGAGATTTTACAGAGCAAAGAAGCACACTGCAACAACCCCATGATTAAAAAAGAATATCTGAGCTTTAGACTAAGGATGGTATATTAGTCACAATGTATACACCATAGCACTTGATGCAGTTGAGATGCCTTGCATTTCACTAATCATACATTGCAGCAATTTTGCATAACTAAAAAGGGCATAGAAAGAGCTCAGCTAGTTAGATGATAAGAGAATCAAGGACAATGACTACGTGTTAGGGTTAAGAGAATTTCATTCTTGCATATCTACGAATCATGGAGCAAATACTAGAAACAAGTTAACCAATAAGATTTCAGTCCACAAGACTAGTATTGAGTAAATGGCATAGGAGTATGGAGAGGAAAAAGAAAAAGAACCTTTTTGCCATCTGCCAACAGGGGCCTTGATACTGTGACCCAAATAGTTCTCTCTATGTTTATCAGCCTTCACTTCATCCCAACTGAATTCTGCACATATATGTAAACAAATTTCATTAGTAATACAATCTGCATCATGCATTAAGTAAAAAAAAAAAGGAAAACAAGCGATTCAATTGAGTTGGGAGATACATGGAAACCCTAAAAAATGAGAAAATTGAAGCCGGATCTTGCAATAATAGAAGCGGAACCAGAGAACAAGGATAATGAAACTTACGATCTCGACCACCGCGAACACCGCCTCTCGTGGGATGATACATGGATAAAAGTTGCAAACTTTCCTCAGGAGCTTGATGGTAACAAATTTCTCAGATTCTGGTTCGGATTGAGAGGTTGCAAGAAACGGGTTTAATATCAAATTGATGACGGTGTTAAGGCCCCGATTGGTTTAACATAAACGCTGCGTACAAATTGGGCCAGACCACCTCTATGGCCTGATCTAGATTCGGGCCCATTTATAGTTGATACAAACAAAACAACAAGAAAAGACACGTGTCGTAAACAAGCAGAGAAATTGTAGTAGTAAAGGAAGGCTAATCCGCCGATCCAAAGCCCTAAAAGCTTCGTGCGGTTGACAATGGCTGAAGCCACCGATGCTCGTGATTCTCCTCCCTTCACTCTCCCTCCTTTCGTCTCCAATCTATTCCCGTTTCTGAAACCCAAGGCTCCTGTTTCTGTCAAACCCTCCGCCGATAAGGAACCTCAGAACTCGACCGTCTCTTTCCCTTACAAGCCTCCCACCAACGAAGAGCCCTTGAAGATGGAGGCCGAGCCTAGCTCCGGCAAGACCTCCAACTCTCTCGTTATTTGGCAGGTACTGTTTACAATTGGCTGTTTATCATTCAATAGGCTTGTGTGTTACTTGAAACCATGCTTGCTTTTCTTTATCTACCAATAGGCTTGGAATCCGAGTGCTTAGTATTTCTTTACTATGGTTTATTTAGCCTGAGTATTCGATAAAACTATCTTCCAGGTATATGCACTTGGAGGGTTTCTTGTCTTGAAGTGGGCTTGGGCGAGATGGAATGAGAGGAACAAGACAATTGACAAAAAGGATAAAGATGATCAACCTGACGATGATGATCAACCTTCTCGTGGCCAGCCATGAGTCATATTGCACGGATACCATAAATGTTGCCTATTTTGGTCTTGTATAGCAAAAACACCCAAAGCTTTCCTATCTACTCGACTCTTGAGTTTCATCGCCTTCTGTAATGACTAAAATTCTCTTCTCATGCTTTTCTCTTCTCTTCTTGTGTGTGTGTGTTGATGCGGCTTTGCACTATCTTTGGTGTAATTGATCATCATTTGTTAGTTTCAGGAGACTTGATCCTTATTTGCTTGTAAAATACTAAAGTCGATCAAATGAACACAAACAGAATCATGAAAAAGGAATTTCACACATTTCAACCGGTAAGGCCCTATTAATACCACACAAAGTTGTAATCACATACATAACTTTTGCCTCTTTTTTTTTTTTTTTACAGTATTTTAACTTTGTTTCTGCGGCAATCTACAGATTCACTACTTCTGCCAAATTCATACAAAGCTGATATAGTCTACAAACAGTGTATACAACAACAATACTCTACAAAGATCCAACCATGGTATTGCGGCTTTAATCATACTCGCCTAACAAATAAGCCGTCATACTCACCAGTAGGTGCCCGCCCAACCGGGTCTGTGTAATAAGGAGTCGAATACATTTCTCTGCTACGCATAACTGAATTCGGATACAAGCTTGTAGTAGTAGTAGTTGTCATGGGAGTATATGTACTTACTTGCCTATCTGAGTTGAAGCTAAATGTGGACACTTGGTTACCTTCATCGCTTGGTGTGCCTCTGGATTCTTGAGTATCCACAACCGGTTCACCATCTGCCCTGAAGCCTGCCCATAGTTTTGGTCCACCAATGTAAGGGGTGGTCAAAAGTCGTCCATCCATTGACAAAGGAAGACTGGTGTCTAGTAATGGGCTATCAAAGCCAGTATTTGTGAGGTTTTTTGTGGACGTTTTGCTGGAAAGCTGATCTCTGGGTAACAGCGGAATGTCTCGCTCAGGTATATGACTAACCAGAGCTTTCTGAGAACTCCAAGGTGGAAAGCTGTTCCCCGTTGACACATCAGGAGAAAACTCAGTGGGTACTCGGAAAAGTCCACCACAGCCAACAGGAAACTCTACCATGGGTCCGACGCTGGAAGCAGGGAGAGAAAATTTGGTACCAAATGCTGGTTCTATCGGTAGTGCGTATGCGTTCATATATGAACCTGGCGTTGAAGGATAGGAGCTTTCAGAAAGATGTTCAGGATCTGTGATACGTAAGCTACTGACTTTCTCTTGTAGAGACAACTTAGCTTGCTTTAGCGCAGTGAGGACAGTATCACAGGTATCAGACTTTTCCTTTGCCACTTGAAGTAAGGGATAATCTACTTTCTGGATGGTAGTAGTGGCATTATTGCAAAAGGAACCACCTCTCGAATTTGGTGGCGTTACAGGAGGTGACCGAGTGGTTGATGAAGGGTCCTCACGGATACCTTTAAAGCTCTGTAGCTGGGAAGAGTCACTTGTAGGGCTCTCAGAAATATGTTTTCCATTGTCTCCAGAAAGAGAAGCATCTTGTTCCACAGATTTGGAACCACAACTTTTGCAGCACTTATCGGGTGATGTTACTGAATTATCAGGCGACAAAGTTTCAAATGGTTCCCTAAACTCAACTTCATTGGCTCCTATAGACCTTGTATCACGGAGTGAGGGAACTACTGTAGAACCTTGAAGCTGAGCTTGAGCTTTTTCCCCGTTACATTCATCTGTCACATCTGAATGATTTCCCACGTCACATTCCTGCAAGATTAGACAAGAAATGTTGATCAGGATTTTTGATGAGATTGCTAATTTTACTAGTAAGAATGAGCGGAGGCTAGATTCAATTGGACTTTTTTCATTTTTGTGAAGTAAAGATAAACTCTTAGATAATGTCTTCAGGAACAAGATGGCTATATGAGTGAGTGAATACAAGTTATGAAGTTTGATTCATATAAACATGAAAACATACCATAATCACAAATCCACATGAGACATAGGGGCATACCAGGGCAGGTGTGAACTTTTTCTCCCATTCCTTTTGAGTCTCTTCCATGTCTTCAAAAGATCCAATAACTTGTGCACGATTTTTCAACGCTCTCTCTAAGTTGATGTCCATACTGTTTCTCTTCTCTAAAACATTTGAATATAACAAACTTTCGTCTCCCTTCACAACAGTTCTGGATGCTTCTTCACTCGTATTAGCGAGCACTTGAGTGCGAACGCCATTTTCTTGAAGATCAACTGGATTTTCATCTCTCTTGTAATCTTCGGATACAGTTCTGGAAAGTTGAGAAACGTTGGTTGTTTTTTTTATTAGCATGCACACATTAATTGCCACTCATATATCACTGAACAGACCTTGATTCGCTGCGTTTTATCTGTCGACAAGATCTTCCTTGACGGTGTCTAGAGGATGAAAAATACGCGGAGTCAAACCGTTTCTGTCTCCTATCGAGGGTTTCCTTGATCCTATCGGAAGAAGCCGGTTCTCTCCTGCGCCCTTTCCAGGACAAACTTTTGCCAGACACTAGAAAAGAAACAAATCTCGGATGGTGAGGATATTCCTCCAACTAAGAAACATTCCTCCACTGAGATAGAACGAACTCGTACCTGAATTAGTCTGAGAGTAGCATTCATGATCAGAGCTTGAATCATAAGCATCCGAGAAATCAGTAATCCCATTTTCTTCCAGGATTGCAAGGACATGAGCAGTTGCCTCTTCTGCCTTCTTTCTTTGCAAAGACACAATCTTGAGCTGTTCCTCCAGCTCTGCTACCTACACTCAGTTGGATGATAAAATTTAGCAAAAAGTTTCTTACTTACTTTAAACAAAAAATTCAGTAGTAAAAGATTCATACTTTATCAGAAAGGCCATCAAGCTTAGCTCTAGCACTCTTGGAAACAGCTCTTTCAGCAAGTAAACGTGCACGAAGAAATTCAATGGTCATTGAAGTAGGATCTTGTGCATCTGAATCAATAGACCTATAAAATGCACACCAATCAAATACTGAACAAAATTCCCCTAATTACAACATCAACTAGCTTCCAACTGTGATCAAGTAAAAACTGAACGAAGACGATTGATTTTGGAGAAAAACAGACAAAAACTATACCGATGATCCAAGCTGTCTTGATTCGCCATCACCAAGAGGACCAAAGATCGGAGATTTGTCTCAAAAATGTTGTGTAGAGGCTCGCTCCTGCGGTGGAAAGCCGTCTCTCTCTCTCTCTCTATATGCTTAATAAATCAACTTGACAAGTCAATGAGTTAAGGTTTTTTTAATTTTTTTTTGTTTTTCACTGGTTGTTAATGATTAAATTAATTAAAATAAAGATGATGATTACAACTTTATTAATTTACTAACTTGGATTTACATTAAATAGAGTAGAGAAAGTCCTGTGTATATGAAAAAAAAAAAAAGTAAAAAAGTAAATAATAATTTAACTTTTTCTTTTAGTATTTTATATTTTAAAATAGGTGTAAATCATATAAATAGAGCGGACGCCAAAAATATAATGAAATACGGTTTTATTGGCGTCTTTAGGTTACAGGGATTTTGCTATTGATTCTCTCTCCTCTCTCTATCTCCTCCTTTCTCTTTCTCTTTCTCTTCTTCTTCATCGAGCTAATACAGAGAGAAATCGCCCTGATGAATTTCCACTTTGCCTGCAAGACTCGTAATTAAAGGAACCTTCCTTTTACCTTTTCCTTCTTCTTCTGTCTCCGGTGGAATCTCCCGGAGAACCTCTTTAGTAGTGATTACAGCTCCCAGAGTTCGATTCTCCACCTTTTCTGGGTCTAAAAATCGGATTCACGAAGCCCTACTGTTGTAACTTCGGCAGTCGTCGTCGGATTTGGTTTCATTGATTCTAGCGACGAGCCCTTTTGGTCACGGAGTGCGTTCAAGGTTACTCTTTATGCGATTCTTCTGGATAATTTGATGCCGCAGGATCACGCATCGTGGGATCGGAAGGAGCTCTTGAGGCAAAGGAAGCACGAGAGGCCTGAACCATCTTCTTTCGATTCGCCTTTTAGATGGAGAGATTCGCCTACAACTCCCTCTTCTCACCGCGAGTTTTCACGTTGGGGATCTGGTGACTTTCGAAGGCCTTCTTCTTGTAAGACCTCCGAGGGAGGATCTCTTTGTTTCCTTCCAATTTTGTTTCTTTTAGGGTTTTATTGGACCATTACCACACCTCTCTAGTTTCATAGCAACTGAATTCATGATTGCCTATTACCCCTGGAATTTGTTAATCAGCTAGATATAGTTTGAGCCTAACTTTCTTCCTCAGTCATTATCATACAACCAGCAGTACAAGTTCCTCAAATTCTCCCTAGTTTTAGGTTTACATGTTATTGATTTGCATTTTCTGGTAGATTTCAAACCCCTGTGTGGGCTAAAGGGAATCTTTTATATTCATTTCTTGCTGTGTTATGATGCTTCTTGTAGTTTCAAAAGTTATATACTTGGATGAATATATAGGTCTTGCATAGTTTATAATTTCCATCTTCCTCTTTTTCTCAAGGTCACGGTAAGCAGGGTGGACGGAACCAGTTTGTTGAGGAGACTAGTAATGGATACACATCTTCTCGGTCCAGTGTGCGCATCTTTGAAAATGACTACTATAGACCATCAGCATCACGTGGAGACTGGAGACATACCAGGAACTGCAGGGATGATAGACTTTCTTTAAGCCAGAAAGACTGGAAATGCAATACATGGGATATGACCAACGGCTCTTCTAGAGGTTGGTATTAGAAATTTATTTCTTGCTGTGTTTTCATTTCCTCTTGGGGAATATTATATAACATGTTTTTACTGCAGTAAAAGTCCAAAATTTGGTGACAAGATGCTTTTTTAGTTTCAAAACTTACAAATTGGATGAATATAGGTCTTTGCATAGTTTATGATATCTGTCTTCTTCTTTGGCAGCAAAAATTTCTGAAGGTCATGGTAAGGAGGGTGGGCGGCACCAATTTGTTGAGGAGACTAGTCATGGATACACATCTTCTCGGTCCAGTGCGCGGATGTTTGAAAACGACTACTATAGACCATCAGCATCACGTGGAGACTGGAGATATACCAGGAATGGCAGGGATGATAGAATTTCTTTAAGCCAGAAGGAGTGGAAATGCAATACATGGGATATGAGCAACGAGTCTTCTAGAGGTTTGGAGAGGCCATGTGGTATTAGAAATGGTCGGAGGTCTGTTGATGAAAGGCCACCACATGCTTCGGATACTCATGCTACTGTGACAAACTCTTGGGATCCAGCCAACTCCACTCATCAGCCAGATGTTGAGGTCTGTACCCCATTACGGACGCTTAAGTTTAAAAATGAGCAGAAGTATTCAGATCAAAGGCTATCACTTCCTTCAGATCCTCATTCTGACTGTGTTAGCTTGTTTGAACGGCCTTCTTCGGAGAACAATTATGACAATATGGCTTGTTCTCCAGCAAAGCAACGCAATGATTTGATGTTTGATCGAAGGTTAGCTAATGATAATTCATTAGGTCCCCCAATCCTCAATGCAGAGCTAGAGGGAACTTGGGAACAGCTCCACCTGAAAGACCCAAAAGAGAATGGGTTACATGAAGACAGTGGTGTAGACGGTGCGAAGAAAAGTGGGAAGGAGAGTTCCCTTGGAGCAATTGGGAAACTTCCAGTATGGACCGGTTCTGGTAGTTTTGCATCTCAGAGTTCAAGTTATAGTCACTCAAGTAGCTTGAAGAGCTTGGGGGCTGTTGATTCCAGCGATCAGAAAAATGAGGTTCTTTCTAAAATTGTTGCTGTGACTCAATCTTCTTCAAGAGATGCAACTGCATGTGCCACAAATACTCACCTTACTGACGAGATGAGTTCTAGAAAGAAACTACGTCTTGGGTGGGGTGAGGGCCTGGCGAAATACGAGAAAAAGAAAGTTGACGTTGACACAAACGAAGATGGAACAACATTGTTGGAAAACGGTACAGAGGAACCGCATTCTTTGAACAAAAATATTGCTGATAAAAGTCCTACATCAGCCACTGTTCCAGATTATGGTTCCCCTACAACTCCATCCTCTGTAGCTTGCAGTTCATCACCAGGTACGCGTCATTTTATAGTACATCGCTCTGCATGCTATTCTCATTCCCATGCTATTTGGATTTATCTGCATCATTTTCCTTCTACTTGAGCTCTTTTGTCATGTATCTGATCTTGTTAACACTGATGTCCCTTTTCCCTTTCTATCATGTCTTCCATTTGTTTTTTTATACAGTACTCCTAATATTCTTGGGAGACAGTGTAACATACCCTTTTTTTTTTTTTGGGGTGTGTACAGGGTTTGCGGATAAATCATCTGGGAAGGCTGTTATAGTTGCTAGTGATGTCAGTAATATATGTCGTTCACCTAGTCCCGTGTCTAGTATTCACGTTGAACGATTTCCAATCAGTTTAGAGGAGCTTGATAACAACTCAAAGGAGCGATTTGGCTGTTTGCTCAGTGAGTTGGTTGGTACTGATGATCCAGGTATGGGGGATTCCGGTTCTGTCCAATTGACATCAATGAACAGATTACTTGCCTGGAAAGGTGATATTTTGAAAGCTGTGGAGATGACAGAATCAGAAATTGATCTGCTTGAAAGCAAACATAAGACGCTAAAGCTTGAAGGTGGAAGACACTGCCATGTTGTTGTACCCAGTTCATACCATTTTGAGGGAAGTAAAAATGTGCCCATGGAGCAGGAAGCTTCTTGTAATTTTTGTCCTAAGGCAGCATCTTCCTCTGTAGCTGAAACACTGGTGAGAGATCCTGTTCATCAGGCTGTTTTAGCCAAGATTCATGTTGATGTTTTTGAAGATGGTCTTGTAGAAGTTAAATCTCTACCCCAGTCTCTTGGCACTGTTGAAACCAACGAAGATACGTTACCAAGAACGTCTATGAAGGCAGCTGCTTCTTCCAAAGAGATAAACACATCTGCTTTTGCCAATCAGGAAAGTAATGAGCTTTCTTCTGGTGATGATAGCATGGCCTCCAATGATGACTTGCTCTGTGCAAATTTATTATCTTCCAATAAGAAATATGCCAGTGTATCATCTGAAGTATTTAATGAATTGCTTCCAAGAAATTTCAGTACGTTTGATGACTCAAGATTCCCTGCCGTAGGTCAAAGGCAGCTTAATTCTCCCGTCAAAGAGAAAATTGAGGATAGGATGGAGCTCTTGAGAGCTAGGGAGAAAATTCTACTCCTTCAGTTTAAAGCGTTTCAGCTCTCATGGAAGAAAGATCTGCATCAGCTAGCTTTAACAAAGTACCAATCAAAGTCTAACAAAAAATCTGAACTATATCCGAATGCAAAGAATAGCAGGCATCTGAGGCTTCCCCAACAACCTGTTCGCCTGCGATTCTCTTCTTCAGGTAAAGTTCTCAGATCTCTTTTTTTCTCTGCTTTTTGCTCTTGGAACTTTAAGCTTTTCATGGTTTCTCTTTACCTGGGATAAAATTTGGTTTTTATCTTCAATTCTTGAGAACTTTGGAGACAGTCAATTAAACCATGATGCGATATGTTTTCTAGGCACCAGAGCTATCAAATAGTGGACATAGTTCTTTATTTGCAAGCTAAGTTCATTGTCATTTCATGTTAACGAGTTTGTTGGATATTGGTAGTGCTAGGCTAATTTTTGTTAGATTTTGAGTTTTATACTAATATCGTCTCCACTGTAATATTCATTTTAACTCCTAGCCTGTATAACTAGGAGGTGTAGTCCAAACTGATGCTTATATAACATTTTTTCCAGTTGCCTTGAGCCAGTAGAAAGTATCTCAGTACGCAGGAGATGGTTGCCTTGTAAAGTTTTTGGTTAATGATCGCAGATGAATTGAAATATATTTATTCATCAAAAATTTAAGTTTAATAAATGTTTTACTCTATACGTGCAGCTCTAAGAAGGGATTGTGTAGCCCCTACAACAGAGCTCGTAAGTTATATGGGAAAGCTACTCCAGGGTACCCATCTAAAGCCTCTTAGGGACACTTTGAGAATGCCTGCAATGATTTTGGATGAGAAAGAGAGGGTGATGTCGAGGTTTATCTCTAGCAATGGACTAATTGAAGATCCATGTGACGTTGAGAAGGAAAGAACAATGATTAATCCTTGGACCTCAGAGGAGAAAGAGACTTTCTTGAATATGCTAGCACTGCACGGAAAGGATTTCAAGAAAATTGCTTCATATCTTACCCAAAAGACAACTGCGGACTGTATTGATTACTACTACAAAAACCACAAGTCTGATTCTTTCGGGAAAATAAAGAAGCAGCGTGCGTATGGTAAGGAAGGGAAGCATACTTACATGTTGGCGCCACGAAAAAAGTGGAAACGTGAGATGGGGGCTGCCTCTCTTGATATTTTAGGTGCAGTCTCCATTATAGCAGCAAACGCAGGAAAGGTTGCATCAAGTAGGCAGATCTCTTCCAAAGGAATCACCCTTAGAGGTTGCAGCAGTTCTAATTCATTGCAGCACGATGGAAATAACTCTGAAGGGTGCTCCTACAGTTTCGATTTTCCTCGTAAAAGAGCTATTGGTGCAGATGTTTTAGCTGTTGGTCCTTTGTCATCCGAGCAGATAAATTCTTGCATAAAGACTTCCGTGAACTCTAAAGAGAGGTGTATGGATCATCTGAAGTTTGATCCTGTTGTAAAAAAACCTCGAATATCTCATACTACACATAATGAGAACAGCAATGAAGAAGATGACTCATGTTCAGAAGAGAGTTGTGGGGAAACGGGTCCTAATCACTGGACAGATGATGAGAGATCTGCTTTTATACAGGGGTTCTCGCTGTTTGGCAAGAATTTTGTTTCAATTTCGGGGTTTGTCGGAACAAGGTCGCAGGATGAGTGTAGAGTTTTTTATAGCAAAGTTCGGAAATGCCTTGGGTTGGAATCTATACAGTCAGGATCGGGAAATGTAAGCACATCCGCAAGTGTTGATAATGGCAATGAGGGTGGTGGAAGCGACTTAGAAGATCCTTGTGCTATGGAGAGTAACTCTGGCATCTGCAATAATGGAGTTTGTGCCAAGATTGGTTTAAATTCACCTACCTCACCTTTTAACATGAATCAGGAGGGAGCTAATCATTCAGGCTCTGCAAATGTGAAAGCCAGCCTTAGTAGATCAGAACAAGAGAATGGCCTGACATATTTGCGTTTGACAGATGGCACTAATCTTGTGAACAATGCATATATCGATGGGGGTTGTCCGAGTCTTGTTTCGGAATCTTGCAGAGATTTGGTAGACATTAATACTATTGAGAGCCAGAGTCAGGCTGCAGGGAAAATTAAGAGCAATGATCTACTGTCAATGGAAATAGATGAAGGTAATTTAACATCTGTCGCTGTATCTACTGATCCCTTGTATTGTGGCTCAAGCGTTCTTTCCAATGTTGTTGTGGAAACTCCCAGAGAAACCTCACGAAAGGGCTCAGGAGGTCAAGGTGCTGCATTGCCTAAACAGGGATCAAAGACTCAGGATGGAGTGATGCAAGCTGCAAACAGAACCAGAAGTTCTAGCCTTGAGGCTGAAAATGCGCCTGCAGGTTTCAAGTACCCTGAGTGTCTGCACCATGTTCCGATTGCGGTGTCTACAGAGGACCCTGTTGGCGCCAGTGTACCACAAGGAAATTCCAATTGCCATACAGAGTCTGAGTCACCAAATTCTCTTGTTGGACAATTTGTCAAAACAAATAATTTGGGTTGGCAGTTTTCCAAGGCCAATCTAGAATTGGATGGGAGGCTTCAGATGTTAGGCCATGTCAACCCTGAGCAGAATGGTCAACTAAATGCGACTCTCGCAGAAGATTCTCAAACTCCCCGGACGTCGTTCACGCAAGATCCAAGCAGGATAAGTTGGTCAAAATCTGATTTGATTGTGAAAACCCAAGGTACAGGTGAGGGTTTCTCACTCAACAAGTGTACGAGTTCAGCTGCGAAGCCTCTGGCTGTATCCCAAAAAGATGGAAGATCTGGTCATAGTAGGAGCCATTCGTTTAGTTTGTCTGATAGTGAGAGGCTTGATAAGAATGGAGATGTGAAGCTGTTTGGTACAGTACTAACTGCTAAGCCTCTGGCTGTATCCCAAAAAGATGAAAGATCTGGTCATAGCAGGAGCCACTCGTTTAGTTTGTCTGATACTGAGAGGCTCGATAACAATGGAGATGTGAAGCTGTTTGGGACAGTACTAACGGCCGATGAGAATGCTATGAAACAAAAACACAATCCAGGTGTAAATATCAGCAGGTCATCATCAACCTTGAGCAGGGATCATGATACAAGACATCAGTACATTAATCAGCAACAGCTGCAGAATGTCCCTATTACAAGCTACGGTTTCTGGGATGGCAACCGAATTCAAACTGGGCTCACATCTTTGCCGGAGTCAGCCAAGTTGCTTGCAGGCTGCCCGGAAGCATTTTCCATGCATCTTAAGCAGCAAGTTGGTAATAGCAAAGAGATTATGCTGGATGTTAATGGTGGGATTCTAAGCTTTGGGAAGCATACTGAAGACAGAGCAGGGGCCTCAAGGGGTAAGGATGAAGGTAACATAGGGGGAATAGACAGTGTAGCAGAGGCAGCCACGTGATCAAAAGTTTCTTAGGGTTCGTCATTAGTTTGTTTTGGAGGATTGACATATTCATTGTTTGTCATCCTATATGTATTATATATCTTTAACCTACTTTTTTTTTAATTTAGAATGTCAGTTGATATAGGCATTTTTTTCTTTTTTTTTCTTTTGGGCTCAGCTCAAGTTAGGTTCCTGCAGAAAAATTCATAGATGACGTTTGTATTTGTAATGTTGCTGATAATAACAGAGAGAGCTAAGCTTAGCTCTCTGTATGTTTTCCAAGGAGATGAACAAGCATACTACTACTAATTCAACTTCACTTGCAGGAGGAAAAACCTTATTTTTCTGCTTCGGAACTTGTTTGGAGAATTGGTGGTAGGGGAGCCACAATTTTAACAACCTGCAGAACGGTAATGCATGAATAAGGGGCGATCTGGTGTCAAGTTTTACAAAGAAATTCAGATTCAGTTACCTTGCGAGTGTTCAACAGGTTTGGTAGCTTTACTTGATGAGCATGCAGATGATATCCACAATCCCCAGGAACAGCTTGATTTGGCCTTTGGTAACCCCTGCATCAAAATTTGATATGATGACATACTATAAAACTAGTCTATACACCAGATATATATTGGTTCATTTGCGGATTGGAAAATGCAAGTACGAAAATATGACCAAGTATATACCCGTCTTTGGCAAAAACACTAGCATGTACAAAATCTGGATCGAAGCACTGTGGTTGTCCGCCGGCTATGTAAAGAGGGTCCCCTGCATTTTGGTCAACACGCAACTATGTAATCCATTTGTTTTCAAGTTTCATGTTCACTTACTTGCACTGAGATACTGTGAACAACACCACCTCTTCCATAGACCACTGCTAAAATAAAACTTATGTGTCGCAAAATCTTCCCAGTCTATGGTATAAGCAATTCGTGTCCTTGACTGCTAGTACTATACGTATATGGCTCATACAATTTTCAAAAACACGTGGGAACTAAAGCATGATTCCATCATTTTATCTTCTATGTTTTGCTGAGGTTTTCCTACAACTAGCCAGCAATTTGGTTATTGCTTAGTTGATTAGACAGATGCAACAAAGTCTATCCACATCCAAGTTTTCTTGTTCTAAAATAATGACTCCAATGCACAAATCGCTCAGAATACCAGCGACAAACCAGAAGGAAACAGAAGTTTTTACCTACCAAGGGATGTCCAATGTATGCAAGATGAATCCGGATTTGATGTGGTCTTCCAGATTGTATCTCCACCTATTTTCAATAACACAAGGTGAATTTCAACAACTTCGTTTTGCTCTTACTATCTCATTCGCTTTCTGTATTATCCTTGAGTGATATGCAAGTGGGAAAGCTAACGACATGTATAAATAAGATGGAAGACAAGTGAAACCTTAACCAGCGTGCAATTTTTTTCTCTGTCCCTCTCCAGAACATATAGTTTGCTGAGAGTAGGTTTACCTGCTAAGAGCAAAAAGCAGAACCACCATAAAGTCAAAATCAACACTAAAACTAGTTTTCGCATGAATTATTCTGTCGCCCTAGCTAATGGTATAAGATACTAGAACTCACCTTCTGGAGATGCAACGTATAATCCTTTTGCAACCCCAGGATACTGAATCACTCCAATAGGCTGTTTGATAACTACCTTAAAAATGTAAATAAACAAGAAGCATTGTCAAGAGACACTATCTCAATCACATAAATAATCACAACTCAAGTAATAAAGTGGCCTTGCCTCGTCTTCTTCAACTATACCGTCAGCTAATGCTCGATATATCTTTGATATTTTTCTTTCCTTTTGATCCGGGTTACTGTAAGAATGAAGAATTTACTGCCTAAGAACGTAGTGAATACACATACAAAAACTCTAACAGGTAGGCTCCTGTGGCCAGCATAGACAATGATTGTTTTGTAGGCTTTGCAAAATCAGATGCAGACAGGGCTTCAACTCTAATGAGCCCGAATTTTCAGTCGAGATGTATGTTATTCTCCATTGTATTAGCTACTAGCTGACTTCTTAAAATACAAGGTGCAAATACACGACCATCCACACAATTGTGATCTACTGACATGAGAAAAGCATTAGAATTTCATTCCAGTTGGACGACCTCATATCTTTCCTCTCTTGTAATTCAGATCACTAGATCCTATGCTTCTTCATTTATTACCCTCATAAAGGTTCTATATCCCATCATTTATTCCACTAGTTCTGTTTTTTTTCCCTGACTAAATTATGGTTTGAGACATTCCCAACTTGCCATTTTGTCAAACTTTAGGTCCAACATGTTCAATCAAAATAGTAAACTATTGCATGCTTAGCGAGTACTATTACTAGGGTCTTATAAATTGAGTACACCAACAATCATGTTTGAACTCACCTGGACCCAACAAGAGATGTTCCCTCAGCAAAATAAGCTGCAAGTTTAGTTTTTGCAAGCTTAGTCTTCGCACAGAGAAGTATACCTGCGAAAAGAGTCCATCCATTAAAAAAAATTTAAAGAAGCAACTTCCCAAGTATAGAGATTCCATTGTAAAGATGCTTTAGCGATGTGAACTCATGAGTCCACCAAAGAGTGGTTTAACTGCAGTTGGTAAAATGAAAAAAAGAAGACTACAGACTAACCTGATGTTCCTCTACCCAGCCGATGCACAGGGACAGGGTGGGAAGAATCTTTTATAGCAAAACACCACTGCAGTTGCGTCAACAAAGTCTTTTGCTGGAAAAGCCCTCCTGGCAATACTTGAAGTCCAGAAGGCTTGTTTAAAGCGATCTGCATTAACCACTACATTCTATGAAATCCACCAAATATATACGCATTAGCCATTACTAGTACATAGCAGGAAACAAGTTTTTCTATATTTTGTTTCAGAACAGCAAGTTACCAAATGATCGTCTTCATACAAAATGTCTAGTAGGTATGGCGTGTCCGGTTCCTTCCAAGGAAGCCTATGGTAAAGTAACTTGGAACCACTCCTGAGAAAGAAAGAAAAAAAGAAAACAAAAGCTAAAGAATTTGCAATCATTTTAGTAAGAGAAAAAAGATTGTTAGCTCAACCTAACAAGTGTGTTGGGATCTTTTGCAACTTCCCCATCGATTTGTATCTGTAAAACGATTAATGAGATTACAAATTTGCCAGAACCAAACCACAAAGATAAAGACTAGTAACCTGTCCGTTTTGTATTCGTTGAATCCACCTGAAAAAGATAACAAGATTAAGAATGTAAGAAACGCAACTTTAGAAAAGTGTAGAGGAACAAGAGTAGAACCCTAGCAATGGAGCTGAGCTCTTGTACTTGCTTGAGTAAAAATCAGACACCGTCGTTAACTCTGCATTCAAATTTCACAAAATCAAACAAAACAAAAAAACGAACTTTCTGAAATCCTGAAGAAATAGTAAAAAGACCTGACTCAGAAGATGAGACGACATCTTTGTACACCAAACCATCGTTGAGCTCCGGCCATGGCAAGCCGATACGTTGCTGCGGCGGCGACGATGACGACATCGTGACCGCTTTTGCGAGATTTTTAATTTTTGACTTTACTCTTTTCAAAAAAAAAAAAAACAACCAAACCGAAATAAACCAATCCTAACCTTAAATAGTCACATCCAAGCCAAACAGAAACCTATCCAAACTCGGAATACAAACCAAATTACTGAGTGTTATTTTTGTCGTTCAAACGAAAAAATGTGTTGAAAACAAAAATTAGACAATGGGAAACTTAAATTTTTTGGTTCGATTTGAATTCAATTCTTTACATAGTTTATTTAATTTGTTGATGAAAAGGACATAACTTAAATTTTTTGTTCGATTTGAATTCAATTCTTTATTACCATAGTCATAAACAGTAGTTACAATTGAAGTAACTAACTAGCTAGACCTTTGATTATTAGTTAATCATCATCCAAAACCTGAAAAGACAGAGAGAGGGTTGCTGCTATTCTTGTGGGGTTTTCTTGTACTCAGGCTTTAGCTCATAAGTTCCTTGGTTGCTTCCTTTGTTGTTGTAAATGCAAAGATCTCTGAGCAAGTCTTTGAGAAATTGCTGAAACCAAACAAAATCTCTTTTTTTTTGGTTTCATATATATATATATATATATATCTAAATCAAAATCACTAAACACAAAAGTCTGCAAGTGGTTACCTCTGGTTGGTCAGTTTCCTGAATGAGTTGCCTCAGAGTCCAATTTGATTGTCTTTCAAAGAGATTAAACATGACTTCCTCCATCTCTCTCCGGTCCCTTCTTGTTCTCTTCATATCCGAAGTCTTGTTCGTCACTTTCTTCTTTTCCTGATAATAAAATTTCAACATCCTTAACCGACGACATTTTATGTAGGTAAAATGTGAGTGGTAGAGATATATAGATACAGGAGCGGCAGTGGGGATAATCATTCCGGGCATTGGCCTCATATGCATTCCATTGGCATTATCAATGACCTGATCAAGAAACCAGAAAACATCATCATATCATATGGGAACAAGGCCTATATAGGAGGAGGCTTATTTGATTTGACAAGAAAACCTGGATCTGTCTATTTCTGCACATATACTTGCTTGTTCTTTCACGGCAAAGTTTTCCATAGCTCTCCATGTTCTCGCTATGAGGCCTCATGTCAAATTTGTTTTTAATCTTCCCTTCTGCTGACATCTTCCCTACACACCTCAAACAACATGGTTGAAGAAAATCCCAAACAAAATCAGCTTCATTTCTTCACCAGTGATCCAAAATGTGATTATTCACACACTTGTATGTTCAAAGATTCATGACATAGAAGAAGAAGAAGAGTATCCTAAAATAAAACGCGGATTCATATCCTACTTACCCTCTGAAGCCTCAGCGAAAACAAGCATGGGGACGAAATCTTGAGACATATCCAATGTATAACGCTTTGGCATGATAAAAGATAAAAGAAAGATTCTCTCAAACCCTAAATAGAGAAGAGGAGAGACGAGAGTGAATGAAAACGCGAAAAGGAATAACCACCTTGGCTTCTTCTTCCTCGGGAGCGAGAGGATCGACGTAGAGAGTCACTTTGGCTACAGGACGGTACGGATCGTCGGGTAAAAGAGGAGCTTGTAGACAAGGTGCGACGAGTGTAGGGCATTTCATTAGCCACATGGATCTATCTGACAAACTCGTCTCCAATACCTCTTTCTCATTCTTCTTCGCCTTGCTTTCTTCCATGACGATGGATGGATCCACTCAACTTCAATGCCGCTTTATAGGATAGCTAAATTTCTTTTAATCTCTTCTCTCTATTTTTATTCATTTATTAAAATGAGCAAAGCTCTCCTTTGTTTTTATACATCCTTCCTTCTTGTCTACTAAGAAAATCACAATGGCAACCTTTAATAGATTGCATTTGTTTGTCAGGGTTGGTAAAATTTCAGAATTGAGGATGATCACATGCGTGGCCGTTTCGTTCTTCTCTCTGCTATCTTGTTCGTCGCATTTCGTTTGTTCTGTGTCCCTCCCGAATTTCCATTCTTTCTTGTCTCTTCTTCCTTCTTCTTCTTTTCCAACACATCTTTCACTAAAAACTTTAGCCTCCACAGTGTTGGTTCGTCCTGCGTACATGAAAACTATAGCTTAAGAAAAGAAAAAGACAAGTCTTTCAACCACCATTAGTCAGAGATTTTACCAGTACGTCCATCTCGATATTCACTTCCTCTGCTCTAGGTTGGAAGTTTGAGTCAGCTTGAGCAACTATACTCAACACTTTCTGTAGATCATCCGGACACAACTTTAAGAATGCCAACCCTATATTACGCTTCTCCTCCGTTGTAATTTTCCTGATACAATCGGTGTGAGCTAAATAATACATTGACTAGAGGACCCGTTTAAGAATTCAATAAGAGCCAACCTGCATCTTCCCACAACTACATGCCTTAGCTTCTCCAGCTCCTCATTAACATTGCAAATCTGGATAGCAATATATCAGTTTGTTGATAATACAAAAAAGGGTCGCTGATATTGAAAACAAATTAACCTCGTTGCTCAATTCTCTAGTTGTTTTGGAATGAGATGCTTCTTTTGCTAGCAGCGCCTCCGTTGCTGCTTGCTTCTCCTCTTCCTCCCGTATTTTGTCCTGTAAACAAAACTTGGCTAAGTTAAAAACCTTGTTGCTAAGATCCATCAAGGGAATAACAACATACTCTTATTACCTCTTCTTGAACCTTTGGAAGAAAGTGTAGCCATTTTTCCTCAAACTTTCCCAGTAATGTTTTGGCCATAGAGTAAACTTCACTTGATTCTTCATTATACTTCATTGCGTTCTCAAACACTAACCGCATATCAGTATATATTTGCATAACATGATTGTAACCAGTACCATCCTTAGCCTCTATTTGATTCTTTATCGTGCCAAAGTCCATGGGCTTGTCAATAATCTACAATCAGATCAAACATGTTACAAAGAGACTCGCCTGCAGAACAAATACAATCTCATAGTGTAGAATGGGTACCCAAAAAACACACACGCAAGTTCTTAAACATATTTAACAAAGGAAAACATAGTAGTGTACTGTATTCACAAGTTCAAAATCTGTATGTTGTACCAAAGTGAAGATATCAACAAGAAAAGTTGAAAGCTGAGAAGAAAAACGTTACCTCATAGTAGTCATGCAAACCAAGACCTTGTACATTGACAGGATGCAAGAAAGGCCATGCACACTTGTGTTGAGTTATCTGAGAAACCCCCCAATACAAGCAAATTTTAACAATGATTCAAGATTCTTCCATGATTCATTCTTTTTACCTGACGGAAGATTGTTCCGAATTGGCGAATGAGATCATTCATTCTTTTTGCAGCAACAGCTTCTCTACGCGCCGCCTCTTGTTGAACCTTCCTTATCCCCACACCATGTCTAGAGGCAGAGTTTGAGACGCCAACGCTCGAGTAAAATTCCTCTACTTGTTTCAGTTTCTGCTCAAGCTACAGGCAAAGTAGAAACCAATCAGAGATCATCCACTCAATCAACATTATATACTTCAAAGCAAATTGTAAGCTTAACAAACAGAGGAAGGAGTAATAAAAACCCTAATTTCAGTGCTCCAATTTTGATTACCGAATCAACCCAAACTAAAACCTCTTCGACTCGCTGCTTGATGCAATTGGCCTCCACAGGGATAACCTGGGAATCTCCGGCGGGAAATTGACCTAATTCTGGCCCTGACTCAGCCATTTACAGCTTCTCCGACCTAACCAACAAGCGAAAACAACTCAAAGGAACCCAGAACAAAAAAGGATGCGGGAAATTGAACTACTTGACGTTCTTGCATCCGGAAAACGAGAACTACAGTGAATTTTTTTTTTTTTTTTTTAACTAAATAAAAAGAAGGATAATTTGCTTAATAACAATATCTTTTTTTTTATTATGCAGCCAATTTTTTCCAAGCAACCCATCGGGATACAACCAAGTCAGCGCCTATCAACGGTTGACAAAGAGATCCTGACATTTCCGGAGGAGATACCAAAACGTGCCCGAGATCTCCGGCGACGAGGAGGGATTTGCGGAGATGAACCGTTCAGCTCAAAGTAGTATAAATAGCTAGTTCTAGAGCCGAAATGCCCAACTTTTTCCATACGTTTACACTCAATCACACTTTAGCTCATAAACACTTGTCTTAGCTAAAATTATTTGTATATTTATACCGAATATCAATATTAGTCCATTTTCCGTTATTTCGGTCTCGATCCCTGTTAGATCTATAGACATTTCCAATGACTAAAGTTTCTTTCCCGAATTCACAATACAAAACGAATATCATATTTGTGGAGAGTTGGAACTTTTGATGTTCTTTCAAATACAACCTCAAGAATTTTCCGAAGAAAACCACTTACATGATCTTTCTTAAAAATATTTTTTGTGTTGCCCTAAAGAATAATGATCAAAACAATTTTTGTTAATTATTAAGATAATGTGTATCTGTATGTTATGATTTTACTCATATCAATCATTACCTATCCATTGAGTTTCTCAAACCCCGAGAATTTACATAGCCACAACGGAAATATGCCAAAACCCGAATTTATTGGATCACACATTTCCTCCCCAGCTGAAGTCGACAACGGTAGATAATCTCTATAAATTGAATATGAGATGATATTTGTTTACATGAGATTGTGAATTAAATAGTATAATACGCTAGCAAGTAGAAAGATATACTACATGAACATTTGTGATTCTTCCTCCTCACATAAATTCAATTTCTTTATTACAAATACCGAGATATGAACTTATTCAAATCACAAAGAAAAGAAAGATGAAGAAAAGAAAATTTATTTAAATACATTGATGTTTAATATTTTACATGAAACTTATGAATAAGTTATTAGAGAAGTTGGAAAAAAAAAGCTCTAGTCATAACGTTCGAGGATAATGTAACTCTTGTTCGAGGATAATGTAACTCTTGGGTTTCTTTTCGACACGTGTCATCTTGTGGTGTGATGATGTGTCAATCATATGGAGAGGGACAATTGATCTTTACAATATATATGATTTTTACAATTTCTATCTTCCCTGTTGGCACTTAACAAATTCACTCTAGAAAGCATACCAGGCACTGAAAACAAAGGGCAGTTCAGTAGCCGCTTGAATGCAACACAATAAAAACAAATAATGAAATGTTATAAGCTAATAAATAAATATGGGTAATGAAATAAAATAGTCCAACTAGTAATAAGAAAAGGTCTATTTTACATAACCTATTGTCACGGGCACTGTTTCATTCCCTTGGACCCCTTCACCTTCAAGATCTGTTTCTTCCTTCTTTTCCTCTAACCAGATTTTTCTATCTATCAGCAGAGATCCATTTCCATCTATCTTTTTTTTTTGGGTCTGAATCTTAGGACATACTCTCACTTTCTTTCGTTTGGTCGATCTCAGAATTTTTTTAAATTTTGTTTGTTTATTTGTTTCTTTCCCTTCCAGTTTTCAACATTGCCACTCCCTAAGTGTGTAAGTACGCGTGTATACTACGCAGTTACAAATGTCTTTACAAGTTTCCATGTCTTTAATTCATTTCTGAAAAACTGATTTTTTATTTTTTTTTGTTCTCAGATTCTTTGAGCTTCTGATATACAAAGAACGGCTTCTAAGGTTTGTTTTTTTCTCCGAGTTTTTTTGTCCTTCAAAAAAAAACTCCGGTTACTCTCTCTCTCTCTCTCTCCCCGCAAGAATATCCGAGCTTGATTTAGAATCTGTGAGTATATACATTCCATTTCTTGCTCTGATTATTTTGTATTCCTTAATTAACTTTCACCACCCAAATCTCATAGTTTCGTTCTTGAAATCCATGAAAAAAATGAAATCTGAATCTTTAGGATTAGTTTAACAATTTATGTATTCATGAAACTGCTCTGCCTTTTGTATTTTTTTGCAGATTATTTGGAAAGAAAACACTAAAAATGGGTAAGAGTTGGTTCTCTGCTGTGAAGAAAGCTTTAAGTCCAGAACCAAAACAAAAGAAAGAACAGGTAATTTGAATTATTAACATTTTTGGTTATTCGAATCTATAAACACAAATGCTTGTGTATTCCTTTGATGAATTGAAAAACTGACACTGAAACTGGTTATCTTCTGTTCTATTAGAAGCCACGTAAGGCCAAGAAATGGTTTGGTAAATCCAAGAAGTTGGATCTTAGTGTTGAGAAACAAGTAAAACTAAATGAGATTGAGGAGCAACAAAGCAGACATGCTTACTCTGTGGCTGTTGCAACTGCTGCAGCAGCAGAGGCTGCAGTTGCAGCTGCTCATGCCGCTGCTGAGGTTGTTCGTCTCACTGCATTATCACGTTTCCCCGGGAAATCAAAGGAAGAGATTGCAGCTATCAAGATCCAGACAGCATTTAGAGGATATATGGTATAGTTTTGTTTCCATTACTATTCCAAGTATAGTAACTATAGATGTGGGTTTGCTAATGGTATACCTTTTTTTTCAGGCAAGAAGAGCATTGCGTGCGTTGAGGGGCCTCGTGAGGCTAAAATCTTTAATCCAAGGGAAACGTGTGAGACGTCAAGCTACATCTACATTGGAAAGAATGCAAACACTAGCTAGATTACAGTATCAGATTCGTGACAGGAGACTTCGATTGTCAGAGGATAAGCAGGCTTGTGCGCGACAGCTCCAGCAAAAACACGAGAAAGATGTTGATAAGGTAACTTAATCCTCACAAAGATGTTATGTAGTTTTTCTTGATCTTGGATACTTGATAAAATCACATTTTCTTCTTGCTACAAGCTTAATGACTGTATAGCATTTTGTGAAATAGAATGGAGAAGATTGGAATGATAGTACATTGTCGCGGGAGAAAGTTGAAGCAAACATGTTGAACAAACAAGTAGCAACGATGAGAAGAGAGAAAGCGCTTGCATACGCATACACTCATCAGGTATCAAACTAGTTCTCTATCTTACTTTAGTATCTTTACACCATAAGAATTATGAAACTCAAAAACTATTGAATATGCAGAATACGTTGAAAAACTCGACTAAATTGAGTTCTCAAACATTCATGGACCCGAACAACCCGCATTGGGGTTGGAGTTGGCTAGAACGTTGGATGGTTTCTCGCCCAAACGAAAACCAGTCAACTACACAAGATAATGCAGAAAAAAACTCTTCTGTGAAGAGTGTAGCAAGCCGTGCCATGTCTGAGATTGGTCCATGTATCAGAAACCCTTCACCAAAAGGAAAGACACCAAATAGTCGAAGAGGGTCAAGCCCGAGAGTGAGGCAAGTCCCAAGTGGTGATGAAGACTCAAGGAGCAGCATCCAATCAGAACAAGCTTGCAACCGTAGGCATAGCATTTGTGGGTCAATTGCATCCACTAGAGACGATGATAGCTTAACCAGCGTTCGGTCTCAGTCAGTTCCTGGCTACATGGCGCCTACACAAGCCGCCAAAGCAAGAGCACGATTCTCAAACCTTAGTCCTATAGGCTCAGAGAAGACAGCGAAAAAACGCTTGTCCTTCTCGGGATCTCCCAAGACTGTAAGACGGTTTTCAGGTCCTCCTAAGCTGGAAAGCAATGGGAACAATAAAGATACTGGTCTTGCTTAAGCTGATGTTTTTTAAGAGGGATGGATATAGTTTATCTGATAAGGTTGAGTAGGTGATAAGGTTGAGCGTCTTGATTTGCTTTTGGTTTTTTTTTCTTCTTCTGCTACAAACTTACTTATTTATTTGATTTTTTGATTGGTTAACTTATGATTGTTCTTGTAACTTTGTTTTCTTACTGATGAGGAGACAACTATAAGCAAAGATTGAAAATTTGCAACATAATTCTCGGATTCCTTCTTAAGTATTGATGTGAGGATTCTTTAGTTGGTTATTACTGCTGCAAGAATGTAATTTTTTAACTCCAAGAACAAAAATAAAACATACAAATTGCCATAAAGATTTTGTTGCTATAATCTAAAACTCAAACCAGAACCTAAAAATTGGTGTTTTATGCTAATTAAATAATAGTGGGGTTAATTTGGGAATAAGAAGAAATAAAAGGCTTTTTGGGATTCTAGGGCTTTTTTTCACTTCATTGGTCGGATCAGACGACGTTTACATCATCATCTTCTTCTTCTTCTTCTTCCTCTTGGCATTGTTGAGTGAATTTGGGGGTGAAATCTGAGAAAATGAGCGGAACCGGTAAGAAAATCGCGGATGTTGCTTTCAAAGCATCGAGGACTATAGATTGGGATGGTATGGCTAAGGTCCTTGTCACCGATGAGGCTCGCCGTGAGTTTTCTAATCTCCGCCGTGCTTTCGATGACGTTAACACACAGCTCCAGACCAAGTTTAGTCAGGTTAGCTTCTCTTTCGATCTGATTTTCCTCATCCTTGCTTTGGAATTTTAGATCTTCCTTCATTTCGATTCCACATTCAGTATTCTCGATCAGATGATTACGATTTCAGATTTGTTGTTGTTGGTGAACACTATATTCTATATTGTTTGTTCCCATAGTTGATTCAGAAATATGTATATATGTTTTGTTGAGATCTATTTCCTTTAAGAAGAAACATCGTGTTCATTCTCATCTGCATTTGAAAGCACTGATTCAAAGTAGAACTTGCACTCTGATGATTGGTTTCTTCTATCTTGTCAATGATTTCACACTGAATTGCCATTTTGCAAAGAAATATTTTCTTGATATTCCCTTTTGGTTGTTTAATCCAGGAACCTGAACCCATTGATTGGGACATGTACAGAAAGAATATTGGTGCTGGCATAGTGGACATGTACAAGGAAGCTTATGACAGTGAGTACTAAATTTTCTGCAAATCTTTATTCCTCATGAAACTTGTAAGCGTATGTGTGTGGTCTTTAGATTTAGAGTGCAACTTTCTAATCATCATGTGCGTCTGCAAAAATGCTCTTCTTTGCTACTAGTTTGTGAGTAGTTATCGAGTGGAGTCTTCTTCTTGCCTTCATGCGGATCTCAAACCTGACTAAAATGTTTTGAGTGATATCTGCTTCATATTTGGGGATGGTGATATTGATGTTGCATTCCTATTTGATATATCCAAGGAGATTATGAGAAATTAAGTCTGTATCTTTTATTGCTCTTTTTCGATTGCTGCAGGCGTTGAGATTCCCAAGTTCGTTGACAAAGTTACCCCTGAATACAAGCCAAAGTTTGATGCTTTGGTGAGCAATACCATTGAATGTTTTTCAAGCCAAAGTTTGATGCTTTGATATTATCAATGTTTTTAAACATGGTCTTTTCAGTTAACTTAGTTGTTTCTTTTTTGTCGTCATGGTGGATCTAGTTGGTGGAACTGAAAGAAGCAGAGCAGAAATCGCTCAAGGAGTCTGAACGGTTGGAGAAAGAAATTGTTGATGTCCAAGAGATAAGCGTAAGTACTCAACAAAAACAAAATTCTTGGATTAGCTGTGTATTATTGTAAACTCGAGATTTCTGATCATCATTTCTACGTGTTTGGCACAATCAGAAAAAGCTCAGCACCATGACTGCAGATGAGTACTTTGAGAAGCACCCAGAACTCAAAAAGAAGTTTGATGACGAAATCCGTAACGACTACTGGGGATACTGATCATGTTTTCTGTATCCTCCGGGCTCGAAAAGAAACTCTCTTCTCTTACTCTTTCCTGTTACTGTGATTTTGTGAGCCAATCATAACAATAATAAGTACACCATTCTCTTAAGCAGTGCTGAGATCTTCATTGGAGTCCCAATGATGTTTAAACCCATTTGCTTTTAGTTATCAATTTTTTTCTTTTCGTTCTAAAGGGAATAATAAGAGTGATAACTTCTCATTCGATATTTGTCATTTTGAAGGAATGAAGAAATCCTAAACTCGTCCTCATTGTTGCATTTTCTCTCTTAGCTCAGTAATCACTACCAAGTGTTTCGGTTAGCAAATTCGGTTGATAAGTCTCTCGGTTAGTTGAGTCTTCGGTTCATCTCTGACCGGTTATAAGAATTTTCCGTTCCAAAAATCTTTAGGTGGTTTAAAGGAACCAAGATCCACGTGCTCTTCTCCTAACCTCTCTCTTTGAACCGAAAGTCAGGTTTTGGACTTTTGCTAATAATTGTGTATCAAAGAAGAAGATAGGTAGATAAGACCATACCATTTCCGCTTTAAAAGTAAATCATGTACCATCTGTAAAATGCATGAGCCAGAGATTACTTCGTAGGTCATGGTCTCATGTCTATCACGTGTCTAAGGCCAAAGAGTGTGTGCATTGAGGGTGTTTTCGTAAAGTGACACTACCATTCCCAACTCTATAAATAGGTGGTGTTTATGTACGTCTCATCTCCAACCAGAAACACAAGAAAGAGCTTCGCAAAACCTCAACACAAAGGTAAGCCACTAAGTTGTAACCTTTTTCATGAGGTCAATCAATGACAATGGTTTCAATTCTTTTTGAGCTCTAATTCTGAAAGTGCAGAAACAAGATGGAAAAGGGAACCTCATCATCATCAGGCTTGGTCAAAGCCAAATCCGAAACACTATCTGAAACTCTCAAGGCTAGTCCACTTGATGGGAGCAGCCATGGGAGCAAGCAGCATGTGATGGCTAGTAGCAACAGCAAAAACACAAGGAACACTCACATAAGGAAGGCCAAGAGTGCACACCCTGACCTTGGCCGTCTCACTGGTGGTGCAGCTCTTAGCCGAGCCTCTAGTGCTTCCCTTGGACTTTCCTTCTCTTTCACGGGATTCGCCGTGCCACATGAAGAGATCATTGCTTCAGAGCGATCCAGAAATGACGATATCTGTAAGAAAACCACTAAGCAAGGCACCTAATTGAAGTCTTCATTTGAGTTTTTTTGGAGTCTATTCTTCTTCTTATCACATCTTTGATGTTGCAGTGGAAGATATTGAAGCAGCAACAAGTAGTGTGGCAGAGCCAACCTTTCCAATATATTTGAAGGTAACCGATTTCCGCGGATAGATAAATTTATGGGAAAAATTGGAAGTTGATCTTTATGATACTCTCTGTTTGAGCGCAGGCACTGATGGAGATATGTATCTAAATCATCAATACACCCAAAAGTCCATAGAAATATATTAGATTTTGCTGCCATTGGTCAGTCCAACTTCACTGGGTCTATTGTATCTCATATGCACAAGAACTCGCCATTTCTCTCATAATGAAGAAATCCTTAACATTTTTAAAGTAGAATTATCTTATTTTAGTTATTGCATTAAGAACAGCATCATGAATCTTCCTAGACATTGGAAACCTCTGTTTGCCTTCTTTGTTGGTCTAACTTTGGTGCCCAAAAGTCAAGCTTAGGAGGCTCAACTACAATTTTGCTGGTTATCGGCACATGTGAAGCAGAGCTTCACCGCTGGACCAAAAGGGTATGGTTATAGGTATTACTCTACATAAATTAGAGAGAATTTAAGACATATTTCTGTATAAAAGTACATTAGTTTTCTTGCAATTTCAGGCATATGGGAAGTTTTGCCTGCAAATTTTACTGATTACATAAATTCTTGTTATGTTTTTATGCAGTTCATAGATATCACGTACAAGATAACAACCAAAGGGATGACATCTTCATCAGAAAAGAGCATCTTAAATGGGATCAGTGGTTCAGCATATCCAGGGGAGCTTCTAGCTCTCATGGGACCTTCTGGTAGTGGTAAAACTACACTACTCAATCTTCTTGGTGGCAGATTTACTCAGCAAAACATCGGTGGGTCGGTTAGCTACAACGATAAGCCATATTCTAAGCACTTGAAAACCAGGTTTTATAACAAGATCCTAAATCTAACCGTAGATGCATATATAAGCGTACAAATTAACACAGGAAAGCATCATGGCAGGATTGGATTTGTGACACAAGATGATGTTCTGTTCCCTCACTTAACTGTAAAAGAGACACTCACCTACACAGCTCTTTTACGCCTTCCTAAAACCCTCACAAAGCAGCAGAAGGAGCAAAGAGCTGTTGGTGTTATACAAGAGCTTGGATTGGAAAGGTAACATTATCATCTTAAAACTTAGGCACTTCCTGTTTAGCTAAAGCTAATTAGAAGATTGTGACTATTATTGTAATTAGGTGCCAAGACACAATGATTGGAGGGTCATTCGTGCGCGGTGTCTCGGGTGGTGAGAGGAAAAGGGTTTGTCTTGGGAATGAGATTATTACTAATCCTTCACTTCTTTTCCTTGATGAACCCACCTCTGGTTTGGACTCTACTACTGCTCTAAAGATAGTCCAAATGCTAAAAAGTATAGCAAAAGTAAGACATCCACCACTCTTTAGAGCTCCAAATCCTTTATTTTATTTTTTTAATGGATTTGACTATATCCAAGTTCTTACTTGTTGGCATGCAGGAGGGGAAAACTGTGGTAATAACAATCCACCAACCGTCAAGTAGGCTCTTTCACAGGTTTGACAAGCTAGTTTTACTTAGCAGAGGAACCTTGCTTTACTTTGGGAAAGCAGTAGAAGCAATGTCTTATTTCTCTTCCATTGGATGTTCTCCTCTACTCGCCATGAACCCAGCAGAGTTCTTGCTGGACTTGGCTAATGGAAACATGAGCGATATCTCCGTGCCATCAGCTCTTAAAGAGAACGCAAAGACGGGAAGATCTTCCAAGCCAACTCCTAAAGTTGTATATGAGGTGAGACAAGGACATGAGATACCTAAACATATCAAGATATCTTTTAGAGCTGTCTGTTAGTTTTGATTTTGATATTGAAACACAGTATCTTGAGGAAGCTTACAAGACACAGATTGCAGTTGTTGAAAAGAAGAAGCTAATGGATCCTGTTCCTCTTGATGAACAAGTAAAATTGATGATAACTTGTCCGAAGCGAGAATGGGGGTTAAGCTGGTGGGAACAGTATTGCATACTTTCCTTAAGAGGATTCAAAGAAAGGAAGCATGACTACTTGAGCTGGTTAAGAGTGACTCAGGTTCTCTCCACTGCCATCATCTTAGGTTTACTTTGGTGGCAATCAGACATTCAACATCCCAAAGGCCTACAAGATCAGGTCTGAAAAAACATGATTTATGGTCTAGAAATTAGTCTCTTAATTACTTACCTTGAAAATGGACAATTTCTCTGCATCTTCTCAGGTAGGTCTACTCTTCTTCATTGCTGTTTTCTGGGGATTCTTTCCGGTGTTCACGGCCATCTTCACATTTCCTCAAGAGAGAGCAATGCTGAGCAAGGAACGAGAGTCGAATATGTATAGATTAAGCGCATATTTTGTGGCTAGAACCACAAGTGACTTGCCCCTTGACTTGATATTACCCGTGCTTTTCTTAGTAGTTGTATATTTCATGGCTGGATTGAGATTAAGAGCTGAATCTTTCTTCCTAAGTGTGCTCACTGTCTTCCTCTGCATCGTTGCAGCTCAGGTATGCACTACAAAAAAGTTCTTCTCATTTGAAACTAAAAGGACATGTCAAACAAAAGATACTCATGTAAACACTAAATTTGATTGAAAATATTGTTTAGGGACTTGGATTAGCAATAGGAGCGAGTTTAATGGACTTGAATAAGGCCACAACTTTAGCATCAGTAACTGTCATGACTTTCATGCTCGCTGGTGGCTACTTTGTCAAGGTAAAAATACGGAGCTTCTAAGTCAAATCAAGTTCTTTCTGATGATTCTATAATACTAACTAGGATAATGAGGACATTTGCAACTCTATCTAATGCTTTGATTGACAAACTTTCGCTCTGTTTTCAGAAAGTTCCGATTTTTATTGCTTGGATACGTTACATGTCATTCAACTACCACACATACAAGCTCCTAGTGAAGGTGCAATATGAAGAAATCATGCAAAACGTAAACGGAGAGGAAATTGAGAGTGGGCTTAAGGAAGTGAGTGCTCTTGTAGCTATGATTATTGGCTACCGTCTCTTAGCTTACCTTTCTCTTCGAAGGATGAAACTCCAATCTCAACCTTAAGTTTAGATACAAGAAGGCATTTGATTTGTCAACTTGCTTTGTAATGCTATCAGAAACAAAAAGTAGATTTAGATTTCCAAATACATGATGCTCTCAGTATCCTCCCAATAAGTTGAGCGCGACCAATTCATATCAAAACTACCAAGTCTTAGCATTTCTCCAATTGCTCCCAATATCATCCCAATCCTGTCACGTAATGATCTTATTTCAATCTTTTGTGTTATCTCATTTCTCTCCAAATCATAAATGAAAAAGTCTGCAGCGGGTAGATTTCGCATGCCAACTAACTTTGCCAACCAAACCTTACCACTGTGACTAGTGCCACCCATCCTCACCTCCTCTCCTTGCACGACATTCGTCTGAGAAAGAGGCAAAACAAAAGTCTTCTTGTCCGACCATTGATTCTTCTCAGCGTCTTCAAGAACCCAAACATCCAAAATACCATCACTCAAATAAGCCAAGTGTTTTAAAACAGCTATTTTGCCTCTGTAATTCATGCAACTGTTCCAAGACAACTTTGTGGTACTTACCGTAAAGGGTAATTCAATCATTTTGAACTCTTCAGAACTCCAGTCAAAACTCACAAGCACATGCCTACTACTAGATCCACCAGTGAAAGCTTCATAATACAAAACACCGTTAATGGTCATCCCTTGCGGTAAAGGACAATGAGGAATGTGGCATTGAATCTTTCTCCATGAAGCTCCAGCTCCAAGTACCAACACTTGATGTTCTGAAGACTTCTTCGTGAAGTCTGAAACCTCGCTAAGCACTTTGTATTCATCATGAACTGGATCATGTCCAAAATAATGCCTCTGGTGTCTGTTCCTTATGCCTTCAAAATAGTGCACTATGTTCTCAAATGTGAAACACACCAAGCCCCGAACAGCGCTCACAAAATAGCCTCCCAGTCCAGGCAAGGTCAGATCTTGGTCGATTACAGAGGCTGATGTGTCCGAGTCATCACGAGAATTTGATGATGTGAGCAACGCATACTCTCTATGTTCATTGCTCACTAAATACGCGAACGAACGAAGACGTGATGGGGAAGATTCAAGGAAAAGGTTGGTCAAGTATCGAGAGTGTTACACCATCGATTTGGCCCAAGGCAAAATCCTACTCCCAGCCCATCAAGCAGGAAGGCCCAACTCATTATTTTGTTAACTAAGCTTGGTTACTTTAAATCCTAGTATAGTTACTTTATGCTCTTTAAGAGTTACTTTATGAGCACATGGTTAAAATGTAACCATAGGTATCAAAAACCATAATCCCAATGTACTATATATATAGTTGTACCATCATTTGTGTACAAAGAGGATGAAATACACTACACTTTTTGGCAAATACATATTATTCTCCGAGCACACTCGATCTCCTAAGGACCCAAAATTCCTTCTCGGTTACTGTTCATCCGAGCGGGCTCTTACATTCTCATCAAAGGCTTTCCTCTTTCCATTTATCAAAGAATCCCCGAACCTATTACAAATTTAGTATCGATCTCAATCTTGAGTTCAACATTTGGCGCGCCAGGTAGGGAACTTTTCTCGCATCTACAAGAGGATATCTTTTCACGCGACCATGGATCTCAACAAGGAAGCAAGCTTGAGAACGCACTCGTCGGGAACAAGCGCTCAGGGTACTAACACTCCGGTGGCCCAACGAGCGACCCTTTTTCCCGATCAGGAAAACGCTAACCCCGTGAACACGGATAATCCCGCTCTCGTCCCCAGCGAGCACGACCTACCCGCTGATCCGACCACAGCCCCCGATAGAGTCGAGCGGCCAACCGACGCCTCCTCGGTCTTTGAGAGGATCGAGCATCAGACCAGTCCCGGAGACGACCTTTCTCCGCTCCCGGATCGAGCATGCTTCGAGGAGAGTAAAACCGACATGCGGAAGCCCAGAGGAGTACAAATGATCATGGGAGGGTTTGACTCAACTCATAGTTCCGTCAGATCCCTCAAACAACACGAGAAGAGGGCGAGAGTCAATCAGAGCCACCTCGCAAGAAACAAGACAGATATGCCGATCATCTTCAGCGAGGACGATACCGAGCACCTTGTCATGCCCCACAACGACCCACTCGTAGTCACGTTAAAAATCGACAATTGTGAAGTGAGCAGAAACCTAGTCGATACTGGAAGTTCCGTCAACCTGATCTTCAAGGAAACCTTGGAGAAAATGGGGGTCTCGGTCGATCGGATCAAGCCAGGCTCTCAGCCCTTGACAAGCTTCGACGGTATAACCACCATGGCGGTCGGATCGATCAAGCTAACCGTGTATTCGGGCGATACCTCCCGAGATACAAAGTTCATGGTTGTAGAAAGACCAGCTGTATACAACGCGATCATGGGAACCCCCTGGTTATTCTCCCTCCGAGCGATAGCTTCGTTCTACCACCAATGCGTTAAATTCCCGACCTCAGCCGGAGTCTCCACTATCCGAGGAAGCCAAAAGATGGCCTGTACGTATTTCATCGCCGAGAGGCATCTACGAATGGCTAATTTCCATGTAAATCCCATCGACGAAGCCAGCTCCCCCGAGCCCAAGCAGGAGTCTACGACCCAAGTGGACATCGACCAAGCTCACCCTCCTCGCAGGATAAGCATCGGATCTGAGCTCGACGTGCCCATTCGAGCCGAGCTGATTAACTTCCTGGCCAAGAACGTCAACACTTTCGCCTGGACAATCGACGATATGAAGGGCATCAGCCCGGGTGTCACAAGCCACGAACTCAATGTCGACCTGACATACAAGCCAATCAAGCAAAAGCGAAGAAAGCTTGGACCCGATTGGGCCAGAGCCGTAAACGATGAAGTAGCTAAACTCCTAGAAGCTGGGTCTATAGCAGAAGTCTAGTACCCTGAATAGTTGGCAACCCAGTCGTTGATCGAGGAACGTATTGGAGAGTTTGCGTAGACTTCATCGATCTAAACAAGGCATGCCCCAAAGACAGCTTCCCGCTCCCGCACATTGGTCGAGTGGTCGAGGCCACAACATGCAATGAGCTGCTATCGTTTATGGATGCATTTTCGGGTTACAATCAGATCGCGATGTGCCCTGATGACCGCGAGAAGACCACATTTATCATTGATCGAGGAACGTATTGCTACTGAGTCATGCCCTTCGGCCTAAAGAACGCGGGAGCGACTTACCAACGTTTAGTTCACAAAATGTTTGCCAACCAGCTGGGCGACACCATGGAGGTCTACATCGATGACATGCTGGTGAAGTCCTCGAAGGCAACCGACCACGTCGGCCATCTCGAAGATTGCTTCAAAATACTAAACCTCTACAGGATGAAGCTGAACCCAACAAAATGTACATTCGGGGTTACCTCCAAAGAGTTCCTCGGTTACCTCGTAACCAAACGAGGGATCAAGGCAAACCCCAAGCAGATTTCGACGATCAGGGACCTCCCCTCCCCGAGGAACAAAAGGGAAGTCCAACACTTAACCGGTCAGATCGTCGCGCTAAACCGGTTTATCTCCCACTCGACTGATCGAAGTTTACATTTCTATACTCTTGCGTGGAAACAAAGAGTTCATCTGGGACAACGACTGCGAAAAAGCGTTCAAAGACCTGAAGTCGTACCTGACGATGCCTCCAGTCCGGGCCAAGCCCGAGCCAGGAGAAACCTTATACCTTTACGTATCAGTAATGGACGCGGCCGTGAGTGGGGTTTTCGTCCGAGAAGATCGAGGGGAACAAAAACCTATTTTCTATGTCAGCAAATCCCTCAACGGCGCTGAATCACGATACCCCGTCTTGGAAAAATTGGCTCTCGCCATGATCATGTCCGCTCAGAAATTACGCCCGTATTTCCAGTCCCATACCATCGCAGTCATGTCTTCCCAACCGCTCCGCATAATTTTGCACAGTCCGAGCTAGTCTGAACGTTTGGCAAAATTGGCAATCAAACTCAGCCAATGCGATATCGAATTCAGGAACCGGACCAACGCCAAGTGGCAATTCCTGGCTGATTTCATTATCGAGTTACCCCCGGATAAGGATACGCTCGAGCTGCAAAAAGCCGAGTGGACCCTCTATATCGATGGCTCCGTATCGCGACAGGGCATAGGAATAGGAATCCGCCTTATCTCTCCCACTGGGGAAGTTCTCGAACAATTGTTCCAACTAGATTTCCTTGCCACCAACAACGAAGCTGAGTGGGAAGCCCTCATCGCTGGGATATGACTAGCCAAGGCAGTCGGAGCACGAAGAATCCATGCCTACAGCGACTCCCAGCTTGTAACGAACCAGCTTAACGGCGATTACGACACGAAGAGCGAGCAGATGAAGGCATACATGAAATTAACCGAGGACCTAATCCTCTGGAACTTGGACAGCTTCAGAATCACCCAGATCCCCAGAGCGAAAAATGCCGACGCCGACGCACTCGCCACGTTCGCCTCAAGCTCAAGGTCCGAAACAAGCCGCACCATCCCAATGGAGATCATCTCGGATCCTAGCATATCTCTACCAAGAGGTAACAACAGGGTTATGGCCATCACCCGCGACGATGACGACGGACCTCAGCCCCCAGAAGAGACCTCGTCCATGGTCCCAAAATCTCCTCTTGACTGGAGGAAAGAGATCATCGCGTACATCAAACAAGGCGAGGCACCGACCAACAAATGGGCTGCCCGCAGGCTTCAAACCAAAGCAGCTCATTATGTGCTGATTGAGAATAGACTATACCGATGGAGTGCAGCTGGAGCACTGCTTAGCTTCATCGCCAATGAGGAAATCAAAGCCGTAGTGACTGAGTCCCACGAAAGGGGAGGCGGAGACCACTCGGGCTCCCGCACGCTCGCCTTAAAAATCAAAAAGCTGGGTTATTTATGGCCAACCATGCTCAAGGACTGTGTCGACCATGTTCGTTGTTGCAAGAAATGCCAGCACCACGGGCCAATGATCAAGTCGCCAACTGAGCCGTATACAACCGCCACCATGGCTTACCCGTTTATGCGTTGGGCGATGGACATCATCGGTCCCTTCCTAAAGTCGAGGCAGAAGCGGTTCGTAATCGTTATAACCGATTACTTCACGAAGTGGGTCGAAGCCGAAGCATACGCGATGATTCGAGCATACGATGTCCAAAACTTTGTCTGAAAGTTCCTCATATGCCGGTACGGACTCCCATACGAGATCATCGCAGACAACGGGTCTCAATTCATCTCTAAGATATTCGAAGACTTTTGCTCCAAATGGGCTATCCGTTTCAACAAATCCACGCTAAGAAACCCGCAAGGAAATTGGCAGGCCGAAGCCATGAACAAGGCCATCATATCCGAGCTCAAAAATCGCCTCGACGATAAGAAAGGGCTCTGGGTGGACGAACTCGACGGAGTCTTATGGTCACTTCGAACAACTCCCCGGGAATCAACACAAAGGACGCCTTTCTCACTTGCCTATAGACTCGAGGCGATGGCCCCAGCTGAAGCCAGCGTACATAGTTGGCGTCGGGAAGTCATGCCTGGCAAACCCAACCATAATGACCAAATGCTCCTTGAAAACTTTGATTATGTCGAGGAAGAACGCGACGCGGCGCTCCTACGAATCCAAAACTACCAACAGCTGGCGGCCCGATAATACAACAAGCGGGTCCGGAACCCGAGTTTCGCCATCGGTGACCTCGTATTACAAAAAGTATACGAGAACACTAGGGAGCAAAATGCCGGGAAGCTCGGAGCCAATTGGGAAGGCCCGTATCAAGTCCACGACATCATCCGTCTGGGCGTATATCGACTGATGACGACGAGCGGAGTAGCCCTCGAGTGATCCTGGAATGCAATGACGCTCAAACGCTACCACTACCACCTCGACGTGCCTGCAGGATCTGAACCTCCTCGGAATGTCACCTAACAACCGTCCATTTAAAAAAAAAAAAAAAAAAAACTAACCATCGTATGCTTCTACTCGTTTGTGAACGACTCGCTCATCTCCGGATGACTTATCTAACTACTACTACTCGCTTTTGTGATTCTCATCCTTGGATGAACTACCTAGCTCCCGCTTTGTAACTCGAACTACGTTTCAACTTGATCCCTATTTAACAGGTACGTAGGCAGCTCTCCCGGAAGTCCAGCTATAATAAACAAAAATAAACTTTTATATAATACCACCAATCCGTTCGAACTCTAAAAAGCTCCGAGCTCATTTACATTGATACTCTGGCCAAGTACTCGATCAATAGGTCATACTCGGGAGGCCCACCATAGCTAAACCCGAGTAGGATCAATGCACGCATCTCACATAGATGCAGTAGTGAAATAATCTACCGGCCGAACTCGAGAAGTCCACCACAACTTGTTCGAATAGGTCAAAAAGTCGGGCCCAGTCCCGCACGAGTCCCTAAGAACGTGTAAGAATTTTAAGCCGAACACTTCTCGCACGCTTAACCACGAGACAAACTCTAGTCATAAGCCGGGTTCCGACCCGCAGATGACTCGGTCCGACCACTCCATCGTGCGAGCTCGGTCGGATCAAAACCAATCGAACTGCGGATCTGCTCCCTAGGTTCTCAAAATGCTTAAGTTGAAAAACTTAACCGCATAAACAAAAATTCTGGATTTCGATTAGAAAAACTCGGGGACCCTACCCCTGGGCAAAACAAAAGTCATAAGTACATCAAATACGCCACAGACGGCTAAACCTCAACGAAAGGAAACATCAAGTAAATAAAAGGGAAATATATACAAAGATTCCTAGAAGCTAGAAGAACGGAAAGCCGTATCCGTAACGCTGCTCGAGCACTGACGAGTGCAATACTCCCTAAGCCGCTCTCGCTACTGGCCGCTTCCGAGCGGAAGGATCAGGGACTCCCACCAACCGCCAGGTCGTAACCTACAGACTCGACCGTCGCCCGCCTGGAAGAAGACGACCTCGCTATATTGACACTTGGCACAACAGACAGCCTTGGTACGCCCCGAGCTAGACCTGCGCCCTGGTACAAATGATCATCCCTGTCCATTGCGGCTCGTTGCTCGTAGGAGAAGCTTTAATGATCCAAAGGATTATTCCCCACCCCGTCGTTAGCATCCTTGGACGAATCAGACCGACAGCTATCGAAGGCCTCAACAGTCCAAGTCCCTTTGGTCCCATACTCATCAGGTCCGAGCGGGGAAGATGGACGGTCAAATTCGAAGCAACTCGGAAGGATACAGGGTCCCGGAGTAAACATGTATTCTTGGTCGGAAAAATCCGTTATCTCCTCCCCGATTTCCCTTACGAGTCCGTCGTATTTGGCCTGAACTCGAACCCTATCCTCCGGGAGGATCACTATTCAGTTAGCCACCATTAGATCCATGTCATCGAGCTGGGTTTTAACCTGACTAGCCCGGCTAACAAGGCTGAGATAGTCCCTCTGCTCTAGAAAATGTGCTCGTGCCCTAGAGAGCGACGCTTGCGCCAAATCAACAAGCCTGGCATGAGCGTGTTCGACGGCTGACCTAGCGCATGCACGCCCATAATTCCATCTGGATGCGCTAAGGCGGGACATCTGGGACCAAATGTGATCAACCAACTCGGAGTTAATGCGCTCGACGGCCTCAAGACGTGTCTTAAGGTCTCCATACTTCTGCTCGGCCAGACCCCCCAAGTCAACCTCTTGTCCGACCACGCGATTAAGCTCTCTCATCGCGGCGTCCCTTTCCGCCGTATATCCCCTTAGCCCCTCCAGCTCCGCCGTAGGGCCGCCTCGCGCCCTAAACAATTCATTCTCCTCCGTTAGAGAGGCCATTTCCCTTTTACGAGTTGGTCGATCCAGCTCGGAGATTCGTCCTCCATCGTCTCTGGCTCCCAACGGGCCAATTCCAGGGGCTAAATCGACGGATCGCCGATAACCCAAGCAATCGGGGCGCTCTCGTCCCTCGACCGTTTCCTCGAAATTGTCCCGGTTGCTCTCGGCGACCCAGTAGCAGGCCCATCAGGGGTACCGACCCCGTAATCAGGAGTAGAGGACCCGCTTGGTTCTTCGGACGATCCGCATACAGCCGATGTCGCGGTCCGGTCGGGGTTGCTAAGCCAGAGAGGGGAGGGTTGATCGAGCGTGACCTTAACCACTCTTTTTCCGCGTGTGTAAGACTCTGCACCCTCGGAGCGATGTCCTGCCTCCCTCGTATGCAGCTGTGACGCGCCAGCATTACCGCACGATTCGCCGGAACCGTGATCAGGACCGGCGGCATAAGAAGAAGGAACCAGAACATCCAACGGAACCAACCCATGATGACCTTTTCGAACCAACACGACGTCTTCAGAACTGGAGGAAGAATCGCTCAAAGGCATGATTAGGGGAAGATGTAAAATGGTCGCAAAAGGGAGAGAAGGAAAGCAGGGAGAAGACTGAGTTTCTCTTTTAAGCAGAAAAGGATCGCAAGTGCTGTGAGATATGAAGAAGTAACGCAGTAATCTATATAGAAAGCCGATGAGGAATACGAAGTGGCGCATCTAATAAAGAGCGGGGTCAAATGAGGTGCATGTCGAGGAGTTAAGATAAAGCGTTGGAACCCTATAAATCCCTCGGTAACCGCGCAAGGTATAGTCATCGCCAGGGCGGGAATCGAGGAAATATCCTTCAAGTCTCCTCATCATTATGTTTGACACTCTTTTCCCTTAGTAGTGGGCTACTGTTACACCATGGATTTGGCCCAAGGCAAACTCATACTCCCAGCCCATCAAGCAGGAAGGCCAACTCGTTATTTTGTTAACTAAACTTGGTTACTTTAAATCCTAGTATAGTTACTTTATGCTCTTTAAGGATTACTTTATGAGCACATGGTTAAAATGTAACCATAGGTATCAAAAGCCCTAATCTCAATGTACTATGTATATAGTTGTACCATCATTTGTGTACAAAGAGGGTGAAATACACTACGCTTTTTGGCAAATACATATTATTCTCCGAGCACACTCGATCTCCTAAGGACCCAAAATTACTTCTCGGTTACTGTTCATCCGAGCGGCCTCTTACATTCTCATCAAAGGCTTTCGTCTTTTCATTTATCAAAGAATCCTCGAACCTATTACAAATTTAGTGTCGATCTCAATCTTGAGTTCAACAGAGAGGAAATAAGTGAAAGCCAGAGTTTTGAGACACACTTTAATCACATCAGAGATCTCGCCGGCAATCTTCTCATAATCTCGACTAACAATCCTTCGGAGATGTCCGGTAAGATTAGCTCCTTCGTTTTCTTTTTCCCCAAGGCAAGACATAAAGATGATCCCATAGTTTTGTTCAGAGGTTTTGTGTTTCCCAAGCCTTTTCACAAACTATGTTTCAATCAAGAATTTGGAAGGATTTGAAATTTAATAAGATTTTCAATAAGTTTGGGGAAAGTAATGATTTGCTATTGAAATATTGTGGAATTATGGAATTTTACCTAAAAAGCTACGAGATTTATGTTGGATTTTGATTATAATTAAGAAACTCCATTAAAATAATTAAGAAACTCCATTAAAATTTATTATAATCACTATAATTTCTAAAAATCCACTAAAAATATTGGCCAATTCTCAAAAATACCACAAATAAAAAAAAATTTCCTACAAAAATACCACCAATTTTCAAAAGTTACAAAAATACTTTTCTTTTGTGAAATTTGGAGGATTGGAAGATATTCAATAAAATATTTTTCTTTTGTAAATTTTAATATATTTATAAACATTATTATTAAATTTTGGCAAAAAATGTTTAAATAATATTATTATTTTCTTTTCATCAATTCTTTTGCTGTTATCATTTGAATTCAAAGCTATTTCTCCAGATTCCGCAAAAACGATTATTAAAAATTATGCCAGATTCTGAAAAAAAAATCATCAAAAATTCTGCCAAAATCCGCAGTCTCGATATGATATAATTAGGTGTATTAGATTTAGGTCAAATGGTTATGATTTTAATTATAAATTTTTATTTGTTATAGCACATAATTTCCCTTGCATTAATAAAAAAGGGTGGGTTTGGGAAAAAAGAAAATGAAAAAGGTTAGGTGAATTTTGAATGGAGAGGTGAAAAGACCAATTTTTATTGACAAATGCTCTGAAACTAACAACAGAAACAAATATTCTTTGAGTGGTATTAATGCTTGAAAGATCTTGACCGTTGATGCCTTTGGGCTTATATGGGTGGATGGGGTAAGCGTTAACTACGTGGTCCTTGTCACATCCTCTCTCAGTCCAACACGCGGATTAGTGTGTGAGTGATATTCCTTCTTTCTTCTTTCCCTGGAAATAAAATGTTTCTTTCTTTTTCTTCCCCAACTTGCAGAAGAAGAAGAAGAAGAAGAAGACATACACAAGGTTCTTTCTTTTTGAGGGTTTTCTGAGAGAAATGCGTTGCTTTTTTAAATGTTTCGTTACGGCTTTGAAACTTATGAATCACAGTTGATGGGGAATTTGGTCTTATTTGGTTCTTGAATTGTTGAAGTGGGTTTTGCTTCTTGTATTGCTCGTTCTATGCTTGTTCTTGCTCTTATCTGTCTATCAAATGCTGTGATTCTAAAGAACAAAACCCATTTGCCAAAATCTCTTACAATAATGAAACCATTTAATCTCAATATAAACTCTATTTATCAATGAATCACAGGGCATTATTATATGGTCATCATGGAGCGGCTGAAATCTCCTCCTCCTCTCATGATCGTCTCGGATCTTGATCATACCATGGTAGGATCCGATTCTATTCTTTTGTATTATTATTTTTTCAGCAAACAAAGCGGTTTCTTGATGTGTGATTCACGTTTTTACAGGTTGATCATCAAGATTCTGAGAACCTCTCTCTTCTGAGGTTCAATTCATTGTGGGAATACGCATATCGCCATGACTCTCTTCTTGTCTTCTCGACCGCAAGATCGCCAATTCTTTACAAACATTTGAGAAAAGAGAAACCTTTGTTGACTCCTGATGTCATCATTACCTCAGTTGTAACCGAGATAGCATTTGGTAACTCCATGGTCCCTGATGATGCTTGGGTTGAATCCTTGAACAGCGATAAATGGAACCGGGAGATTGTGTTGGAAGAAACCAGAAAGTTCCTTGAGTTAACTCTTCAGCCAAAAACTGAGCAGAGGCTACACAAGGTCAGCTTTTACATCGATGAAGGTAAAGGTGAGGCAGTGACCAAGGAACTATCACAATTGCTGGAGAATCGTGGCGTTAAGTGTTTACTTATCTTTCTTTGTGTTAGGATCTTTGTTTTTTCAATCAAATATGTTCATTGATGTTCGCATTGTCCCTTATTTATCAGTTGGATGTGAAGATCATTTACAGTTGGGGAAATAATTTGGATGTTATACCGCGAGGTGCAGGAAAAGGAGAAGCCCTCGAGTATCTTCTTAAGAAACTGAACGCTCAAGGAATATTCCCGGTCAATACACTTGCTTGTGGTGACTCTGAACATGATGCTGGACTATTTAACATTCCCAATGTTCACGGTGTAATGGTAATACTATTCATTTCATCACATTTTCTCCATTTTTACCAAACACCTGACTGGTTTTGTCAATGTGAAGGTGAGCAATTCTCAAGTAGAGCTATTGAAGTGGCATTCTGAAAATGGCTTAAACAACTCAAAAGTTATACACTCAACCGAAAGGTGTGCGGATGGGATTATTCAAGCCATTGGTCATTTTGAGCTTGGCACAAATCTTTCTCCAAGAGACGCTATTGAATTCTTGAATGGAAAGACAGACAATGTGAATCCTGGTCACGAGGTTGTGAGGTTTTACTTGTTCTACGAAAGATTGAGACGCGGTGAGATCAAAAACTATGAAACATACATAGCCAGCTTCGAAGAGTCAAGTGTGAGCACAATGAATTAGGTGCAAATATCATCCATCTTTCTATATCGACCGGACTAATTCCTTTTCTGTCTTTTTTTTTTTTATTGGAACATGTTCAGCACCAAGCTGCTGTCTTTTTCCATCCATCAGGTGCAGAGAAATCTCTGAGAGACACCATTGATGAGCTGAAGAAGTATCATGGAGACAAAAAAGGGAAAAAGTTTTGGGTTTGGGTAGATCAGGTTCTGGTAATAGACAAAACCCCTGGGAAATGGATAGTGAAGTTTGATAAGTGGGAACAATGCGGTAAACAAAACAAATAAACGCCATTTGTGCAATACAATCTTTGATAAACAAGTCCTATGATTTATATATAACATTGATCTTTTGTTACTTTTCGCAGAAGATGAGCGTAAATGCTGCACAACGACGGTCGAATTCACTTCAGTGGTATCATCAGAGTTTTCAGAAGTCAGACAAGTTGAGTTTAATTTAGTAGTATCTTGAATGAAACTAAAAATGAATTGCAAATTGTGCAGGGAGGCGGAGATTTGGTGTGGGCTAAGGTGAAGCAGACATGTTTGGAGGAATCAGATGATAACAGTTGTTGGATCATCTGAAAAGTTGGAGACTTTTCTTCTCATTCTCATGTGTGAATTGGTAAGTTTTGCTCCAGTATAGGATTCATAAGTTTTGGTTTCTTTTAACAATTTTAAAAATGTGAAAACTAATGTTTTACAACAAAAAGAAAAAACTGAGGGGCCAACCGGTGACCTCTTGATCTGCAGTCAAATGCTCTACCACTGAGCTATGGACCCATTGCTGTATTGTTTGGCTTTGCAATTGACTTAATTAAAAAATATATATATATATATATATATACTAGTCCAGAACTTGTTTCCTTATAAATTGGAAGTTTGGTCAAGAAATTCTGAAAGAATAAAAATGAAATAATTTTGTTCTCTTAAAAAATGAATGAATATTAATTGACCTCTTATGTCAAATTATATATTTCTCTGAACAAGATTCTCCTACCTCACATATTATTGTATTTTTTTATCACCAAAGAGTTTCCAGTTTTTTCCCATTACTTCTTTGGCTCATATATCTTATTTTATTTCTCTGGTTTATAATTTTTCCTCGAAATAGATCAAACTAAAATGTGAGAAAAAAAAAATTTGTTAATAAAAAGAAAACAAATACAGACTGAGCAGAGCACCACCTGTCACCTAGAGACTGTTGAAACTTGAAACCATATCTACGTACATTTTTACGTGTGTCCTCATCATCTCTATTTATTTTTATGTTATCCTATGGAAAAAAATCATTTGATGTTTGATATGGAAAGCAAACTCGTTATCCTTCACCAATTGGCACAAATATGCAAAATGATAGAGTAAATTAGGTGTATATTCATAGGAAGATACAAAATTAGGTGGGTTACAAAAAGTTTTGAAAACTAAGGTAGACAGTGACTGTTTGTGTGGCGAATTACAGGTTTCACCTTCGCAAACCGAAGCATGATTTCGTAGTAGGCATAAAAAGTCTTGGTAGGTTCTGCAAGTATAGGCCTAGCTTCAGCAAGTGGGTTGTCAGGCATTGCATTTAATGCAGAATCCACACAGATACGGAAACGTTTACATACATCCATATGTAAGAAACATGTATCTATATACATATCTTAACACTAATTCATTATACACTATATAATACCTTAGTCGGTGAAGATATTCATCATCACCTGCAGACAAAGCTTTTCTTTCTCCAGATTTATTACTGACAAATGAGCCGTTGACAACTAACAAAAAGGAATAATCGAACCTTCTCACCAACCTCGTTAAGGTACACATCCTCATCTAAGATGTGGATAAATTTATTATACCAACCCTACTTGTACTTTATTATAACTCTGCTACTCTTGATAAAGAAGACTTTGATTATGATTTATTGGTGGATTTATTGTAGTTAATCATTGGCATAGTAAATATGTTTTTCCAGCAACAGCAACGTATTTTGTATGGCAGAAGTTGATTTTAAAATTTCTTTCGATTTCAGAGAAAATGGCTAGATTCGTCCGGTTGCTGCGTGGGATTTGGGTCACTGGCCCATACGGCCAATGGGAATTCAGAACAAATCCTACAAATCTAGGATTTGGAGCCCATCTCCGGGATGATGAAAATCATAAGTCTCTAATGGGAAACATACGGAGGAGATACCTACTTGCACTTACCACGCCTGTAGCTCTCACTTACAGGACGCTGGAACAGATAGCCGACGTCAACGTCTTGGGAAATCCTCCTTCAAATATACTGGATGACACGCATGTGGGTCAATTCATGGCCCTTCGGTTTTGCTACCCCGACCTGACACTCTGTGTGACAGTGGGAGCAGAAGCTGTTGCTACATACAACTTTCAGTGTCGTAGTCCCTTTCTTGTCGGAAAGACTCTTTACCTCCCTGAAAACCCAAACGCCTACCAGAATGCTATGTACCACGGTAAAACTATTATAATTTCCAATATTGTAAATATGTGTACTGATTTTTTTGTATTTTTCCTCACTAATTTTACCACTGATCAGATTTGATCACATGGGAAATTATAATGACAACTCAATCCGCACTTGAGGCCATTTTCACGGAGGAAGAAATGCAAATGCTACATAGAGTCCGTTTGGAAATGATTTACTCAAACCCTTTAAACCAAGAGAGTGGATATGTTGCCCTACCTGTGTTAGATGAGGGTCAAACCGAGATCATTGACCTTGATGATGAGAATGAAAATGTAATAAACCACACGGTGGCAAACACGGATGCGCCCATTACAACACAGAGTAATGGTGAGATTCCAATATCCGGTAACAAACATCTTTACTTTTACTTGAATATTCTATTTCTGATTTTGACGGAAGTTGATTTAGTGTGATTTATATTTTTAACTTTATGTTTTTCAGGCTCAGTAGGCAATGTAACAAATGATGTAACCCACCCGATGGCGGATAACAATAACCACTTTATCGACATAGCAGAAGTTGGCGTGAACCTGTTTGAACCGTACATGCAGCAAAATGGGAACAATCCAGATGGAGTAGTTGATGATGAGATGTTGTTCTGGGAAGGGTTGATGTCCCAAGACATTACTCAAACATCTAACATGTTGATACTAGAACAAATCCAAGAGTAACCAATTGGACCGGTTCGTGGTCAAGAAAGTCATCTCAATCCAACAAGCCAGGCAATGGAGATAAGTGAGAATGACAACACATCATCAACTGGTTCATCTAATGAAGTTTTTTTGTGTAATGGCCGACTTTGAAAATGAGCTTGACCGTTCCATTCTCCAGCCAAACTTTCTAATCGAAATTCCTCAACCTGAAACTGGAGTAGCAGGTAACTCTAAATACCAGTTGCATAAATATTATTGGAACATTGAATCACAGTGGAAGATATCAAGTTCCTCTTACTAATGGAGATAATTTGATACAGCGGCTGATACACCTACCCCACAATCCCAAGGGAGTCGCCTTATGAGTACAACTGTCATTCCAATTCCCAGTTAATTTTCCTTTACACGATACCAATGGTTTTGTTAATACGTTACCTATTCTGAACATTTGTCCTTAATACTAACTAGGCACTAATGGGAGTGGAAGTAGTGAAGGCCAACAAGCAGAGGAGAATGGCGCAAACAGTCCTTCTCTCGACCTTACCCTAAGCAGCAGGCCTGTCACAAACCTAGATGACTATGTCAGTGGTGGTGATGATAATGGAAGCTCTTCGGAAGGATACCGTAACAGCAGCGGTGGGTTTTAAAGTATGCTATGTGAAAAACACATTTTGTATGATATAGAATGTATTAACCAAGTCTTATTCGGATAAGTGTTAGCCAACACGTAGATGGTTTGACTCAATATAACCATCAATTTTCAGTATCATTGGTTAAGTTTTATTGTACTTGCTATGTCAAGTGTTAGCATGTTTGTACTATGTTATGTTGTTTGTATAATTCCCGTACCTACTTAATTCGAAAGACTTTAAATATGTTGGGTTTTGCCTTTTATTATTATTTATAATTCTATTGGAAGGTATATGCAGATGTATCCAATTATCTAATGCCACCCTTGTCTAATATTTGTAGGAAGACAAAACTTAAACAATACAAATGATTTATTTGTTGGCATGATTTTTCCAACACGTGACAAATTTAAGCAACACATGGCCATGTATGCAATACACCATAAGTTCCAGTACCGTTGTCCAAGATCATCACCAGAATTTATGATCATCAAATGTTGGGGATTATCTTGCCTATGGCGTGTCTATGCTGCAAAGCTACAAGGAGCCGAGTTATTTGAAGTCAAACAGGTCGTACATACACACACATGTACTGTGGATGAACGTGGAGGATATCAAAGGCAAGCATCAACAATGCTCATTGGGGAAATGTTAAGGTCCAAATATGGAGGCACTAGTGGCGGTCCAAAACCGATCGAGATACAAGATATAATGCGCGGTGACCATGATGTTAGAATTTCTTACTGAAAAGCATGGCGTTCCCATGAAATCGCTATGGATTCAGCAAATGGAGCTTCTGATAAATCCTATAACTCCATTCCATCATACCTACAGAAACTAGTTGTGAACAATCCATGCACCCTCGTCAACCTCGAAACAATTTATGATCAGGAAGTGGGACAAAGATTCAAATTTATGTTTTTTGCAATGGCTGCTTGTATCAGAGGTTTCTCTTATATGCGGAAAGTTATCATTTTAGACGGAGAACATTTAAAAGGAAAGTATGGAGGATGCTTATTGACAACTTCAGCTCAAGACGGAAATTATCAAATATTTCCTATCGCATTTGCTGTGGTGGACAGTGAGAATGATAAAGCGTATGAGTGGTTTTTGCGTAACTTATCCAAATTTGTCAAAAACAACGAAGACGTTGTTTTTGTTTCAGACCGTCATTCTTCCATATATGCTGGTCTGAACAAGGTAAAGTGAATTATGTATGACATCTTAGTGATTAACCTTTAAATTTCATCAGTAGGCAAGTTACTTATTAACCGTTATCTTCATACATAACATATATTTTTTTTTGTTTCCCAACAGATTTTCCCAAACGCTAAACACTGCGCCTGCATTCTTCATCTGAAGAGGAACATCATATACAATTTCGCAAACAAAGAGCTTCCAAACTTGGTATCTAGAGCAGCAAGGGCATTTAGGCTTTGTGATTTTTACACAGTCTTCAACGAAATTAATGCAATTGATGAAGGGTGTGCAACATATTTGATTGAAATTGGTTTTCCACACTGGGCTCGTTCCCATTTTGAGGGTTCACGTTATGACATAATGACAACCAACGAGGCTGAGTCATGGAACGCAGTAATCAGAAAAGCAAGAGAACTTCCTATGGTAGGCTTAGTAGAATATATAAGGACAAAAATGATGAGTTGGTTTGCAACTAGACGTGAAGCTTCGGAAGAATCAAACGACACTCTTACACCAAAAGTGCTTCAGATCATTGCTGAGAACTTTGAGATTTCAAGCGGATACAAAGTGCAGAACATAAACAGCTCAGAGTTTGAGATCATAGATAAGGAAGGGATATCTTTCCATGTTGATTTAGCTAAAAAGACTTGTAGCTGCTTTGAATTTCAAATGCTCGAAATACCTTGTCCTCATGCAGTTGCTGCTGCTATCGTTAGGCAGATTCAAGTGTCTTCCTTAGTTGGCGAAGTGTACAGTTCCAATCACTGGAAACACGCATATGAGAATACGATAAACCCATCCATTGACTTAGATGGTGAAAGCTTAGCCGTCGCGTTTACGGAGCTGAACCTTCATCCACCTTCAACAAAACGTCCACCGGGTAGGCCAAGGAAGAAGCGCTTCTTCTCTCGCGGAGAAACTTTTGTAAGACTACTATCTATATAGTTCCAACATCATACACAATACATGGTTTAACAATTGTTTGACATGTGTGCAGGCCACAAGATTCCGCCGCAAGACTATATGTAGCAGGTGCAAGAAGGGGGGACATAACAAAGCCACCTGTAAGATGGCAATAGCTTAAACAAGTCGAACCATCAACACGAGCTGGGGTTAATAGTTGATGTTGCGTCGTTTTATCCATTGTTATACTTGGATCAACAAACTTTTCATGTAATATAATGTAATGAGTACCATCATCCCAGATGAGACCCTTTCCAACTTTGTACTTAAATAATGTAACCCCTTGCTTAATAATATAAGATATTTTCTGATTTATTCCTTTATGTGAACTGATATATAATTTGGTAACCAGTTACTCCGTAACATAGGCATATAATTTCGTTGATAACCTTGACGAAGAAAACCTAGGTAAGCTTATGAACGGGTTTAATTATAATTGAAAGCTACATTTGTCTCTAAAGTTGTTGGTTCTTTTTCATGGTCGGTCTAATAAACCTAAATAATATACTTTTAATTCAAGTCTTAAGCATGAACATAAAACAACTAGGAAGCATAAAAAGGCAGTACAAAAAGAAAACCAAATATGACAAACAACAGATTAACACATGAATTACTTCAGAGCATGGACAATTACAAAGGTAACTCCCACAAACCCAACCCACGATATAATAACAAACTGTCGCAGGAGCTTCTCCTTTTCAATGCACTCCACAATTTGTTGCTTAAGTTTCTTGTTTTCTTCTCCCAGTGTAGTTAAATCTCCAGATTCCACGACTCTTGACTCGATCTCCTTAGCTTCACTACTTATTTCTTGGCCGTCCAATTTTTTAAGCTCCTTTAGTTCTTCAACCTATTGACTGATTAGATCACGAGCTTCTATCAACGTACTCTTCTGCCAGCCATGAGGTTTTTCTATGTCAAACCAACGAAAAAAATTGCACGAGCTCCAGCTCCATTTTCCTTCTCCACAGCTGTAGAATCTTCTCCACGGATTATCATCGGTCCAGGACTTCTTCACCACCGCTATCTTTCCACAGTAACAACGCACCTCGCCCACCTTGGCACATCCACTATTTGCGTTAGAGCTTGAACCAGAACTTTGACTTCGGATCATTTTGAAGTTCTTCCTTTTGGCACCTATTTTTGTGTTGATATCAATTTAGGGTTTTTGGGTGTTTCTGATTTGGGATTTTAATTGTTTGGTACAGACGACTATTTAAATAGGAATTAGTCGAGGCTGGGGATCGGAAATGTCAAAACTTAATCGCTGGGGATCTATTATGAAATATACAATTTACTTGTTTACCCAAAATGATACTGGAACATTAATCATTGTCCTCCTGGTTAACATATATCGTAACCATAAGATAAGAAGCTTAACCAAAAAGAATTTTTTTTTCCTATACTTAACAGAAAGTTACCCTAAATATAGGCAATAAACAATAACGATAATCCTAACCTAAACACTAATAACTAACCCAGGAACCCTAAATACAAGCCCACACCTATCAAACACTAAAAACTGAACTCTTAACAAAAACTTCCCCTAAAAGTATATCTTCAATTATAAGTATTACCAAAAAGGCTAAAAAATTAAGCACACCCACCTTCTATTTCACTGAACCCGGAAAACAAAACCCGAAACCCTAAACACTAAACATTAAACCCTAAAACCTAAACCCTAAACCCCCACCCCACCCCACCCCCAAATCTATACCCTAAAGTATTTTTATTAACTCAAGTGCTGCACAAACAAGGTTGAAATTATTTTAAAATTTTGGAATTAATAACCCAACACAATTTACACATTTTAAAAAACAACCCACCACCCTAAACCCCAAACCCCCTCCACCAAATCTATACCCTAAAGTATTTTTATTAACCCAAATGGTGCACAAACAATGTCGCAATTATTTTGAAATTATTGTATTAATAACCCAACACAATTTACATATTCACTACAAGAAAACAGCGAGAATCCTACGGAAATATTCGTCGGAAGTCTATCGGAAAATGCATTTTCCGACAGATTTCCGACGGATTTGTCTGTCGTTTCTATCTTGTCGGAAATGGTAATTCTGTCGGAAATCCGTCAAAAATTTCCGACAGATTTCCGACGGCTTTATTTCCGACGGAATTCCGACATCCTGCCGGAGTCCGGCGACACGTCGGAATTCCGTCGGAAATGTAACTGTCGGAAATCTGTCGGTTTTGTTTCCGACTGATTTCCGACGAGTTCCGATTACATGTAAACCGACGACTTTCCGACAGACTTCCGACGTATTTATTTCCGACAGATTTCCGACGGTGTTATTTCCGACAGCTTTCCGACGGATCCATTTCCGACAGATTTCCGACGTATTAGTAGAAATTATTAAAAATTATAATAAATTAAATAATAATTAATTTAATATAAATTTAAAATTTAAAATTTGAATTATTTAAATTAAAATAAAATTAAAAGTAGAAATTAAAATAAAAATAAAGTAATATTGTTTTAATAAAACGTTGAAAATAAAAATCTAAATGGTGGGCCCCCGCGGAAAATCCGGGTTGCGGCCCAAGTACTCTATCATCCGTTGCATCATCTCCCTGTCCTTGTCCCGCTCGGCTGTCTCCTTCTCCCGCTCGGCTTCTAGGGCGGCTTGTGCTTCTCGTATCTGTTGGACCGTCGTCTTCAAACCTTCAATTTCGACGTCCTTTTCCTGCATCTTGGCTCTTAGGTCGGATGTCTCGCTGTTGTAACAAGAAGACCCCGATGATCCTGCATCGTCGAGAAGACCATAAAGCCGCCCTTTGCTCTGCGGAGCAACCTGCGGAACAAATTAAATTGTCAATGAAAAAGACATGAAAACTATTTTAAATTTTACATACCTTTAAGACGAATTCGTTGATGATGTCGTCCGGGTCTTGGGTGAGGGGAGGGGTTCCTTCCACGGATGGCTGAGACAGAATGTACTCCTCTTCCATTCTTTGGACGCTCTCCTGAATCTCCCGAGCTACCTGATCCTGGACGACACCATTCTTGTCGGTGTGTGTTGCTAGCAGAAGTTCCAAGTTGTTGGGATCCCGACCCAACTTCTTAGCCTGCAGTTGTTAGAAATTTATTTGATAATATAAATGTATAAAACAAAAAAAAATTAAAAATCAAGATGTACATAAAAAACTTACCATATCCCTAGCCTTTGTCTTCTTACTGGTAGCTCCAAGGTTGTGGGTGGAAGGTCCCTTGCCGTTGCGCTGGCTGTTCCGGTTGCTAGAGTGATATGTAGAGCTCTCCTTGGTAGCCTCTAGTTGCCAATAGGCGATGAACCCGTTCCACAAGTCCGGCTTCTCAACCATCTCCTTTGGCACCTCACCGTGTAGCCACTTATCCTTCCACTCGAACACCTTCTTCGAGTAGTGCAGTGCTGCATAAGAGTCGAATTCCCTCCTAACCAGAGCGGTCATGTGTGGGTCCCACCTAAATTCTTGCTGCAAAAACAAAAATTAAATATAAATAATAATAATTTAAATGAAAGTAAAAATTGTGAAAACAGATGACTTACCGCAAATTGGCGAAACCACATTTCTTGATCCTCCAGTGGCATGGCGGTGTACGTCGCATAAGGACGGCTGAGCATAGAGTTTTCCATCTTGTTGAGGGACTTCGAAATCCCGCTGCGAGAATCACCAAACCTACGGGAAAAAATGTAACATTAGTCGCAATTAAATTAAATTTGTTAAAAAAAAAACAGAAATGGAACAAAAAACTTACCATCTTTCTCTACCGAGCTGGTCTGGATGGAGTCTAGTCAACCTCTCTCGTCCAGGAAGACCCATGAAGTCCTCGACGCTAATCTGCGACGGTGCTGTGGTGGCTGCTGGTGTCACTGGCGTCTGTAGAGGTGTAGACGACGGTGTAGGTGTAGACGTCGAAGTCGAATGAGCTCTACTCACACGACGACGACGATGTTGGCCGCTGCCAGATGCAGTGGCGAAACCACCGTAATCCCTAGATTTATATGATAATATATTTTAAATATATGAAAAATCTATTTTTTGCAAATAATGGTAAAATTATTAAGAAATTCTAAAGTTATAAAGTTTTTAAAAGTTTTAGTAAAACTGTTAAAAAAACCTTATAAAACTATTTAAATACCGTGTAAAACTGTTTATAAGGTTTTTTGTAAAGTTTTATAATTATAAAAATTATAAAAATTTCGAAATTGGTTAAATATATAATTATAAAAATATAATGGTTTAAAAAAACATTTCTTTAAATTTCCAAAATTATAAAATTTAAATTATAAAATTTAAATTTCCAAAATTGTAAAATTTAAAATTCTGAAGTGGAATTTAAAATTTAAATTTCCAAAATTCTAAAATTTAAAATTTAAAGTTTTATAAGGTTTTTAAATAGTGTTATAAGGTTTTTGTAAAGTTTTATATGGTTTTTAAATAGTTTTATAAGGTTTTTAAATAGTTTTATAAGGTTTTGTAAACAATCTTATAAACCTAATTGTTTAAAATTCTTTAAAATATAGATATAAATTCAAAAATATTAAAATTGTAAATTGTTAGATATAAATTGTTAAATATCTTTAAAATATAGATATAAATTGTTACATAATATAAAATTCTAAAATACTAAAATTCTAAAACTCTAAATTAATCGTTATAATTGTTTAAAAATTAGTAAAACATGCTAACAATTTTCTAAAAGTTTATGGAAAAAATAATTTCCTAAATCTAAATTCATAATTTTTCCTAATCATAAATCTAATTTTTCCTAATCATAAATCTAATTTTTCATAACAATTTAAAAACCCTAACAATTTAGTAAAAATTAGTAAAATTACTAACAATTTAGTAACAATTTCATAAAATTTGTAACAATTTCCAAATTTCATAATATAACTTCCCAAACCCTAAATCTAACCCTAATCCTAGTCCTAAATCTAGCAAAAATCAATTCACAAACTAATTTATATTAAATCTAACCAAAATCAACATGAAATTTGAGGATACTTACAAATGGGATGGAATTTCCGCCATTTGTACGTAATCCGACCAAGAAGAGGCGATTTCCGGCGAGGAGGAGGCGATTTCCGGCGAGGAGGAGGAGGCTCGTGGGCAATTTCTGGCGAAGACAAGGCGAGGAGGAGGAGGCTCGTGGGAGATTAGGGCTCGTGGGCGATTTCCGGCGAAGAAACCGGCGTGAATAGACAGATCGGAAGGGCTAGAGGCGGAGGAGGCGATTTGTGAGTTTTTTGAGGCTTGAGGAAGTGTCCTTCGGGGAAGACGAGTGGTCTGGAAATAACCCAGATTTCTGACGGATTTCAAGCAGTCGGAAATCCGTCGGAAATCGAAATAAATTAAATGGGCCGCGTGTTTTGGACCGACTGATTTCGCGGTGTTTATTTTTCATTTCGCGGGTAAAAATTGGCAAATCCGTCGGAAATCTGTCGGAAATCTGGGTTATTTCCGACAGATTTCCGACAGATATGGGGTTTTAGGGTATGGGAAATTAAAAAAATATTTTCTTGTTGGTTTAGGGTTAAGGAATTGAAGAAGTTTAAGAAATGTTTATTAAATTTAAGAAATGTTTTTTTTTGGAAATTAATGAATTAGCATTTTGGAAAAAATTGGTAATTTTTAAACAATATTTAGGATTGTTAACATTTTTTTCCAAAATGCTTATTCATTAATTTCCAAAAAAAACATTTCTTAAATTTAATAAACATTTCTTAAATTTCTTCAATTCCTTAAATTTAATAAAAAAATATTTAGCATTGTTAAAAAATTTTTCCAAAATGCTTATTTTGGAAAAATTGTTAGCATTTTGTACATATTTTTACCTGAAATCTCCAATTCTGTCGGAAATCTGTCGGAAAAATATACATTTTTCCGACAGATTTCCGACAGATATGGGGTTTTAGGGTATGGGAAATTTAAAAAATGTTTTTTTGTTGGTTTAGGGTTAAGGAATTGAAGAAATTTAAGAAATGTTTATTAAATTTAAGAAATGTTTTTTTTGGAAATTAATGAATTAGCATTTTGGAAAAAATTGGTAATTTTTAAACAAAATTTAGCATTGTTAGCATTTTGTACATATTTTTACATGAAATCTCCAATTCCGTCGGACTTCTGTCAGAAAAATATACATTTTTCCGACAGATTTCCGACAGATATGGGGTTTTAAGCTTGTTTATGATCCGTTTTCGTAGTTACAAGTTAATAGCATGGTTGAACCAATATTTGGAAGATAAAATACTTGATAATGGTCATTGTTACTTTCAAATTCTAAACATTTAGAATTTTCCGTACATCTATTGTTTTGTATATGTAACTGTATGAAACGCTTTTGGTTGAAACATGACAAAATCGCAAAACATGTTCTGTATAACATCGAGAAGGTTATTTACTCAATTATCTTTCACTTTAGTTGTCAGAATTGTATGCCGAGACTTTGTCTTCTCGAAATTCTGGAATTTGACCTCAAAACCCTAAATCTGTCGGAAATCCGACAGATTTAAGGGTAACACGTGTCGTCTTTTAAGGTTAGCATGATATGAATATTGCGTCGGAAATTTGTCGAAAAAGTTTATATTTCCGACAATTTCCGACGCATGCTTTAAAAGAATATATACACAGATGAATTTTTTATAAGAATTATATAAATATCAGTTTCTGTCGGAAATCTGTCGGAAATATATATATATTTACGACAGATTTCCGACGGAATATCATTTTTTTAAAAAAAAAATAGGAAAATGTAAATTATCTGAAATTCTTGTTTATGTTAACAAATACAAACATATCAAAATCCTAAATCTGAGTATGAGTCTGATCCTTCCAAAGGAATTGTGTCTTCGTCTTCATCAAATTCTCCAACTTCTTCTTCTGATTCTGAATGTACTATATTATCACCAAATTCAGTGAAATCAACAAAAAGGTCCACCGCTGAAGAATGACCAACTGGAGCCATCGGAGTAATTCTAGTTGGTTGCATAGCATCTTGCTCAGCAACTCCATATAGTCTCCCTCTTGGATTAATTGGAGTCACTGTAATCCAAGGATCTCCTCGATGTGTTACCCTAGGGTAAGAAATGTAGCATACCTGAAACAAACATATTTAGTTTAGGCAATTACAATATCATTATTTATCTATAACGCACGTATTATAAAATTTTAAAATCAAACCTGGTCTGCCTGTGATGCTAGGATGAATGGGTCATACTTTTGCAGTCTCTTAGAAGAATTTACTGAAGTGACGCCAAATTGGCTCACCTGAACACCTTCTGGATATGACGGATCATACCACTCACACAAGAAAACAATCACCTCATGCCCAACATTCCTGGATAGCTCACTTTCAATATTTCTTTGAGAATCCCGTAGTAGACTACATCACCACTTGTAGCTGAAATGCCGTAATCTTCAGTTGGCCTCGACCTTTCTTCATGAATCCTAAATGCAAATCCCCTAGTGCAATACTGAACGTATGAAGTTACTTCGAAGCTTAGGCCATAAACTATCTCTTGTAACCATGTCGGAAACCTTTCTCCATTCTTCATTCCTTCAGAAACCTGAGATAATAATTTAGACAAATTAATAAACAAACATTTTATTCAGTCCCATAATTAATTCACTAATTTTAAGATATATAAGCATTTTTAAAAAAATTACGTAATATTGCAGCCAATTTGGAAACTCGGTTTCCTTAGATTCTCCAAGTTCGTCTTCTGTCATATCCGGATAATAGCGACGTATTGATGCAATGTAAATCCTGAAAGCAAACAACAATATATAACATATGAAACCTATATATTACTTAGGTATAAAAAAAAAAGTATTTAAATAAGTTCTGTTTTTACCTTTCGTACTCCGCCATCTCCTCACAATTCGTGAGGATATACATATGTAAGTGACTCTACTCATCTTGTGATAGGTAGCGTCTCTTCCCTCTCCCAATCACTCGGCCAACTTGCGAAAACAACTCAGGGACCAGCGCGGCATACGTGACTCTCTCACCTCTATCATCATGACGAGCAGGACGTCTATTCTTCGTACGAACTCCCCGCGGAAAGTAATATTCCGCAAACTGTGATGATTCTTCATTGATACTCTGTGCGACAATAGAACCTTCAACTCGAGCCAAATTTTTGACCTTCTTCTTTAGATGGAACATGTACCGCTCGAAAGGATACATCCAACGAAATTGAACGGGACCACCTAGTTCGGCTTCGCGGGGGAGGTGTAAGGGAAGATGTTCCATAACATCAAAAAAAGACAGCGGAAAGATCTTCTCAAGATTACAAAGGATCACTGGTATATTGGCATCTAAATTGCGGATCCCCTCAACTGTAAGTGTCCTCGTGCATAAATTCCTAAAGAAAGCACCAACTGATGCAATAGCTTCGTGGACAGTTTGAGGAAGAAGATGGGTAAAAGCAAATGGAAGAAGCCTCTGCATCAGTACATGACAATCATGACTCTTCACTCCCATAAACTTTAGATATCGCGAGTCTACGCAGTTACCCAGATTAGCTGCATATCCATCAGTGAATTTAACTTCGTCTTTAATCCACCGGAAAAATTCTCTTATCTTTTGTATTTGCAATCGGTACGGAGGAAAAGGATATGTACCATCAGGAAGACGATCAAGATAATCACGGTAACAAATCTTTGAAACATCCATCCTAGACTTCACATTGTCTTTTGTCTTTCCCGGGATGTTTAACACTGTATTCATGATGTTGTCAAAGAAGTTCTTTTCAATATGCATCACATCGAGGTTGTGCCTTAATAAATGATCCTTCCAATACGGCAAATCCCAAAATATACTCTTCTTGTGCCAGTTGTGAGCTTCCCCTACACCACAAAGCGGTTCATGCCCATTACCCCCACAATCAGGAGTCCTCTCAGCACCAAAATCTCTCAACAGCTCCAATATAGTACGACCGTCTATCTCATCAATTGGACCATTAACCACTTGTGTATTTTTCTTAAATAATCTTTTAGACCGACGATAGGGATGGCCGTACGGTAGAAACCTTCTATGGCAATCAAACCAACATGGCTTTCTTCCATTCCTCAATTGGAAAGCGTCAATGTTGTCTTGGCAAATCGGGCACGATAATCTTCCATGAGTAGTCCATCCAGATAGCATACCGTATGCTGGGAAATCGCTAATAGTCCACATAAGGACCGCACGCATCAGAAAATTCTCCTTCCGTGAAACATCAAACGCTTCGACACCGTGACTCCATAGCATTTGTAACTCATAAATCAATGGCTGGAGGTATACATCAAGTGATCGCTTCGGATGCTCAGGGCCGGGAATAAGAACGGAGAGGAATAAAAGCTCTCGACGCATGCACATACCAGGGGGCAAATTGTACGGTGTTACGATTACGGGCCACAAAGAATACTGCCTTCCATGCTTCCCAAATGGGTTGAAACCATCCGTACTTAACCCGAGGTACACATTTCTTGACTCGTATGCGAAATCCGGATACAACATTTGAAAATGTTTCCACGCTTTTGCATCTGAAGGATGTGTAATCTCTCCATCTTGACGATGCTCTGCATGCCATCTCATTTGTTCTGCCGTTCGCGCAGATTGATATAACCTCTTTAACCTCGCTGTCAATGGTAAGTACCACATACGTTTATATGGAATTAGAACTCTCCCACCAGTTTCCTGATACCGTGGTTTACGACAAAATTTACATCTTCTCCGGTCTTCGTCTTCTCTCCAATATAGCATACAGTTGTCGATGCATACATCTACCTGATACGGCATACCAAGACCAGCTACAAGTTTCTGTATCTCGTAGTATGATGCAGGTGCCTGATTATCTTCTGGCAAAATATCTTTCACAAAATCTGCTATCGCATCAACACAGTCTTCCGCCAAATTGAAGTCCGTCTTAATGGTCATCAGTCTACTAGTAGTTGATAAAGGTGAATGTCTGTCTCGACACCCATCATATAAGGGCTGCTTCCCTGCGTCTAACATATCAAAAAATCTTCTAGATTCTTCATTTGGTTCTTCTACTCTATCCTCCCCTATTACGATCGATGGCAAATTCTCTCTAAACGCATCATGAACCATCTCAGCAGTACCTACACCAAAATCTACTTCCGTTCTATGTTCGCCTAAGCTATCCGTTCTATGTTCACCTAAGTTATCCGTTCTATGTTCGCCTAAGCTATCCGCAACATATGGTGCACTGCTACTACTAGCACCATCATTATTAGTTTCTCCATGAAAAAACCAAATTTTGTATCCCGGCATAAAACCATTGGTATACAAGTGATGCCAAACTTGTTCTACATTAACATTACGCGAATTGCAACAATTTAAACATGGACATTTTATCACCTTTCGATTCCCGACAACCGCCATGAACTCGCATATACCTCGTGCATAACTTGCATTTAATGTTTTCGACTCCGGATCATACATCTCTTCATCCATCCACGATCTATAATATCTAGAAGATGACATCTCACTCTCTTGACGATTTTTTCTAAGAAATGTTTGGTTGGAAGTTGTTGTTGTGAGTAAATGAAGATGTGTGGAATCATATATATAAATACGCTGACCGTCGGAAATCTGTCGGAAAAGCGTCGAAAATCAAACGGATATAATAACGGCTACCTAACGGCTATATAACGGCTATTTTTCCGATAGATTTCCGACAGCTAGTTATGTGTCTGTCGGAAATCCGTCGGAAACTATTAACGGTGCATAATTTCCGACGGATTTCCGACAGCAAACCGGAAACACTGCCGGTGTCGGCACCGGCTAGTTACACGGTCCAATAATCCGACCGATTTCCGACAGTCTTCTTGTTCGTCGGAAATAATTCCGACAGATTTCCGACAGAATTGAAAAATTTCAATTCCGTCGGAAATTCCGTCGGATTTGCGGCTGTTTTCTTGTAGTGATTTAAAAAAAAACTACCAACATAAACCCAAGCCCATCCCACAAATGTAAACCCTAAAGTATTTGTATTAACCCTAAACCCTAAACCCATAAACACTAAACGCTAAACCCTAAACCCCAAATCTATACCATAAAGTATTTTAATAAACCCAAGTGGTGCACAAACAAGGTTGAAATTATTTTAAAATTTTGGAATTAATAACCCAACACAAATTACACATTTTAAAAAAGAAACCACCACCCTAAACAACAAACCCCCTCCACCAAATCTATACCCTAAAGTATTTTAATTAACCCAAATGCTGCACAAACAATGCCGCAATTGTTTTAAAATTTTGTTATTAATAACCCAATACAATTTACACATTTATAAAAACAAACCACCACCCCAAACCCCATCCACCAAATCTATACCCTAAATTATTTTGATTAACCCAAATGGTGCACAATCAAAGTCGCCATTATTTTAAAATTTTGCTATTAATAACCCAACACTATTTACATATTTGTGAAAACAAACAACCCACCACAACCCCAAACCACCACAAAACCCTAAACTATAAACCCCAACCCCCTACCCCAAATCTATACCCTAAAGTATTTTTATTAACCTAAATGGTGCACAAACAATGTCGCAATTATTTTTAAATTTTGGTATTAATAACCCAACACAATTTAGGTAATTTTTTTAAAAAACTACCAACATAAACCCAAACCCATCCAACAAATCTATACCCTAAAGTATTTTCATTAACCCAAATGGTGCACAAACAAAGTCGAAATTATTTTAAAACTTTGGTATTAATAATCCAACACAATTTACACATAGCTAAACCCTAAACCACCAAGCTAAACACCAAACCTCATCCACCAAATCTATACCCTAAAGTATTTTTTTAAACCCAAATGGTGCACAATCAAAGTCGCCATTATTTTAAAATTTTGGTATTAATAACTCAACACTATTTAGATATTTGTGAAAACAAACAACCCACCACAACCCTAAACCCTAAATCCTAAACCAAAAAAAATTATACCCTAAAATATTCGTATTAACCCAAACGGTCCACCCACAAAGTGGGCATTAGTTTTAAAATTTGGTATTAACAACAAAAACAATTTACACATTTTAGCAAACAAACCACCCACCACAAAACTTAGCAGGCTAACAATTAATTATTATGTATACAATGATCTAAAATATAATTATCAAACCACACGATCCCTAATCTTGAGTACAAATGCTTTTGAATTTGGCTTACTTGCTGGTACTCAAATTGTATCACTACCATTCAGTCACAAAAAAATAGAATTGGAAATCCAATGGAATAGTTATCGGCGACAAATAAAATTATAACCACCACCCACTATCACCAGGCTAACACCAAAGTTGAATGTATCCGAAAGAGGTTAACCAGTTTCATAAAAAAACATCCACCTCAAGTTACATAACATCAAATCCAAACACACTAATGAGTCCATACAAAGCTCAACGAAACAACATAGTGAAATTTTAAAAGTCCGATATAAAATTTGTTTCCAAACCACAACACCAGAACAACCAATCACCACATGATCCAAACACCTACAACTTTTCATAATTATCCTCATATAGTCTTACAAGCAACAGTTGCGCTTCCCATGTGATAACATCCGGTTCAATGCAACGACAAAGTTCCAAACCACCTATTGCATGAGCTTGAAGAAGAAGAATGGTAGTGAGTCCAGATTCAAGATGATTGCCATTCTGAGGTATATTTTTGGCCCTTTCAACTCCAAATGCTTTAGGATCTTTACCCGGATCAACCCGACCAGCCTGGTTGAGCAAATATGGAAATAATGCTGCTACAAGACTAACCTCTTTGACAAGAACATTGTCAGCACGAACAGAAACATCGGAATCCAGAATGTACACAGAAGAACTTACACAATCAACACAAAGACCAACCCAATGTGTCTTGTTAAAGTTGAAGGGCAAGTAGAAACGGTCAGCATTAGGAGACACCCCGTTATCCGCAATAAAATACTGAAGGATCTGCTTCGGGAATGAATGATCTTCTTTGGTTTCCAACTTGTCAAATTTAGAGAAGTTCCGGACAAGTAAAGACACAAATTTTGTGTCGAAAAAGACAACCTTCTCACATCCATCTGGAACTTTCCGGTTGAGAAAGGAATTAATATGCCGACATAACAGATCAACAACCTGTAAGTGGAACTCATATTACATTTATATCACCATGTAAAAGGTATGGAATGGTAACTTTACAAGTTACCTTTGGGGACAATGATTTTCCTCTTCCACCTATGTCACCTAATTTCTTGGCTGTATAAGACACACCTCCTAGCTTCAAGTTCTTGTCCATGAAGCAGAGTTTAAATGAGAAATTTTAAAAGATACATAAATCTACGAGATTACTCCCATCATTTTAATTTCAAAACTAATTCGGCTCCCCGGCTACATAAATCTCTAACGCTCTAAGCATGACTTATATGCACTAACAAATTTGTTACCGTGTAAAAAAGCGATACCATTAATAAAGTAATATAATCTATGCAAAACTAAAAACAGTTGAAGCAGTGTTAATGCATAACCTTGCCTCCTAATTATTTTTAAAGACTAACAACATATGTAATTACTTACTGTATACCCTGCAGCTTTTCATAAAGCTTCAAATATTTATCAAGAAAGTCTTCACCATAGCCATCAGCAAGAGCAAGCAAATGAGCTTCCATGGAACGCAACAGCTGACTCTTATCACATAGGTGCTCATCAACCAGTGTTTTCTGGATAGTTTTCTGCCTTTTTCTTCTTTCGAGAAGCAAATATACCATCACCTCCTTCGGTACAACCATCACCTGCACCTCTAACAACCCTATCCATACAAATCCCTTCCTGCGTCAACCCAAGAGAAAATGAAGGGTTTATGGAATTTCTTGTAATGTTTTGGACCTCCAAAATTCTAAGACTGAGTCATTAAGTAAACAATATAACCTTGGATTAATCAGAGAACAAAACATATGCCATTACAGATAGAAGAAATCAATAGTAAACAAAACAACATTAAATCGGGAAAAACATACATTATCACCACGACGACGATCCAGGCTACTGTCACCAACTTCCGACAAGTTGCCTACATTATTCACATTAGCAGATGGTACTCCAAGAACCTACAAAGCATGAAAAGCAATTAAAACATGAATCATTTAAAAAAAAACCAAAAAATTAACACATACTAGATCTAGTGGTTCTCCATTGACAGCTATAAGCACACATGCAATGATCGAATCGACAACTGTTGCACACTCAAAAGTTACCTGGTTATGGTTACGACTGGATGTCTCGGCTTGCTGTGCCACATTGCCATTACTGACATTGTTAGCAGCAGATCGCACCCCGGTAATAGAATCAGTAACTAGGTTTCTAATTTCTTGGTCCAAATAACTAGTAATTCCAACGATCACATCAGCTTTCACCTTCTCAAACTGAAGAGCAACCTCATTTGTAATATCAACACGAAGTTTGGACGCGACAACTTCAGCAATTTGGATACAAACATCCTCACTTAATAGCCCACCTTCCATCATATTAGAAGACGGACCACCGGTCTCCACTGTCGTTGCTCCTCTCTTCTTCTTCCCTTTCATTTGTTTTCCTTTCAAATTCATTTGTTGTGCCAACTTCTCTTTTTCCTCAGCTTCCTTAATCATCCGCAAAACATCAGCTTTTGTTAATCCGCCACCAAACATGGAACTCCGAAAGCAACACTCTTCCTTCATTAGTTCCAAAATGTTATTAACTTTGTTGTCCTCTTCATCGTTAGACCAGCCAAGCTCCTTTTCATCGAGCTCTTCATCTCCATCATCAGGAATGATGCAATCTACATCAATCTATATTACATATAATTACACACAACAAATCAGTCAAGAATCCTAACAAAAATCTTAACAGTCAATGGCACAAATATAAAACAATCACAAAGTTAACTATGCTAATATCCTTCTAAATATCAAACAACCACATTAGGTACTATAGTACTATCCTTCTCAATATCAAACAACCACATTATGTAACACCAACCTTGAAAGTGTGGTGCAAATTTACCTGCTCAGCTTCATGAAGAAGTCTCGCATGGCCTGGATTAAGGCTGACCTTTTTATCCTTGCTCCCACCATCTTCCCCATCGTCCTCGGACTCAGACGATGTGCTAATAACTTGAATACCATCAAGCAAACCAGGAACTGCTTCAAGAAGTACAAGTTGAAGAGCATGTACAAATCCTTTGATAGCTACTGACTTCTGAGAGAGGTGAATCTCATTCTTCTCTTTGATACTGCTCATGAGCATATCAAAAGCAAGTCTCCCCCAAGGAAACCGAAAAAACGCATCTAGATCCTTGATCTCCTCTGCATGTTCCTTGAGAATCTTAGCTTGATGGGTAGTAGGCATTAAAACCGATGAAAGAAACGCCAAACAAGCGAATTTAACTCGGGTTTCTCTATCAGTCACCGTTTTCCTTTTCAACATCTTTATTACCTTATCAACAGTGACAACATCCAGCTTACCAAACAGAGAAGGCCAGTATGGTGTCTCCGCTATATTGTCTTTCAAGCAATTCTTGGATTTACGGGGAAATTTGCCACAAGGTAAATCAGTCACTATTGCAAACTCTCTAAGAGAAAAACGGATTGGATGTCCAGCATAAAGGATCCAAATTTAATGCTTCTTTAAAACTTTCTGTTGTCTTGAGATGACATATCTCCCAAATCTCCCCGAATAAGAAGGCTTATCCGCAATTCCCACAAATTTTCCAAAGGAAGATTTCCGTATTTCTTCCCTTTCTTCTTCCTCCAAAGCATCCATTATCCTTTTTATCCCACATGCAAAAACATAAGAATTAACCCTTTCCCCAACAGGTTCTTCTCCAGCAGCAAACATCCTTTCCGGCAACTCTAAACCACCCGCCATTTATTAACCAGTGCTACTCCTCGAAGGAGATCCAAAGATATAAATGTTACCTCTCCACAACAACACTCTCGATCTGAACCAACCCAAATGAAAAATCCTCTTCCTCTATTTCTCTCTACCAAACCTGAACAATCCAAAACTTTCTCTCTCTCCCTGTTTCTCTCTCACAAACCTAAACAGTACAGAACTTTCTCTCTCTTTTCCCTTAATAAAGTTACATTGTGGATATAAACAACGTTATATATACTCATGTGTATAGCTATATCTATATGGCAATATTCAATATAGATTTTATAAATATTTGGAATTAAAAGCTTCTGACACACGCCACACCTACACACAACTAACCAGACCTAAAATAGGGCTAGGACTGGCATTCATGAAAAAGGCACAGTGCCTTTGTCATGTACCTAATTTCGCAAAATCTCTTTGCTGGGGAGCGCAAATACTCAAAATGATATCATTCTATATAAAACTTGGCAGCTTTAGACTTATTGGTTATAACTTGTAAGTATATCTCAATTTTTACAAAGGATTCTGATTTTGAATTTGTTGTGTTTCCAAACAAACATTGACAAATGGGACCAAAAAAGCAAGTTGATGGTAGAAAACAAACTAATAATAATATTAATATACATCGATATCTAGTTTTTGAGGATTCCCGCCTTATCCCAATTTAAAGGAAAGAAAAGCAACAACAAAAATTTAGAAAGGGACCTTGACTCTGTGTTTTTTACCTTTGAAAATTGTTTGGAAAATATTGTTTGGAAATTGATTAGAAGAAAAATCTACCTTACAAAAATGTCTTAGTTTTTCGTGACGAATTTTGATATTTTGGCCAAGATGAATGATAATGATTTAAAACTGGCAACTTCAAATTATATAGTTTATGAGTTCAAGTTATTTGGCAATTTCATATGCCGTCTGTCATATTTTAAAATTTGGTTGCAGTTATATACGGTAAATAATTACATTTTTTTCTTTCAATAAAATAAACATGTTTATCTATGTCAAATAATAAATTGTTATGCATAAACAAACACATGTTGACTAGCATTTTATCCTAGTGAATTTTATAACTATAGCCGTTATTGTTTCATTATCCGAATTCAAATCCGCTTAATGCATGTTGTTAGTAAAAGAACTGTCTAAATTTTTAGTAAATTGATATATTAATATGGTTTTCAAAATAGCAAAACTAATTCCATCAATAGACTCAAATTTTGTTTTCATATTATGCATACGGAAAAAAATGAGAGAAGTTCAAATTGTTCTTCTATTCATACAAAAACAAACAAGGGGTGGTGAGACTTTTTTTTTTACAAACAAAAACTATAAATAAAAATATACAAATACAAACAAATCATTAAATTAGGTTTATTTTATTGACGAATGCATCGGTTGAATTATTGTTTGTTTGTTTGTTGACCAAATAAGAAAAGAAAAAAAAAAGCTGTGTATATAAAAAAAGACCATCTCCTTTTATCCTCTCTGTCTTTCTGGGTTTGTTTATCGCAATGCTTCATCCATTTCTCTCTTCCTCTTCTCCGATCATGTCCCCTGATCCCTTCTCCTCTCCGAATTAAATTCCGAACGAGATCCATTTTCAGATCAATTGCCGATTCATATTTATAAACACAGAGATAAACCCTAGAAGGAAGAAAGATGGAGAGTTCATTAGGTTTCATGGCGGTTTTCGCCGTCTCTGGAAGCGTCGTGTTCCTCGCGAGTCAATTTCACAAACGTCTCCTCTCCGATTACATGGACAAGTTCGAATTCGAAATCCGTACGAAACAAAATCATCTTCCGCATTTCTCTATCGAAATCTGTTTTTTTTTTTTTTTTGAAATTTGATTATGGAAATTGGGAAACCGTGTTTCTTCTCTGTGTGATAGGATCGAGGGAAAACGTGGTGATGAAAAAGAAGGTGAGATTCGCGGCGGATGTGGTGGAGCCGTCGGGGAATAACAAAGAGTATCGCCGGAGACATTCCTTTAAAGCCAAATCCGTTAAGCAATCCAAGATGGTCGCAACTATTTGAAAGTTTTTATAAGGAGTCATGTAATTATCCAATTGGTTTGGATTTGATTTCGTAATTAATTTCGGGATTTTTTTTTGTTTTTCTCATTTGAATCTGGGAAAAACCTTCAAGGTCCTCAAAGAGTCAATTTCTTTTAAATTTTCTTCCTTTTTTGGGGGTATACCTGTAAATATTTTGATTGTGTAAATACAAGAATCTGATTGCTTATTACTTTTTTCTTGTTTTGTGATTTTATAAATAATTAAGGGAGGATTGGTATTCAGTTGTTTTGATTAGCCTATAAGCCGTATAAATTTATGTTGTTCCCAGTAAGATTATGATTGGTAATGGAATAGAGTGACGTAGTAACAAATTATTAAAATGATTAAATTAAATTACTTTTGAGTTAAAAGTCACTTTAATCTTATATTACTTTTAAACAAATGATGAATTGTGACTTTGTTTATGATACATAATCATTAAGTTATACACGTAATCAAAACTTTTTTTTTTCCCGGCAATAGGAAATTTTTATAAAAGATACAGATTACAGATAAAAATTAATGGTCCATTAAAACTAATCATAACTACAACATCAGATATTTATGATTTAGCAATCACCACGTGTACGAGATGGAAGGACAAGCGGCTAACTTTCCTGTTCCACCATAAATTTTCACCGGACACCACCGAACTTCGCCGGAATCTCTACCAAATTTCTATTCATCACCGTAATCCACCAAAGCTTTTATAATTTCCTGAAAATCTTCTTATAAAAAGATCCAAGCAGAGCTAAAATAGGAATCTCTTACTTCCGGAAAATTATCACCAGCCGTTATTTACTTACGGCCAATCACCCTCCAGCAACCTTCGATTTTAGGTCTTTCTCTGGGAGTTATGTGGAGAATCAAACTTCCGACATGCAAGAACAAGCAAAATAAAAGGAAAAAGAGATTCTAAATTACCCCAACCCATATTTGGTTTCACTTAATGATGTCAATAATGAAAAATCCAACAAATTTCCCAACATTTTATACCCATAAATTTTACAAACTTAAATTTTGGTATTGTTATATGAAACACTACTATTTTGTATTTATTTTTATTTTTGTGTGGATGTTATCAAATAATAACATGTGATAATTTCACTGCTAAATAAATGATAGAGTTAGGAGAAAGAACTCATCAATCACATCTCTTCGAAAAGGATGTGAAAAGTGTTCTATTTTGTAGAAGATGAATGTCAAAACTATATAGTTATATAGCAGTTTCTTCTTTTAAAACCAAAAATGTCTATGTTTTTAATTAGATTCTGTTTTGCTAAGGATTACATGTCAAATAATTTTTTAATTATTCGATGGATTGAACAATTAAAACATGGATAAAAATTCATATTTAATGGTTGAAAAAACTAAAGTAATTAAGATATACTAGAAAAATAAAAATAAGAACTGAACAATTAAGTTTTGGTTTGTTGGTTTTTTAGCAGAAAGGACTTGGGGCAATAAATCTTGAACTTAGAAGTCAGATCTAATTACATCGAACCTTGAAGCAAATACCATTTTAAAACCGGTTAACTACAAAACACGGTTAAATAATTTAAGTTATCTTTGCATGTAACGTATGAAAGCAATACACGGTCATAATTGTTCTTTAAGTAAAGTGACAGCAGAACCTGAAAGACTTATTAAACATTCAAGATTTGTCAAAGATTTGAGATATAAAACAACTGTTAATATATATACTATAATACCAATTTGTTAGAAATGTGGTATTTTATATAATGAAAGGGGTTATCGTAATTCTAAACAACCCGAAGGGTCACAAAGCCAAAAAAAAAATTTTGTCGTCACAAAGCCAAATTATAATGTGGCTTACGAGAATATGGAATTGGTCATAAGGTAATATTAATCTTCTGACAAATACAACGTGACGACATGCATACTTTATTCAATTATATATCTTATAATAATAGCACAAATGTAAAATGCATCACCCCGTAAAGCAGAGTAAGTGAGGATGAGGACACAAAAAAAAGTAAAAGGGTCTAATTAAATAGAAGGTTCATTTTTATTTTTATTTTTCATTTTTTTGGTCAAAGGACTTTTTTTATAAATTCAAGTTTTAGTGCTCATACAAATAGACTTGAAAGCTAAAGAAGATAAAACAGAGATAAACTCATAATTAAACGACAACGAATCCGAAAACATGTACGGATGCGCCGGTATAACAATTTCGGCAAAGCCGGAAAGGAGTAGCTTGGTCACATTGAATTGTGACGTTGAAAACCATCTTCTACCTTCGAAATTCGTCGAAACGAAACTCATTGCATCTTTTGGTTCCGTGGAATCCGTTAAACAAGAATACAATTCAGTTAGAGAGATGAGACTTTTCCACGACTTTGAAGCCGGGATGAATTCTCCTCTTATGGAGAGGGAAAATAGTAAAATATTTCTTTTCTCGAACGCAAAAAAAGATGAAAGTGATCTCTCCCAAAAGGAGGAAGTTGATAGATATTCTTTCTCAATGCTGGTAAAACTTAAGACGTTAGACATTCCAAGCACATGAAAAGTTGAAGCCTTCATGATAGAGAAGCTATCACTATATTTAAGAATATAAGTGGGCCTTGGTAATTTGGTAAATGGACTAAATGTAGCACAAAATATATTGGGCCAAGCCCATATTTGAAAACCTGTTGTGGTGCTTGCCTTTGAGGACGAGACGTGGTGGTTCGAGGAGTCGCCGGAACAGAGTTCGGTGGTGGATCTGGACATGGGAACGAAGCTACAACGAGAAATCGTATCCAAGAGGATGCGCGATGGAATCCGGATGAGAATCACGAGTAGAGTAAATTGATGGTTGATAGATCTTCGGCTATGTCGACCGAGAAGGGAGCATGGACGGTGATTGCATGACGGCGGTGGGCGGCGGAAGAAAACAGTGAGTTGAGGTGGGTTGTGGACCATGAAGCAATAGATCTTCGGTTTTGAACCGAGAGTAGATCCGCACAATTGAGGCACGAAACGGACGCAAGCGAACATGTGAGCAAAGAGAAAACAAGATGTGAGCAAAGAGGAAGAAACCACCGTCCGACGCCGGTGAGCAACGGCTCTACCGGCGCCGGAGGAAGATGAACTTTTGGGTGCTTCGATAATTGTGCTTGAGAGGGTTTGCAGCTAACCTCTATAAATCCAGAAATGATTATCAGGTTTTAAAAGACAATAGAAGGTTCATAATCATGTTTTTTTCTTCGGCAATGAAGTCATAATCATTTATTATGTTGTTTTCATCATATATATGGGTTGGTGATGGGTAGTTTACTCACGGCCCAACTTGTTGGAAACAATTTCGATTGGAAGAAATCGGCCAACTCCCATAAATTTATGGGCTCCCGACTATTTATACATAAACTGTTGGATCGGCCAAAATCTACAAAAACAACACTTATATTTGAATTTACCACATGATCAATACTAATATGGCTAATTTACACAAACCGACAACAAAATCAATTTGCCGGCGAAAAAGGCAATTTCTTGAAGGTTCTACCCAGATCTAGGGTTCTAAATTTCGACTTGATTGATCTGATTTCTACGGTTCAGTAGATCTTTTCTTTCAATTTCTCTATCTCAGCAGCTGCGATTATCAATATGAGTTCAGATAAGGAGATATGGAAAGCATTGCAAGGACTTCGAATTGGGTCCCAGAAGGAGGTGTGGAAAATTCAACAAGAGGATCATGAAGAATTTGATAGGGACCACAAACTCTGTCTAGTAGCGAATGGAGTTAATCCAACTTATCAAAATCCAGCTGGATTGAAGATGATGATGCCGAAAGTATGGGGACTTATTGACAAAGTCAAAGGTCAGGTAAATGATGATGGAACTGTAAACTTCTATTTTCAGAAAGAACATCATATTATGATGGTGCTAGAAAATGCCCCTTATACTTTTAAGGGTTGGATGGTAGTTCTAGTTAGATGGAGTAACAGAGGATCTCCAATATTTCTCCGTCATATTCCGTTCAAGATATATATCAACAATCTTCCGGAGAAGTATAGATGTAAAAAATATATTAGTGACATTGGGTCAGTGCATGGAGAGGTAGGGGAAGTAAAGATCATTGATCCCATACCTCACCTAGACCGTCCTGCAAAAGTCTGGGTTAAAGTTAAATTTTAGGTTGATCATGAGATTATTTGAGTTAGAAGGGTCCAGCTTAAGAAGGATGAGGAGCCTGCAGAAATTGATTTTGCTTATGAGGTGCTTCAAAAGTTTTGCACCACCTGTGGAAGCTTGGGACATGCCTATGATAAATGCCCTAAAGCCTCTACTCTTACAGAAACTGCAGGAGTTTTAATGGAGTTAGGGAATAATCCCAACATTACAGCTAAGGAAAGACTTATAGCCATTTCGGGGCTGAATACATGACAGGTGGTAGAGGGATCCTCTACGTCTAAGCCAATTATACCTCCAGCTTTAGCTCCATTATCAGTTTATTTTCTGGAAGAAGATCAAATGGTTGGAGAAGGTCAGAACATAGATGATATTGAGATGAATCCTGTAGAGGTGGGACACAAGAGGAAAGCAGAAGAGGATCAGATAGGTATAATTCCATATGAGGCAAAGAGGCCAGCGACTGAGGAAAAACAAACTGGTGGAACCTCTAAGGTGCAGACAATTGCAAAAGTTGATATGAAAGGCTTGGTGGTTGCCTCAAAACCACCAGTGCAGCCATGAAGCTTTTTCATCTGAATTAACACGAAATCACTCCCAAATCCATTCAAATCCAAATCCTTATACAAAATTTTGATATTGAATAAGACCTGATTCTATTTTGTATTTTGAAATTATAAATTGAATAACATAGGATTCTAATGAGGATTCTAAAATGATTGATTGAATAACATGGGATTCTAATGAGGATTTAAAAATGGTGAATTGAATAACATTGGATTTGGATGAGGATTTTAAAATGATAAATTGAATAACATAGGATTTGGAGTGGATTTCAAAATCCACTAAAATACCAAGACCTATAAACTCCCCTTAGATATATCTATCATCTACAGATTTTTCTAGTTCGTGTGGGTGTACATTTTAATTTAAGGGTCGTTTTGACATTTTCGACACAAATTAAGAAAATATATCAAAAACTTTATTATGCTCTTAATAAATAGTTTGACTATTAGTATTCTGTCCTACTATTAGTTAAACTTAGGGGTAAATTGAGTATTGTATACTAAAAGTTTCATTGGAACTATAAAACGTCATTTATTTTAAAATATAAGATTAACCTTAAAACGACACTTAAATTAAAGGGTTTTTTTTTTAAAATACCCTAATTATGTTTTTAAAATACACTCTCTTTTTCATTTTTGAAAACTAACTCTTTTATGTTTGAAATGACTATTTTATCATAAGTTGTATTTAAAAAATCAATCTTTTAGCATTGAGAGTGTAAAAAATCAATCTGAGGGAGTATAGTGAAAAAACATGTTCGACGAAATGTCTGAGAGAGTAAGTTGTGTTGTAGACTTGTAGTGTTCTTTCTCATGAACATGAGTTTCCGATTCAAAATTATTTGGTTATAGATTATGTTGGTCCAATAATATCTCTATTAGCAACATGAACAATCTACAAAACTGATAATTATTTTATTATGGGGTTTTTTGAAAAATACCCTATTTATGTCATTAAATTTGAAAAATACACTCCCTTTTTCATTTTTGAAAACTACGTCTCTTTATGTTTTAAATGACTATTTTATCATAAGTTGTATTTAAAAAATCAATCTTTTAGCGTTGAGAATGTAAAAAATCAATATGAGAGAGTATATTGAAAAAACATGTTCGACGAAATGTCTGAGAGAGTAAGTTGTGTTGTAGACTTGTAGTGTTCTTTCGCATGAACATGACTTTCCGATTCAAAATTATTTGGTTATCGATTATGTTGGTCCAATAATATCTCTATTAGCAACATGAACAATGTACAAAACTGATGATATTTTATTATGGGTTTTTATTTTGAAAAATACCCTAGTTATATTTTTTAATTTGAAAAATACACTCTCTTTTTCATTTTTGAAAACTAACTCTTTTTATGTTTGAAATGACTATTTTATCATAAGTTGTATTTAAAATTACATATTGTAATAAATCGTAATCAAAATTCATAAAATTATTATTAGTACTTGTGGAAGCTAGATTCCGCACTAAGAATTTATATGTGAATTCGGGAAAAACTTTAATCCTAAGAAATGTCAATAGATCTAACTTAGATCGAGACCAAAATAACGAAAAATAGATTTATATTGATATTCGATCAAGTATACAAAGAATTTTAGCTCGAACAAGTGTGTGATAAGCTAAAGTGTGATTGAGTGTAAACGTAAGGAAAAAATTATCCATTTCGGCTCCAAAGCTAGTTTTTATACTCCTCTGAGCTGAACGGTTCAGCTCCGCGAATCCCTCCTCGTCGCCAGAGATCTCGGGCACGTTCTGGTACACCTTCCAGAAATGTCGGAATCTCTTCATAAACCGTTGAGCGGCGCTGACTCGGTCTATCCCTGCTTAGTTTCTTGGCCAAAGGGTCTTCAGCTCCAGTGGTTAAGGGATCGATTACTCGGGTCCAACAAAGCTAAAAGACACACTTGCTTTTCTCTAAACGTCAGCATGGTTCTGGGCCTAAGGCCCAACATAGAATGTAATTCATTTCAATTATACTCTAAGCTTAGTGGGCCGGATTTCAACTGGTGAAATCCAGCTCCAACAATACTATTATTTTAATTTTAATTTGAGATAAAATTGGTTCATTTTTTTAGAATTATCTCATTTCATAATTTGATAAATATAGTTCGTCTTTTAATAATTGTTCTTGATCAGTAGACGTAATACTACATGTTGATCTATATTTCTCAAGCATCAAGAAGCAGAAATATTGATCAAGCACTCTATTATATGAATTATTGAACAATGTCATCCAAATACTTGCATTAGATGATTGAGCTCCTTCCTCACCACCCAAAGGACACCATATCACAATACTAAGATAAATCTTTGTGTAAAACTTAGAATATAGTTTGATTATATAAACTTTTCATAGATCCAATGATAATTGACTTGTAGATTTTTGCTAGTTTAAATGAACCGATAAATTGACTTATGAACACTGAAACAACCAAGTTTTTTTTTTAAACTAACAATTCTACTGCGGAAATTCTCACAAACATATAATCCAATAAATCAATCCATTATATTCAATAAAACAGTTCAAATCCAGCATACGAATTCCAAAATTCCATAATTAAATAATAAACTCTAGCAACCTAGAGCAAAAGGGTTTGCTAGAACTAAACATAAAGCATTAAATCCTATAAATTCTCTTCCTACTCCTTGATTAAGCAGTCACACTTTTTCTTTACCTGGAACACATGGGAAAACGAGTTGTAGGGGTCGGATTTCACCCCTAGAAGATTGATGTAACGACAAGAACGATTCTGCAAAAGTCCAGAAGAAATCATAAACATGCTTACAAGAGCCCAATTTGTAATTAGGCCCATTATAGAATTAGATCCATATTTAAAATGGGGTTAATTCAATTATGGGCCTAAAAGCTATTTTATGGCTTAATGGGCCGAGTCCAACTCTAGCACTTAGACCTAGAATTATTTAGCTATATATAGCTCATTGTATTCACCCAGAAAGGGGATCTGCAATTTTCACAACATCAATAATAAAGCTCTCTTAACAGCTATTGCTACAATCTCTACATCTTTCTGCATTGTGATTCACTCAGAAGTCTCGCACCTCTCCTAAAACCCTTACAAATTTAATTGTGCGAGTTACGACTTCTACAATTTGGCGCCGACGAAGGGGAACAACAAGACATTCTTACACAAGAAGATCACAGTGCAAACTACGCAAGCAAAGATGCCCAGAGATGACAGTCAAACAACTCACTGCCGAGGAGCAATGCATCGCAGAAGAGCAACGCATCGCTGAAGAGCAACGCATCGCCAGTCAACAAAATTGCAACAATACCAGCGACGGATCGAGAGACGACAATAGTGGAAATGGGGAAACGACAAACAACACACTGATCGTTCCTGACACTCCAGCAACAGCAGTCACATCAGTGACGTCCGAGTTCCTCACTGGTATGAAGACGATGCTAGAGACGCTACTCAAGAAGACAGAGGAGCAAGAAAAGACCAATAAAGAACTATGCGTTCTCGCAACAGCGAATCGAGTCGGCAACAAAAGAGCATGTATATTCAGACATCCCGCAACACGCATAATTTCGACGTCTCTGGATTTCGTAACTCCAATCAGGCCACCAAGAAGGCAACGTCCACCTTTTCCTCCGCCAACCCCGCAAGGCGCGACTACCCAAACTGAAACTAAGAGGCCGAATGTGACAGCAACTGTGACAAATAATTTGGAGAATTTGAGAACTGAACGCATCACAAGGAACATCGCTACTGGAAGAGCGACAATAAACACTGAATGAAGCAACGCCAACGCAGAGCAGGAGCAAGGCTTCAGCGACAAAGAAGACGACATGACCTGGTCAGAGCAGCCCGAGTTTGAAGAGGAGCAGCATGTAGCCTTCCAGGCTCAGAAAGCTAAGTTGGATGAGATGCGACGTAGCATAGAGCGAGCAGCTACTGAAATGAGAGACGTTCGGGCCGAGCTACACAAGGTAGTCAGCAAGGCACCTGAACTTGCTCGAGTACTCGCGGAAGTCCAGAACACCCCTTTCACAAATCGCATCAGGCAAGTCAAATTCTCCGATCCAGGACGACTCAAAGTGCCTTTCTACGAAGGCAATACGGATCCATCTGAACACTTAACGACATTCACGATTGCGTTAGGGCGAGCTAACTTCAAGGAAGACGAAGAAGACGTTGGGCGCTGTCTTCTCTTCGTGGAGCATCTTAAGGGAGCAGCTCTTCAATGGTTTTCCAAGCTAGAGAGGAACTCTATTGATAACTTCAAGCAGTTTTCAGCAGCATTTCTGAAGCACTACACCGTCTTTATTGAGCCTGAGACATCGGACGCGAATCTCTGGAATCTGCAGCAAGGTCCGAACGAAAATTTAAGGAGTTTCATGGAGCGTTTCAAGACAGTGCTATCTAAAGTGGAAGACATAAGTAACAAAAATGCGCTCGAGGCACTTAAGAAATCATTACGACACGACTCTGTATTTTGGAGAAAGATGATCTTGAATAAACCCTCAACAATTCAAGACGCTTTGCATCAAGCAACTGATTTCGCAACAGTCAAAGACGAGAAAGATATTTTTGCTCTAGCTCAAAGAAAGACAAAGCCCACACCTCACCCTCCTCCTACTCAGAATCAACCACACGCTAAGAAGAGTAACAAATCACAAGGATTCGCCCACGAAGAATTTGAAGGCGCTCACAATTACCAAGTGGAATCCCAAGGTTACAGTATAGGACGAGGTCGAGGCCACGGCCGTGGTCGAGGTCGCGGTAGCTGGTCAAAAACATGGACAAGAGATGAGAACAACTACGACGAAGAAGCATACTGCGAGTATCATAAATACACTGGGCACTCTATAGCAAAGTGTCGTACCCTTGGCTTGAAACTTGCTGCTGGAAAGCTGCAGGGAAGCATAAACATAAAAGATTTCGAGATGGACGCCAATGAGCAGCAACATGCACAAGGCTAACACCCTACACCTAGAAGGCAAAACGATGAGCCGGCAGCAAACAGAACTCGTCCTGACATACTGATGATAATGGGAGGATCTCCTTACTGCTCAGATACAGTGGCTTCCAACAAGGACACACTATCTAACAATCACAAAGGTAGCTTCACTCGAACTACGAGGCGGCTTGATCCCTGCAAAGGGTACGTAGATAGCTCATCTTTGGATGGGTTCAGTTACCCCCTCCTTAAAGAAGGGGGGGGGGGAGTGGGGTACGTATACTCGTATACTCCCACCTCTCTTACTTGACTCTCTCGCAAAAATCAAACAAAGTAAACTTCTCTGAAACAGTTACGCTTGTAAAATATAAGTCTTAACAAAAGCAGACTTTATTCAAAATAATTCGCATTTACATACTTCGTGGATAAATGTAAGTCTTAACAAAAATAGACATTCAACCTTACTGCTGGCCACAGTGTCGGTCCACTTCACAAGCTTCAGATCTGACTATTACATCCTCTGGAGGATTAAACAGCGCGCTATACAAATGTATAATGATCATTACAGGAGCGTGTGCGTTAGAGGAAAACGTATGCGTAAACCTAAATGTTCATTTCGAAACCCAACAGACAAAATGTTGGTTGCATCGCTAAAAATGATCATTATAGGAGCGAACGTGTTCTCGAGAACATGTTCGTAAACCCAAATGTTCACTCTAAACCCAACTCACTGAATCGTTGGTCATAACGCGATAACATGTTCATTACAGGAGCGGGTGCATTAGAGGAAAACGCATCTATAAACCCAAATATTTATGTCAAAACCCAACTAACATAACGTTAGTAACTTCTCTAGACAATATTCAGTGCTGGAACATACACGTTGAAAGTAAAGTAGCCGTAAACCGCATTGTTTATTAAAAAATCTAACTATCTGAAACGTTGGTCTTAACACAAAGAAACATACTCACTACTGGAGCAAACATGTTGAAAGTAACGTATCTGTAAACAAGAGTGTTTATTAAAAATCCAACTATCTGAAACGTTGGTCATAAAGTAATAAAAACATTCGGTCTTTTAGAGCAAAATTATTAAATGATGGCATTTTCTGTAAACCAAAGTCGTCTAACACCGCCAGCAAGAGCGTCTAACTCACCAGCTAAAACTTTAGTTGCACCAGTTTGCGAATCTCTGAGGATCTTTTTAAGCTTGCTGATGGGCTTCTCAAATACTTCATCTACATGCGATAGGCCCGCCTCCTTATTTTTCAAACCACCAAGGCATCGCTTACGTACCATGGATTGCTGCTTTTGTCTCACGCCATCACTCCCATCTCAAGCAAGACATCGCTCTTATCTCCAGCAGGCAGTCGCTTCTCTTAGGCAGGTTGTTGCTCCTCTCAGGCTTGCAGTCGCTCCTATATCCAGCATACAGTCACTCCTATCTCACAGTCGCTCTTCTCAGGCAAGCATACACTCTTATCTTGCAGTCACTCCTCTTTCAAATCGTCGCCCTTATCTCAAGCAGGAGGTCTCTTACATGAACATCTGTCGAAATGTCGACAGAGATCGAAATCGGATCTTTGGATCTTCGCCGTCCTCAACATCTCCAATCCAACGTCACCATCAACGAAGATTAAAATTGGATCTCCATACTTTTCAAAATGCTCTACGGTGCCAATTCGAATTTCCAGCGACTGGCAAAGATTTTTGAAGCTCCTCCGATGGTCACGATTCATGAGCAGAGCCACTGCAGTGAAGACGAACCTACTCCTCCATCTGGTTCATGGTCAGATGAGGGTCCGTTTATAGCAGCCACAAACCACGATGGCAATGAAGATGCATGCAGCAATCCTTAATTATTCACGATGGAAGATCTCCATGGAGACGAAGGCAGATCCAAGGTGGTGATAGGAAGACTCGTGAAGATCGACGGCTGGATTTCGATCTTCAGACGGTGGCAGAAAGACGCATGAAGATCGACGGCTGTATTTCGATCTTCAGACGGTGGCAGAAAGATGCGTGAAGATCAACGGCTGGATTTCAATCTTCACACGGTGGCGATGTGATGCTCCTCCTCCATCAATAATGATGAAGACGCGTGAAGATCGATGGCTGGATTTCGATCTTCAGACGGTGGCAAAAAGATGCGTGAAGATCGACGGCTGGATTTCGATCTTCATGTGGTGGCGATGTGATACTTCTCCTCCGTCAATAAAGATGAAGACGCGTGAAGATCGACAACTGGATTTCGATCTTCAGACGATGATGATCTCTATGCTCGATCGGCTGCGTACAGCGATGAAGGCAGTAACGATTGATGGTGATGACCTGGTTCGTTGCGTCACCCTGACGCTAGTTTTAGTCTTTACGTCGGTAGCTCTCCTCTCACACGCATATACTTTTCTCTCGTTACTTGATATTTCTAGTGAAGGATTCAACAAATGCATTATGAAACAACGAACAAGCGCGTCTCTCCAAAACATTTTTCATGCCGCTTAGCATAGGCTCAAAAATCATCTCTCTGAAATCATCTAAAGTCTTTTTCTTCAAATTACGTCGTTACTACGATAAAGCCCAGAATCCGAGTCAAAACTCAAAATCGATCCCAAGAATATTGACTAGAAGATTTTTGTTGACTTCTGTTGACCGGTTGACCAGTTGACTCGTTGACTATGCTGATTTGTTGACTTTTGTTGACCAGAACTTCTATTGACTTTTTTTCACCGAAGACTGCGTTGACTCGTTGACCAGAGGCTACAGTTGACCGAAATTAGGTCTGGCCGTCGCGCAGGAGCTTCCCCGAGCAGATCTGAACGCCACTTACCTCCGCCAAGCAGATCCACCAACGGTGGCTCCTCCTCCGTTGAGCAGATCGGAGAAGACGAAGCTTCTCCGTCGTCTCGTTCCCCACAGAGCCGCCGCCGTCGCAATGAAGCTCCTCGCCGTTTGGTTTTCCACAGAGCCGCCGTCGTCGAAGATGATGCTCCACGACGCGATTTGAAGCTCCAGTGGTGTCGATTTAAAGCTCCGGCGGAGTCGATTTGAAGCTCCTGCAGCCGCGAGTTAAAGCTCCGGTGGTGGCGACGACTCTCCACGACAGTGACAGAGGCTAACGGCGGCGACGACGCGACAGATCCGAACGGATCTCTTGACGACGACCATGGGCGCAGCACCAACGACGAACAGATTACGGCGACGACGCAAAGGCGGAGGTGAGGCCGACCGGCGGCGACGAGCTCCGGCGGCGGCAGCAGATCGCCGGAGATGGAGAAGACAAGGAAAAAAAAAATAAAAAAAAAAAAATTAATTATTTTCCTTTACAAAAAAAAAAAAGTTTCGAATTTTTTTACGTGTTTATCGGAGGAAAACGTCACTTGGTAAAAAAAATAGACTGCCCAGGAGGCCTATTTATACTAGAAGGATTTCCTAAGATCCCTAGGGTTTTTCTGGAAAAATTCCAGAAATTCTTCTAATGGGCCTCAAAGTTCAATAAAGAAAAGTTCAATATCCTTTTCATTCTGCTGAGCTCATTTTTAAACAACAGAAGCAAGTTCAGGACAACACAGTAGCATCGGCTCAACATGGAATAACTAAAACTTCCCGAATCCGATGACAAGATGTCAACGCTTGACTGCTTCAGAGTCCATCACATCAATCTCAAACTTCAACAGCTTATACCTCGGCATCATCTAATTCGATACTACCAAGCTGGGGGGCTAACTGTAGGGGTCGGATTTCACCCCTAGGAGATTGATGTAACGACAAGAACGATTTTGCAAAAGTCCAGAAGAAATCATAAACAGGATTACAAGAGCCCAATTTGTAATTAGGCCCATAATAGAATTAGATCTATATTTAAAATGGGGCTAATTCAATTATGGGCCTAAAAGCTATTTTATGGCTTAATGGGCCGAGCCCAAATCTAGCACTTAGACCTAGAATTATTTAGCTATATATAGCTCATTGTATTCATCAAGAAAGAGGATCTGCAATTTTCACAACATCAATAATAAAGCTCTCTTAACAGCTATTGCTACAGTCTCTACATCTTTCTCCATTGTGATTCACTCAGAAGTCTCGCACCTCTCGTAAAACCCTTACAAATTCAAGTGTGCGAGTTACGACTCCTACACGAGTTGCGTAAGTATTTTATAAATACTTAGTGAGCCGGTAATACCACCAACTGGCGTAAGAAGCAGGCTCAGACAACACTACATACAATAACATATATAACACAATCCAACAAATACACAACAACTAGAATCGAGTTCCTCCTCTCACGACTCGATTCCGGGCGATACAATTCACAAATCTGCAAACAGTCAATACCGAAACAATCCACAAACATACAACAATAGCAACAATTCATTCCACACAAAAATCTATCACTAAATCATCACGAAAACATCAACCAACCATCATTGCCTAGAAACCTATGGTCGCGAACTCATCTTTGCTAAAAAGGATGAATGAAAACGATTCGAGGCACAAAAGACACACGAACCAGACCTTCTTCTACCCTAGACCGAACTGATCCACTAGCTTTCTCACGAACCACGCCTAAACCACGATCTCTACGCCTCTAGAACTCAAAGGAAACGGTTTCAGAAAGATTTCTTTGCAACAATCCTTTCAAAACAAGAAATCTCTCTCTCTCTCTCTCTCACAAAGATTTTTCTCTGCACAAACTTCTAACACGACGGCTGGGGAAAACACGCAGCCCTAGGTATATAAATACCTTAAACCGAGCCAAAAACCGTAATTAACAAGTGAATTACTCGGTTCAACCAAAGTACGTGTCGAGAGACACTCTTAGTGTGTCGATCGACATTCCACAATCCTTCGTGTCGATAGAAACACACCTTGTGTTGCTCGACACGAACACCAGAATTTACTTTTCTGGTTCGCTGATGTTACAACAATCAATTATGTTTCTTGATCTAGCACGTACTTCTATCATCGACAAAAATATGTAAAAAATACGTCCATAGTGTCGGAAGTGAACGTTAAATTGGAACGACGCTATGGATGGAGAAAACTTATCCGAATATGGCGGATGTAGTGGCTGAGCTGAGAAAAGCGTTGAATTCTTGGGTTTGTTCTTCCTATTCGATTTCTTGGGAAAGCTTCATGTAAGAAGATGAATAGAAAAGTGAGTCATTGGATAGAGTTTGCTATTCCTATTCGACTTCTTGTTAATGAAAATTATTCTTCCACAATTATGACAATCAAATTATATGAGAAGAGAAACTTGAATTAGCTTGCTTACTCAATATTCTTTTTATATATAAAATACTTAATGTTCCTGATAATATATTAATTATTATCATTTTAAATTAAATTTCATCTGATAATTGAATATATAAGAAATACAAATTATTGTTCAATTTTATTAAATCTATGTAAGAAAATTTAATATTTGAAAAGTGTATTTTTCAAAAAATAAAATATAAGGTGTATTTTGCAAATTTCAAAAAACAAAAGAAGTATTTTTCTAAATTTCCTCTAAATTAAAATGGAGGGAGTATGTTTTAAATTTGTCATCAGTAAGTTAAATCTCCTTTATATAAAATGAGAAAATTTTGAAGCTTCTTAAGCTGTCCATATAGGCAGATTTAATCTGAATATTTTCAGCCAATACAATTGTCATGTAACATAGATTACTCTCATTTTCGTTGGGCTAAATAAATTTTAATAAGCCAAATAATTTAAACCCAATCCAAACAGAAATACAAATTATAAACATGAAAAGAAAAAGAAAACTAAATCTTCTTCCGCAACTCTCGCCTATTACAGTTTTTTTTCCTCTTCCAATTTTTCAATTAATCTGATAAATTGATGAGAGTATGAACACAAAGGTGTTTGTAAAGAATTATATTAGACTCTCATGAGAATAAAGTTACATATTACTTTGGTTTATATAGAGAACTAATTTCCTAATACTAGAGAAATACAAATGGAAATAATATCTTTATAAAAAGGTAAACTTCCTAAAGTATGATATTTGACATATATCAACAATCTTCTAAATCTTTCTTGATTCTTCTGTAATCATATCTTCATTATTTCCATAATCTTCTTGGTCATCTTGACCGTTCAATCTTGGTCGATCTTGACCTCTCAATCTCCCAATATAATCCGAGACCCCAAATCCCTCCCACTTCCCTCACTATTAACGCTTAAACTCACGATTCTATCTTAATTATATTTCTCTACAAATCTCTCTGAATATAAATGCTACGGCCAAAACAATTGTTCCATTATTACTTTCTTCTCAAGTTTAAATGTGTTTCATCAATCCTTGGCCCCATCGAGCTCAAAAACAGTTCTGTGGAATTAACATAGCATATCCGATCTATGTTTCATCAATCTTTGGCCATCGAGCTCCAAACAGTTGGTTGTTTCATCAATTTTTCTCTCTCTCTATTTGCTATTTGTGTCGTTAGCTTTATTTGTTGTTCCTCTTTCTGGTTTCAAGAGGGTCCATGGTGGTAATTGCACCAAAATTGGTGATGAAAGAGGCGTCTTATGATTTTTCTCTTTTTTGTCCTTACTCGTAAAAGAGAATTAGAAACAGAACTATCTAATCGCTTATAAACTAGCAAAGTTTTAATCAGGATATGTGATATATGTTTTCTTGTGAATCTTGAATATGATTATGTGCAGATTGGTGGTTAAAGTTGCTTCTGATATATGTCACAAGTGTGTACTCAAAGAACAGTCCGAATCTTGCTAATTACTAACAAAGTTCTTTCGTTGTTCTATGCTTTCTCATAACTTCTCCCTTTCTGGTTAGTTGAGGAATTTATGATGTTGATGTGTAACTTCCACTTATAAGCTTTTTGGTTGGTCAAAATATTATTGTAGCTTCCTCCGGAATAGAAAATTAATTCAAAGATCCGAGAGATTCAAATCTTTGGATCTTCATCCTACATAACCATGGTAATTTCCAAGTTTTCCCTGCAATTTCGTGCGTCTTAGTTTCATGTTTCCAGTGACAAAATATTATACCAGAGCGTCTTTTCTACAAGTTTAGTGAACAAGTTGCTTCTTACATGAGGGATCCAAGTAGAATGATTAAACAAATGCAACAATCACGATCTAGTGTTGTTGTTTTTGGCACGGTAAGTGATTGCCTTTAATAATACAACCATCAGCTTCTCTTCAGGTTGCTCTGATCTTTAAACTGCAGTCCACTGATGAAACCATGAAACTAAATATTTAGCAATAGAAAATTTACGAGATTTGTTTCTATTTCTAAAGAAATTAAAGTTAAATTTCTTTAAATTCCTGACTTTTTTCTTCTTTCTTCAGATGAGTAAAGAAATTGAAACGACATGATGATGCAGTTGGTTGAAACCGATTAAAGGAAAACGATTGTTATCTTTGCAATTCTAACTTAGGTAAGTCACTATTTGGAATATTAACAAATTCAAGTTGGCTCCTTTCATTTTCTTACGCGAACAAAGTTTCATTCTTATTCTTCTTTGTGTTCATGAAAGCCAACGTAATGATGAGTACATTAGAACCAAGGTGAACCATAGAGCAAAGGAACTGGTCCATGTGCTCAACAACTCACTAACATGCCCAAAGACCAGAAACTTCCAAGAGTTTTAAGAGAAATCAAAGAGAAACTACCAGCTTCAGATTGCATTGAAAATTAGATCAAAATTAAAGCTCCAAGGCCAACCGTGAAGCGTCCAAGCCACGAGCCATTACAATTTAAGTTGTTGAGCCTTCATAGAGTAAAACCCAGCAAATATCATATGAAGACCACCCCGTACCGGCTGAAACTGAGTATATCTTCAATTGGTGTGGTTTTCGAGCAGATATGGAACTTAAACATAGTTGGCGACTATGACACTCTCAATTAGAAGCTTCTATAAAACTTCAAACCCACGAGTTCATCAAAAGGATCTCAAGTTACAAGATTTAATCAAGAGAGAAGAAGCCTTTTTCACCACTTGCCATATCAAGGGCCTGTCTATCTTCTACTTTCAAGTTTTCCTTCTTTTGCTTAGCTTTTAAATGACTAACATCCATATTCTTTGATTATGCAAATCTTTGTATCTTCCTTTTGGCTTTTAGAAGGTTAGTAGTTTAACTTGTGTGAGAGCCTCTATCTCAAGTTTTTTCATCTTTGTAAAGACACATTTTTATCAATGAGACAGAACCAAATTTATACTTTTTAAAGCTCTTTAGCTTTTTTTCTTTCTTCTCCTAAGTATTTTGGTAGATTCCATTGCTTAGTATGTAAAGAAACCTCCCTTGATAGTGCTTAGCACTAGTCCAAGACCGTACAACCCCGAGAAACCCGAAAAAAACAATAGACCCTTTAAGTATGATGAAGAAATATGGAAGGATTTTTAGAGAATACTTGAAAGACTCTTAGAGAAAATTAGAGAACTTATGAATTGGAACACTCTTTTTTTAGAACTTTAATTTTATTAGATTTGTTCAACTTTCTTGGATGTTCTTGTATTATACAAATGAAAGGGGTGAGGAGGTATTTATAACCTCCCAAAGATCTCTCCTTAAATCTCTAGATTATTTTACTAAGTTCCGTACTTACTATATACTTTACAAGTCTCTAGAACTCTCTACAACATCTAGATTATTATCTCCTTATCTTATAACTTTCTAGAATTTTCTACACTATTATTTACATATCTTTATCTTTCAAGAATTCTCTAGAAACATTTAATGAGGTGATAACCTTCTTATGTATCTCTTGAAAATTCCAGAACTTAGGCTTAATTTTGGAATTAGTCCAAATATCATATTTGGATCATGAACCCATAATCAAGCATAACCCAAAATCAAGTTTAACTTCAATACTACCCCTTAAATTTGATTTTGTCAACCATCCCGAGCTTCGAACGAAGTAACTCAAACTGTCCCTTCGGGAATGACTTGGTGAAGATATCTGCAACATTGTCCTCACTTCGAACTTCCCAGGCTTTGATTGTCCCATCAAGCAACTTCTCTCTTATGAAGTGATGTTCCAGCTCAATATGCTTCGTCCTTGCATGAAACACTGGATTATTAGCCAACTTGATAGCACTTTGATTATCTCCATAGATTACAGTCGCTTTATTGATTGGCTCGAACAAATCTTCAAGAAACCTAAGAAGCCATATATATTCTTGAGCTGCGAGAGTCGAAGCTTTATACTCTGCTTCAATGGTAGACAGCGACACTGTTGGTTGCTTCTTGCTGCACCATGAAAGACTTGTGTCTCCACATAAGAATACATACCCCGAAGTTGACTCCCAGTCATCTAGATCTCCACCAAAGTCAGCATCTATAAAACCATGAAGGGAAATCTTGGCATTGTACTTGTACACCAGACCCATGCCAAGAGTTGTCTTCACATACTTCAAGATCTTCTTAGCTGCCTCGAGATGCGGCTTTCTTGGTGCCTGCATAAAACGACTTACAAGACCTACCGCAAAGGCAATATCAGGTCTTGTAATGGTTAAGTATAAGAGACTTCCCACAAGAGAGCGATAAGGTCGAGGATCGGGTAGTAAGGACCCTTCATCCCGCCTAAGCTTTATGTTCACATCCATAGGAGTAGTACGCGTCTTTCCTTTGTGTACTCCAAACTTTTCAACAATTCTTCTTGCATAGCTTTGTTGGCCGATGAATATTCCATCCTTAACTCTTTCAACTTCCAAACCAAGGAAGTTATTCAACTCACCCAACTTCTGCATCTCCAACCTTATCGACATATCCTCTTGTAGAAGAGCGATTTCCGCCTCATCATTCCCCATAATTATTAGGTCATCTACATAAAGTAGAACTACCACATGGACTCTTTCATTCTTCTTCAAGAAGAGACTCAGATCAGAATTCATTGGCACATACCCGCAAAGCAGAAGAAACTGAGCAAGCTTTCCATACCAGGTGATATATCATGGTTTTTACCTAGTTTAGACCATGATATAAGTCCAATATCTAGAGTCTTTTGATGTTTTTCAGTTGGTTTTTAGAGTCTTTACAAGTAGTTGCTAATTATGGTGTTTTATTTTGAGTTTTTGAGTTTTTGAGTCAGTTTTTAAAATTTTTGGGTTGAAACTCCCCTTTCCACTTGCTTTGAACAACACTCAAAGACCATTACAGTGCGAGTTAATTGGTTTTACAAGGTGGGTAACTGGAAGTGGATCAGTTTAACAGAGTGAGTTCAAACTTTTAGAGAACGCCAGAAAGACGTTGCAGACCCCGCCCTTAATCAACTCTAAATCTCTTGTCTTGGGCGTTGGAAATCGCAAGACTTGATTCAGCTTCTAAACACTTGAAAGCGAGGACAGACCGCTCTTGAAACTTCTTCTCAAATGACGAATACAACTGTCCTAGATCAAAAAGAAAAAAGCCTCATGACCCTGTCTCCACAAGAACATTAGTAGTGAGTGCTGATCTAGTGAGTTATATAGATGCCAAGGATCTAATAAAAAAGTCTACAGAAAAGTGTAGTTCAAGCAGAAAAGTACAAGTCCGAAATCAGAAAAATCCTGAATCAAAAAGTTCAAAAATGGGCAATGCATCTCTATGATATCCTTAATTGGATACAGTTTCACAGGGAAGAGAGAGGGTGAAACGCAGGAAAGTGTTAAAGGAAGCGAAAGAATCTAGAAGGTCCAGCAATCGATATTCCCTCGATGAGACCGCACCTAAATAACTAAAGTGGTTTGCGACTGAAAGTCTGAGATTCTCTAAGGGGATTGGAATCAATCTGGAGGACTGCTATATTTCTAAGGAAACATCGAAGTATCACCGGATTAGCTTTGCAAGGTATGTGATTCCTAAAGGAGTGATAACACTGTTTTGCTTAGGGACAAGCAAAAAGCTTAGTCTGGGGGAGTTGATATATCATGGTTTTTACCTAGTTTAGACCATGATATAAGTCCAATATCTAGAGTCTTTACAGGTACTAGACGTTTGGAGCATAAAAGATGTTTACTGAAAGTTTTGGAGCATTGCTGAGCGAACTGACAAAGATTGAAGCGAAGAATCGGAAATCCAAGTTGGTGTCGATCGACACCATCTATGGGTGTCGATCAAGGAAAAAGCCCGATTACGAAGAAGTCCGTTCGAAGCCCAAAAGTCTCAGATGTTTACTTTTATGTTAATGACGGTTTATACTCTATAAATACGTTTTCGCAGCCATTGTTTAGGCTTATGCTTTCTTTTACTTGATTATTAGAGATAATCATTAATAAAATTATGTTTGCTTCTATGACTATGTCTGAGTAGATCTCTTGTTAGATTTAGTGATTTTCAAAAGTGTTTGATGAATTGCTAGATCTGATTTAATTATTAGGATAATATCTTTAGAATGTTCTTCACCTTGTCTTGAGTTTATTGCTGATTTTAAATTCATGACCTGAAATCTGATCTTAGGATAATTAATAGAAACGACAGTTTTATTGATTACTTTATCTAGACTTTGATGAGAAAAATTCATTTTCGCAAAGAAATTAGGTTTAGGGTTTTGTGAACAATTGAATTTGAACTTTAATGCTTGTCTAGATTGTTAGGATTCACAAAGAAATTTGGTTTTCTAGGATTTAAATATAGATAATCTCTGCAGCGAAAGTTGATTGATTTTATAATCGTGTTCATGTTTAAGAATTGTGCATCATAATCCTACTTTTATTTATCATCTGCATATCTAATTCACCTGCAATTTCCCTGTGCCTAGCGCTTTCTCTTTATTGGTTTTCACAACTGTTTAAGTACTTATTTACTTGCATTCAAATCATCTTGCTTAGCATAATTTGAACGTTTAGATCTATTGTGCTTTTGATTCCATGTGGATTCGATCCCTAAATACTGCATCTGATCTCTTAATTTGAGAGAGTAGCTCTAGGGTTAATTTGAGCATATCACCAGGTTCGTGGAGCTTGTTTTAACCCATACAAATCCTTCTTAAGCTTGCACACATAATCAGAATGGTCTCGTGATTTGAAACCAAGTGGTTGCTCCATAAAAATATTCTTATCAAGTTCACCATATAGAAAAGCATTCTTCACGTCTAATTGCCATAACTTCTAACGAAAGCTTGCAGCTAAAGATAAGAGCGAGCGTACCGTTGTCATCTTAGCCACTGGACTGAAAGTCTCATCATCATTTTCTCCATATTTCTGAGAGAACCCTCGAGCAACCAACCTTGCCTTATATCTGTCAATGCTTCCATTGGTCTTTCGCTTAATTTGATACACCCATTTGCAAGAAACAGGTTGGACATCCTTAGGCTTTGGAACCAAATCCCAAGTTTTGTTCTTCATTAGAGCATCCATTTCCTCCTTCATTGCGGTCTCCCACTCACAAACTCCTTTTGCTTCATCATATGATGATGGCTCATCTTCATCTAATGGAGCTACAAAGTAACATGAGTAAGTAGTGATAAATTCTTCATCTCTGAACCAAGCAGGCCTGATAATGTTCCTCTTTGGTCTTTGATTTACTAAAGAACCATTATCTTGATTCTCATCTTGGTTAGTGCTCCCCCTTTCATCTTGCGTCTCTTTTCTCGAACTTTCACCCTCACCTGGTACTTCAAGAACTAGTTCATAGATCTTAGAAGAACCATCACCTTCTTTCTCAACCAAAACTTGAGGTGGCCCATAGTATGAAGAGACTTCATCAAAGACAACATCATGAGATACAACATACTTGTGTGTCTCCGGATCCATACACCTCCATCCCTTCCTTTGTTCATCATAGCCGACAAAAATGCATTTCTTCGCCTTTGCTTCCAGCTTTGTTCTTTGGGAGTCGAACACATGGACGTAGCAAATGGATCCAAATATCCTGGGATGTTTCACCATTGGCTTCTTTTTATGAACCATCTCATAAGAAGACTTCATATTGTTCGGACTTAGTGGTATTCGATTGATGACATACGCTGCACATCTCATGCCTTCTGCCCACAAAGCTTTAGGCAAGTTCTTCCCATGTAACCAGCTTCTACATGCCTCGCTTAGATGTCTGATCTTTCTCTCTGCTACTCCCACTACAAGAAAATAGTGATATTGCAACATAATATTTGCAATGTTCAATTTTGTTAAAATTTTGCAACTAATTTTGCAATACTAATACAATGATGAATAAACGTTGTAATTTTATTACAAATGCATTGCAAAACGACGACAACAAGTTTTTATTGTAAATTTTTGTTACTAATTTGCAACTTGATTATGACATGTGAAAAATTCTTGCAAAATTGTAAGAACCACTCAACATTGTGAATCGTGGCTATTTTACAAGAAAATTCTGTTAAAAATATGTTACAAAACATGTGACATATATTTAATATAGTTTGCAACATTTCTACATCTCTACATATATTTAATATAGTTTGCAACATTTCTACATGTGACATCATACATTATACATATATAAAATGTTTAATTAAAAATATTAGTTCTTTACTGAGCTTCTATATAAAAGTAATTTATTTAGTTATACATATACTTCCCGCTTGTCTACATATTGCATATGTGTGATTTCTATTGATTTTACGTTCACAAGTTATTTAGTCAAAAACTTATATGAGTTATTTCCACCACTAAGTAAGCACGTAACTCCCGCTTATTTTATATTTTATCTATAAAAAATATTATGTTAAGGATTTGGATACATCCAAATGAAAGATACTGTTAAGATTTTATTGTTCTTAACTTCTTATATAATAAATAAATACATTTGGTATATGCTTTTATTAGTCCAATTTTCTTTTGAAAACTCTTGACTCTCCGAAAATAACACTTCTCACGTCTATTAGTTCACTAAGTTTTATTTATCTTCTATAGGTTTTTGTTTTTCTAAACCATTTGGGTTTGCTTTACTTTTTGTTATTGTTGAATGAGTTATGTTTTCGTTTTTATGGTTCAACAAAAGAAAGCTTGAATACAATTTAAGCAAATCATAGCTTAAAACACTTTGATAAAGATATAGTGTTCTTGTACTGCAGTACATATATTTACTTTTAATTCTTTTTGTGTTTTTCTAAGAAAAACATTCAGATGGATCCCATAGAAAATCATGATCAAATCCAAGGTGAAGCCTAACCACATCCGTTCTAGGTGTTCTTAATCAAGTCAAACAGAATGGAGCGATAGAGTAAATAATTATTTTCTAAAATTGTGTAATATTATAAATTATTGTGTTGCTTACATTCTTTTTATTTTCTATAGTTGTTTTATACCCTTAAAAATGGTGTATTTAGTATGGGTTTCTTCTTAGCAAATTCACAATCCACGGTAGATACTCGATAATCAATAAAGGATGAAGCTCTCAATCAAAAATACAAAGAAAGGGATGGAAATTTGAAGGCTCACCGAAAATGATGGAAATTTTCATTGGCTCACTTATTTGTATTTATTAATATTGATATATATCAAGCCCAACGAAAAATCATTGGTTGATTTTTACTTTTTTAGTATTTATAAATTGTTAGATTTTGTAATATTTTTTTTAATCTTTAGTTGTTTTTTATTAAAGAAAATATATTCTAAGTAACTACAAACAATTATAAATAAACGTGGACCAAATATAATTTTAAATTGATAAATCATGAAACAAATATGAGCAAATTGTTTTGGCCATCATCATAAAATATCTGCAAGAAGTACATATTCCATGTAAAATTTTTTTATTGAATATTTAAAATTGCATATGGATGTCGTAAATATTGCATTGCAAATTTGCAATAGATTTGCTGTTTGTTCTATGTAGCAATGATTTGCAATAGTTTGGAGTCGCAAATATTGTCGTAATTCTACTACAAATTTGTTACAAAATTTAAGTTGCATTAATGCGACAAATAAGCAACAAATGAATTCATAGCAATGTTTGCTACACACATGCAACATATACGAATTCGCAACCCTCAAACAGCAATATTATATAAATAGTTGCAATTTTGTTGCAAAGTTCATATTTGCAACATTTTATTGGCATATCGCAACATTATTTCTCTCTTGCAATATCACAGTTTTCTTGTAGTGTCCATTTTGTTGAGGTGTATATGGACATGTAAACTCTCTCTTGATGCCACGATCTCGACAAAAAGAGATAAACTCCTTTGAGATATACTCCCCTCCATTATCCGTCCTTAGAGTCTTTATTTTCCGACCCAACTCGCCTTCCACGGTTATCTTGAATTCTTGAAACCTGAAAAATACTTCTGACTTTTCCTTCACAAAGTATACCCATGTGTACCGTGAGAAATCATCAACGAGCAACAACATGTAGTGAAACCCGGAATAGGAGGATGTTCTCGTTGGACCCATCAAATCACTATGGATCCTCTCTAACGGAGCACTACACCGTGAAGTAGAGTTGTCAAATGGAAGTCTATGTGATTTTCCATATTGAATCCTTCACAGAGCTTTCCTTCATCTTGAATCTTCAGCTTTTGGAGTCCATTTACCAAATCCTTATTCACCATTACTTTCAGCTTAGTCATATTTATATGACCAAGTCTAGCGTGCTATATATAAGCATTGTCATTGGCACTCATCTTCTCCACGTAAGTGTTTGAGGCCGAAATGACATATAAATCTTTAACTCGTGCTCCAGTGTGAACCACATCTGCCTTTAGCTCTTTAATGTTCTTTAAGAACTTAACGTCTCTTGGGCCAAATAGAACGTAGTTACCCGAATCTACCGCATTCACCATAGAGAGAAGGTTCTTCTTAACTCCAGGAACATGGTACACGCTCTTGAGTGTGATTGGACTTCCATCATCTCCTTCAATGATAACAGTCCCTTCCTTTTCAACTCGATGGACTAAATTATCCGCGGTAATAATTGCATCTTTCCCATCATTATTCTGAAGACTAGAAAATAACTTCTCGTCTCCGGTGATATGATGGCTACACCCCGAATTCACTATCCAATTATTTTCCAAAGTTTTAGTTGTGGATGTACCTGAAAATGCAGCCTCTACCGTGAAACACTTTCCCCATTCTTCGTCTTCAGTATGACATTTTGATTCTGCCATATTTGTTTCCTTCAGCTTGACTCGACAATCTTTTTTAAAATGCCCAAGTTTCCCACACCGGTAGCACTTGAATCGCTTCTTATCTCCCATGGACGATCCTTCTCTTCCATGATTATCATTCTTTTTAGCTTTGAAGCTCTGTTGTCTCCGAGCTACAAAAGCACTTCCCGAGGCATCATGGACTTTAACACCCGCCATTTGCATGACTAAGGATTCTTGCGAAGCTAATAAATTTTCAAACTCCTCCAAGGAAGGTTGTGTAGGCCATCCTTGAACCGAAGTCACAAACGGTGTATATTCAGGTCGTAAACCTCGAATAATAGACCGTTTTAACCTCGCCTCCGAAATTGATTCATCCGGATTAAGAGAATTAATCTCAGAGCAAAGGTTTTTTACCTTAATGAAGAACTCTGAGATTGTAGACTTCCCCTGCTTCGCATTCGCTAGCTCATTCTCTAACAACTGTAGTCGAGCTTCATTCTTCTTGTTGAACAATTGATGTAGCGTCCGCCAAATAGAACTAGCGGAATTGCACCTTGAGACATGCTCAAATACTCCCGAGGATATTGACCTCTTTAAAGCAAACTCCGCCTTGGCATTCTTCTGTATCCATTCTTTTGTTGCTTCCGCTGTTGCAGCAGCTCCTCTTGGTGGTAATGTGCTACTACCGCCGACGACATCCCATAAGTCCTCACTAACCAAGTATGACTCCATACATGACTTCCATAAACGGTAGTTCGATTGGTTTAGGATCTCCATTCCTAATCCAACAACCCGACCCGTTGATTCCATACTTAGAATAAACCTGAGCTCTCTAACACCCGATCTTGATTAGAATGGCTCTGATACCATGTAAAGATACCTCTCTTGATAGTGCTTAGCACTAGCCCAAGACCGTACAACTCCGAGAAATCCGAAATAAACAATAGACCCTTTAAGTATGATGAAGAAATATGGAAGGACTTTTAGAGAATACTTGAAAGACTCTTAGAGAAAATTAGAGAACTTATGAATTGGAACACTCTTTTTTTAGAACTTTAATTTTATTAGATTTGTTCAACTTTCTTGGATGTTCTTGTATTATATAAATGAAAGGGGTGAGGAGGTATTTATAGCCTCCCAAAGATCTCTCCCTAAATCTCTAGATTATTCTACTAAGTTCCTTACTTACTAAACATTTTACAAGTCTCTAGGACTCTCTATAACATCGAGATTATTATCTCCTTATCTTATAACTTTCTTGCATTTTCTACACCATTATTTACATATATTTATCTTTCAAAAATTCTCTAGAAACATTTAAGGAGGTGATAACCTTCTTATGTATCTCTTGAAAATTCTAGAACTTAGGCTTAATTTTGGGCTTAGTCCAAATATCATATTTGGATCATGAACCCATAATCAAGCATAACCCAAAATCAAGTTTAACTTCAATAAAGATTTAGGTCTCTGTCTTTGTGTGGATTGACATAGACTTCGGTAAAGGTTTTTCCATAACTTTGTGTGGCGAACTTTGACCATCAAGCTTGAAAACTCTCGATAACCTTGTGATCATTTTGATTGGTGAGTTAATTGACTTCAATCTCCTTCCATCTTTCAATTCCATATCTTGAATGGGTCTTCTGTGTCAATTTATTTTGATCATGTGAGTTTTTTTTTTCTCTTTGTTCAAGCCTTATATGGAAAATTAGAAACTATAATCGTCTGAGTAAGTGTAAAAAGATTTTGGGATATTTCACTTAAAAATATATGGTGGTATTGTCGTAATTCTCAGCACCTTGAGAGATTATCCAATGAAAAGTGTTTTGTTGCATACTAGAAGTAACGTATTTTTTTATGACAAATGCATATGTTTTGTTCATTGTTCTATTATTGGCTTAGAATTTCCAAAAATTTCTATAGGATTTCATTTTTTTCTCACAACTATTTGGGTCATGTTAATCTTTTTGTTTATAATAGGTAAAATCATTGACAATACATACTTTTTGACACATTAGGAGGGTAAGTCCGGGTTTATTAAATATCATATAACATTTTTTGTCATCTCGCTTAGGGCATACTTGCCTCTTCTTAGCCCGTTGCAGATATGGTGTGAGTGTTTGGCACAACTTCAGATTACATTGGAGAATGAGAGAGAAAATTAAATCATTTTGCATCAAACGAGGAAAGCCTGATAAAAGAGCTAGCAAAACGAGTACAAAAGAGCTTTGCTACTAATATAAGCGAGCTGGTAACTAACGAAAAACAGAATACAAAAGTTCCAACAAAGCCCTACCCGACGAGGATATTAGATAATATATAGAGCAATGGTCACACATATTTTTTAACAGAACAAGCACCAACAGATTAAAGAGAAGAAGTTAATCTGATGAATATCTCAGTAAAGAAGCATTATTAGGCGAGCCTTCATCACCAAACTGAGAAAATGAATAGTACTAAAATGATGTTAATTAAACTGATTATTTAGAGAAGAAAATGAATAAAAATTTATGTGGAAATCAGCACTACAAGAAAACAGTCCATTAGTGACTACTGTTTGTGACTGAAAAATTAGTCACTAATTTTTGCGACTACTTTGAGACTCTTATGTGACCAATTTGTGACGACACCAAAATCAGTCCCAAAACAGTCACCAATTTGTGACTGATTAACTTCGTCATAAAAGCGTAACAAATTAGCGACGAATTTGAGACAGACATTCGTTAGTTTTCATGTAGTCGCAGAGTAGTCACAAATTACAGACTAATTAGCGACGGATAAAGTGGTCACAAATTTGCGACTATTTTGTTACCATCAAAGCAGTCACAGATTAGTGACTACCATAAGAGCGTAACAAAAGAGTCACAAATGTTTAAATGTAGGTAATAGCAATTTTTAAAAAATTGGTAGTGACGATTTTGTGACTATTTAGTGACCATATAGGGTTTAGGGTTTCAAAATAATAATTTTTTAAAAAATGGTAGTGACGAATTTGTGACTCTTTAGTGACTATATAGGGTTTAGAATTTTGGATTCTCAAACCCTATACTAACGTCACAAAGTAGTCACAAATATACCACTACTTTGCGACACATTTGCGACACATAAGTAAATTTGCGACTGATTAGTGACTACTTTGCCACTCCATTTTACAATACTACATATTAAAACCCAAAATGTATGTTTCTATGATTCATAGTTGTATTTAGCTTGTACTAAAGTCAATGACAAAGTAGCCAAGATGTGGTTGTAGTGAGTAAATCAATTTCTAAATAAATATTTATGTGAGAACAACATTAATGTACTTTAGGTTATAAACACTTAGAAGTTTTAAAGTAAGTTTATGAAAAGTTGATGTTTTTGTAAATTAGCTTTGTTAGTGGTGGTATAATGGTTATATTAGTTTATTTAGGGTATATGGTTTAGGGAAAGGCTAAAAGAACAAATTTTGGGTCTAAATATTTAGGGTTTAGGGATTTGATTTGTGACTAACTTAAAATCGTCACAAATCAGTCATAAATTAGTAACTATTTTGTTACTCTTTTGAGACTAATATATTTTAGTTTCCCTCTCATTTGCGTTCCATAATTTCAGTTTCCCTCTCACCCAAATCTAAAAAAAATTAAAATTTGGGTCACTTTTATACAAAATCACTTGTCCGCTTCTCCTCTTCTTTCCTCGTGTCCAGATCTACTCTCTTTGTCTCTAGATCTCGCCTCCTCTTTGATTTCCTCGTCTCTGTTTCATCTCTCTCTCTCTCTTCTCTCTCTCTCTCTCGCTCCCCCTAGGGTTTGCTATATTCCATCGTCGGAATTTCTCTGGTGCTCGGAATTGCTTCTCACCATTTACTTCGTGGAACTAGGGTTCCGTACACTGTCGCTCTCCTCGTTATCGGAAATTGGAAGAAGATTGATGGATAACGGAGACGATCGGTAGATTTCTCTTCTCTTTTGCTCCTTACTCTTCTCGATTTGGTTGCTTTGATTGTTTTGTGTTCTTGGGTTTTTATTTTTCGTTTGGATTTGCTTTGTGATAATTGTCGATTTCGCTGGGTTTTCTAGCTTTGTTGATGTAAAATAGAGTCTCGCTTGTTTGGGTTTAACTGCAATCGTTTGTTCAAGCTTGGATTTGGGGGTGATTTCTGGCTCAATGCTGATTTTGGGTTTGATTGATTTTTGGGTTTTAATGTAATGATAAAATGTCAGATTTGATTTGAGTTAATAATGTTGGATTCTTAATGAAATTACGGGTCATTTAATGTTGAATTTGGTTTAAGCTTCTTAATGCTCAAGATCCCTAACATCATTTCCACTAAATGGTGCTTTATGTTTAGTTACTGAATCTTTGAGTTGCACATATTGGTCAGGATTCAGGTTTGGATGTTTTTGTTTGCAATGTGCTACTCTATTTGCATAGTTTTCAGTTGTTGGTTAGTAGATTTGTTTAGTCATTAGTAGTTTACAAGATAAGGAAGGAAGCAGTTGTCTCTAAACAGGTTCTAATACTATCTTTGAAGCTCTGATTGATGTTCTTCTATGCATGTTCATGCTAGAGACGACACATTTGATGAGCTTTTACCCGAAGGAACTCAACTTATAAATTCTTCTAAGTTAACCTGGTCAATGTGTTTTCCATCTAAACAAAAGATTGTCTCTTTTACAGAAGATGCTTCTGCCTCTAGCTTCAAGGGCCTTGATCTCTATGCTGAAGAGTGGTATGCTGACTGCTTAAATGATGCTGAAACACCAACCCTACCTGATGACTTGTATGTTTCGACCATTCTTCTAGTAGAAACCCTAAGCTTATTTACAGTACTGTAAGTCCTCATTTGCTTCATAAACTGATTACTATTGTTGTTTTCTCTTAGAAGCTTTGGTTCACCTGATGTCCAAGTAGATATTTTAGGTCAGATTTCTTTGTTTTGGTCACTTCTTTAGCTTGCTCTAGCTCTGGCTTTGCTAAAACCCATGTGTTGGTGCAGAGTATTTAAATGTGCCACCAGAAACTGAAACCAGGGAAGTAGTTCAGCGGCGTGTGACTCGTTCTTCTCCAAACGTTATCTTCAAAGGTAAATATAAATGGTTTGAGTTACAAATGGGTCCCATAGTTTACAAATTGAATTTGCGACATAATGAGAAAACAAAACATTACTAAAATGTTAAGAGGGATTAGCAGGCAGGAAATCTTTTACAAGGCCGGTTTCAAAGCTACCGTCCTCTATCATCTATCTATTTGCATTCATCAAGCCATGTGGAGTTCACGGCGACATGACGCTCAAGGACATAAACCAGAAAATCCGAACTCCACCAGTAAAACCAAGGGAAGACAAAGAAGAGCCTGCAGTGATCCAAACTTTAGCATTCTCTGGGAAACCCGTTGTAAGCTTTGAACTTCATCTATAACTCTTTACAACACTGCAACAAGCATATGATTGAATTGTTCTCTAACTCCAGCAGATGTGCTGGAGTGCACGATGACTGAAGTCACATTAAACCAGGAAGATCACTCATACATGTTTGATGACATAGCCACCCCGGTAAAGGCCTGTAGCGAGTTGGGTTATCATGTCACAACAGGTTATTTTTGTTGTTTTTCTTTCAAGTTTTCTTTTCAATTCATGTTGTCTATTTAATGAGGGATTCTAATGTAAAGAAGTCGGGTTTCAGCATACGCAAACAAGAAACTGGAAGTGCAAAGTGGTTACACACACTGCACTAAAGAGGCATCAGATGTTACATTTCGGAGATCAACCTGCGGAAACTTCACTAGACATCATTCAACATGAAGAACAAAGATCCAACACTTAGGTTGCTTCTTCAACTCTTGAAGTCTCTCTTCTTCTTGTTTTTTGGTCACAAGAACTCTCTTTTCTTAACAAACTGGCATGTTGTAATACTTTTTGTACTTTGGTTTCAACCTTTTTATACTTTAAATGCTTGATTATGTAGTATGCTTTTAATTTCAAGATTTTTGGTTATTCATTGGATTTGGACAATTCAAAACAAAACAAATAAACAATTAGTAGTATATAAGTAGCAAATCAGTGGCAAATTAGTGACCAAAATGTGACTAGCCCAAAATGTAACAACAACAATATAGTCTCTAATTAGAAGCTAATTAGTCGTTAATTTGCGACGAATATAGTTAGTCAAAACTCAGTCGCATAATCAAACGTCGCTAATTAGTCGCTTATTTGCCACGCACAAGACAGTCTCAAATCCGTTGCTAATTAGTGACTACATGTCTGAGTCACACAAGCGTCGCTTATTTGCAACTGAAATGTGGAGTCGCAAAACCGTCGCAAATTAGCGAAGAATTTGCGACTGAGTTATGGAGTCCTAAATCCGTCATAAATCCGTCGCAAATTAGTGACGAATTGACACCGTCGCAAATTAGCGACGAGCTTTTTGTGATTACTTGTTTTCATCGCAAAGTAGTCGCAAATCCCTTATTAGTGACGAATTTGTGACGTTTCTGGTAGTGGGAAATGACTTGTTTTCTTGTAGTGTGCAGGCACAAACATCAAACTGAGATAATGTATACACTAAGATAAAGGGAAAATCGCATAAAAAACCTTTAAGGTGGCAATTTCTTACACTTTAAACCTCGACGGTCAAAGCTTTTAGATCTACATGAACGGAAGAGGAGGTATTTGTTTTGTTTTGTTCTTTTTTTTTTTTAACTAAGTTAAATGTAAAAATAATAAACATATATTTTAATTGTAAAAATATTTCAATGTTTTTTTGTTTCCTTTTTTTCAAAATTTTGGATTTTAATTAATTCAGCTTGTTTTAATTAAACTGTAAAACGGAGTTAACTGTCTTTCAATGTTGTCAACTGTTCCATAAACGGAGTCCACTATTCCATAAACGCGTAGCGTGGGTACGCACCTAGTCTTCTTCATATAAAAAGGAAGATTTTCTTGCCTTAAAGGCCTCCGTGTGACAACTTTTTATTATTATTAATTAGCCCAGATCAATATTCCATAAATATTGACCCTCGAAGACTAGATTCCTAACAGATACTACGCGGAAGTTCTCAGAAAAATAATTCAGGAAATAATAAAAGTTCAAATAATAATTAAATATTATTTCCAAAACATCATTCAACTCATAATAACCAAATTCAGGAATGAATAAACTAGCAACCTAACAGGGTTCGCTAGAACTAGAAAAATAACAACATCCCTAATCATCCTCTTCTGGGACCCTGATTCCGCGATCACTTTTTCCCTTTACCTGCGTCACATGGGAAAAAGGGATGCATAAGTATTTTATAAATACTTAGTGAGACGGTCCTCCCGTCTACAGGCTAAGTACGAATAAACCGAAAAATCGAATAACAATTAATTTTAAAAATATTTAATTCACAAAACATGGGTGTCGATCGACACACACACGGTGTCGATCGACGCTGGCTTTACCTTGGTGTCGATCGATACACCAATAAGGTGTCGATCGACACTAGGTTTCGTTACCAAGACTCAATTGCACCAAACACACAGAAACACGATTCTAATCATTTCCAAACCAATTTCATCAGATCAACAACACACAATAGACACACAACAGCCATGATTCATTCCCAAATACTCGCAAAACTAATTCTATTCAATTAGTCGACTAATCCGAGCCTACGGTCGCACACTCACCTCGGTTTTTCGGATTGAACGGAAAACGGCGAAGGACGAGCGAACGGACAACGATGAACAGTGACAAACGGTCACGAATAGAGAATCACCTTCTCAAAAGAACCCCAAGGCACACGAGCGAGGAAGAAACGCAAACACCGAGACTTAACGGAAGTGAAAACGCGAAGAACGGACTCACAAACACAATCGAACCTTGAACTTCTCTCAATTCTTTCTCAGACTCTCAAACTCCTCTTTTTCTTCTCTGAATACGGTTAAAATACTTTAGGAACATATTTATACGGGGGCCCTAGGTTTCCTCCCTAAACCGCCTCGCAAACCGAACGATTAAACGTAAACCAAACATTAATCCGAACATGGTGTCGATCGACACCAAGCCTAGTGTCGATCGACACCCCTATCCAAATTCGACGATTGGTTTCGGGATGTTACAACTCTCCCCCACTACTCTGGATTCGTCCTCGAATCCCAATACAATTGCTCAATAGACCATTCCACTGACCCTACCTGGTCAAACTCCAACCCAGATCCACACACGATCTCTGAGGCCCCCGTCTAGTCCTATGCTCACTCACGTTATCAGACATTGATTACTTTTAGCTCATAACATACACCTCACACTCTTGGGACGCATCCTTCGAGTCAACAATATATGGGGATCTCGCTTCCACGCGAAGGAAACTCACATCCAATGCTCTAACTGGAGGACTCGCACCCCCGCGAAAGAACACAAAGCAATCGCTCTACCTAGAGGACTCGCACCCCCGCGAAAGGACACAAAGCAATCGCGCTATTTGGAGGACTCGCACCTCCGTGAAAGGTCACAAAGCAATCGCACTAAAAGAGCTATTCGGGACCGAAGTCCCTAAGTAATCGATTCTTCAATGTCTCAAAGCACCTATTGACTAGAACTACCTCTCATGGTTTACGACACGATATTTCCTAAACCAAAATATCACAGAATAAAACCACACATTTATTCAACATGGAAAATAAATAAGGAAACTCCACTTATAAATTTCCAAAAGAACAACGTAATCGTTACAACGAAATGAAATACAAGAATCCAAAACAACAATACCAGCACAAAAGCCACTCGAAACTAGAACCGCAAAGAACGGAGCTCAAACGGCGATGTGCTTGTTGAACCACTTCCTAAACTTCAGCTTCATCTTTGCCTCTGGTTCTCAAGTCTCATCCTGGCAACCACCACAATCCCATAAAATCCTCAACAACGGAATCTTCTTCCGACGCAGAACCTTCATACTCCTCTCAAGAATCCTCACAGGAACCACTGGAGCAAAATCCTCAACCTCAGATCCTAGAGAATCTTTGCCACTAACTCCTCCGATTCATGCAGACACTTCCTCAACATCGAGACATGGAACACCTTATGAAATCCATGCATAATCGGAGGTAACTCAAGCCGATACGCCACTGGTCCAACACGTTCCACTACCGGAAACAGACTCATAAAACGCTAATATACCCAGTATTTTACCACTTTTACTATCCGTTTTCTCTATTTTATAAACTATTTAAATAAGCTTTTCTATCAAAAGATGTAGTTTTCTCGTATATTTGGTTTTGAAGAGTCATATAGGTCAAATCATCAAAAAAGGCATAAAATGGAGCAAAATGAGTATTCTTCATCCTACAACAACTTACCAAGGTCAAAGTATCCTGTCTAAGTCTCCCAAGTTGAAGATTTCACAATTTCCCAAGTTTGACAGAAGTTAACCAGCAGAGGCCTAGCTACGGCCGGACAACCAAACCGACTTGGACGGCGATAAAATTTAATGGAGATGATTTTGAGCTAGAACCCGGACAGATTCACATGACCGGTGCCACCGTCCGGTGCCGTGGCCACTTCTGCGCACTTATTGACAAAACGACGTTTTTGACCAAGACAAAACCCTAGGAGTTCCACCGACTAAAGACCTCTTCCCAAACCTATATATACTTGATTTTAGCCTCTTGAGAGAAGGATAGCAGCCCTAGGCACCACAAATAAATAATAAATATGTATTTTCGTTATTCTCTTTAGATCTTCATCTTTATCCTTTGTAAAAGAGCGATGAAGGTCATGGTGTTCTTCTCAAGCTTTGTGCTTAGAGATCCACCTATGTCGAGCCCTTACTTAGCACGAATCTACTGTTTTATCAACTTCTCTAGTTGCTCCATGTTTCATAACATGTAGAGTAGTTGTATGTTTGATAATAAGTTATTTTAAAGTTCTTTTGCTTGCATCTTCTACATATTTATTGAGTTCGTTTCTAGCATGATTCTCTATCTTTATTTGTGCTCAAGGCGTGATCTAGACTAGCTACCTAGTGACCGATTATAGATCGGGGCCGATTCCAAAATCTTTTGCCCCGATCGGATCTAGTATTTGATAGGTTAGGCGTCTTAACAATTTCAAAGGTTAGTTAAGGAGTTTAATGAACAATCGAATATCATTTTTACAGCGTGATTCCACCTTGCAATAACCATGTGAAAGCTGAGTCTATTGGGGTAGGAGTTATAGGTTTCGGAGCCTCGAAAGGGGAATGATTCTACCATAGTGATTTGAGTTCTAGAACACTAGTTGCATCTCTTTAAAAACCGTGTAGGCTTTGTTGCATTAGTTCCTTTTAATTTCTTCTTATCTTGCGTGCATTGATTTATCTATCCATTTATTTTATTGCATATTTATTTTATCATAAACCCCAAAACCCTAAAATATGTTTTCTCTTAGCTTATTTTGCATCATATAGATTTATAGCGTAACAACATAGTCTCATCTGGATCGACCCCTAAGTACTACAATTGTCATATGTGCACTTGCAGATTAGGGTTTATAAATTTAAAACTCTTTTGCATAGCCCTAATCCGGATGCATCAAGTTTTTTGTCGGGGACTAGTTCGTTTACTTATAAATTTTTGATAAAGAATAAGTCTAAGTTTCTCTTTTTCTTGTTTTTCCTTTTTGTTTTCTTTATTTAAGTGTGTTTCAGGGATTTATCAATGGAACATCACAACAAAAACCCTAAAATTCTAGGAAGATGGCGACAAGAAGGAATTCCAATGGAGATTACATCCCCATGCCTCATGAATTCCATCAACAACCTTTTCCTTACAACAATTGGTACAATCACAACTTGTATCAACAACAACCGTCTTGGAAAACTCAACACTACAAGAAAACAACCGCAAATCCGACGGAAATTCCGACGGAAGTAATTCCGTCGGAAATTTTCCGACGGTAATCCGACCGATTTCCGACGGAACGGAAATTTTTCAATTCCGTCGGAAATCTGTCGGAATTATTTCCGACGGAACGAAGACCGTCGGAAATCGGTCGGATTATTGGACCGTGTAACTAGCCGTTGCCGACACCGGAGGAGATTCCGGCCAGTTGTCGGAAATCCGTCGGAAAATATAAATTTCCGACGGATTTCCGACAGACTCCCAACTAGTCTGTCGGAAATCTGTAGGAAAAAATAGACGTTATATAGCCGTTATTATATCCGTTGTTTTTCCGACGCTTTTCCGACAGAAACGGATATTTATATAAATAAACTTTTTTTTTGTTATTTTGAATATTCCGTCGGAAATCTGTCGGAAATATATATTTCCGACAGATTTCCGACGGAATATTGATATCATGCTAATCTTAAAAAACGACACGTGTTACCTTACCTCTGTCGGAAATCAGTCGGAAATATATATATTTTTCCCACAGAATTCCGACAGATTTAGGGTTTTGAGGTCAAATTCCTGAATTGCGCGAAGACAAAATCTCGGCATACAATTCAGACAGGTAAAGTGAAAGATAAGTAAGTAAATAACCTTCTCGATGATATACAGAACATGATCTGTTATTTGGTCATGTTTCAACCAAAAGCATTTCATACAGTTATATAGACAAAAACATAGATGTTTAAGAAAAAAATATTAAAAACACTAAATGTTTAGAATTTGAAAGTAACAAAAATATTATGAAGTATTTAATCTTCTAAATCATGCTCCAAACATGCTACTAACTTGTAACTACGAAAACGGATCGTTAACAAGCTTAAAACCACAAATCCGTCGGAAATCTGTCGGAAATATATAAATATTTCCGACATATTTCCGACAGATTTGTGGTTTTAAGGTCAAATTCCATTTTTAGAATTTTAAAATAACATAAACCTTTTTTTTTTGTTATTTGAAGCTTCTGTCGGAAATCTGTCGGAAATATATATATATATATATATATATATATATATATATATATTTCCGACGGATTTCCGACGGAAATGCCAAATTTTACCCATGAAATGAAAAATAAATACCGCGAAATGATTTAATTTATTTCAATTTCCGACGGATTTCCGACAGCTCTTAAGCCGTCGGAAATCTGGGTTTAATAACCCGATCTTCTCTTTTCTTCTTCACAGAGAAGATCTAAAATTCTACCACCACCGCTCCTCCACGCCGCCGCCGATCCTCTGGGCCTCCGATTAAGGGTTTCCTCCGCCGGAAATCGCCACCTCCGTCGCCTCCCATCCTCTCCGTCGCCGCGGCCACCGATCAAATCGCCTCTTCATCTTCTCTTCTCGTCACCGGATTTCACCGCCGGAAATCGCCGCCGCCGCCTGTTCTTCATGGCTGACCTTCCGTCACATTTGTAAGTTATTAATTACTTTGTATTTGTGAATTAGGAATTGATTTTTTGATTAAGGAATTGAGATTTTGTGAATGAACTATTGATTTTGTGAATTAGGATTAGGAATTGTGTTGTGAATTAGAGATTAATTTTGTGAATTAGTATTAGGAATTGTGAATTTGAAAATTAGGAATTGTGAATTTGATTTTTTAGATTTTAGGGTTAGGAAATTGTTTGTTTTTTTTGTGAATTAGGGATTTATAATTTTTAAACAATTTTACGGATTTATTTAGAATTTTAGAATGTTTATATTATAGAATTATAACAAAATAAATAAACTTTTGCATTTATATTTATATTTTTATAATTTTTATATAATTAGATTTAGGAAAAATATATTTTAAAGACTTATTTTTTAAAAGTTTCTGAATTTAGGGAAATTTAAGAAATGTTTGTGTTTAGCATTTTTAAACAAAATTGGTTAGTTTGGAAAAAAATGTTAATATTTTATACTAATTTTTAAACAATTTTAAGGATTAATTTTTAAATTTTAGAAATTTGGAAATTTAAAGCAATGGTTTAAAATATTTTTATAATTATATATTTAACCAATTTGGAAATTTTTTATAATTTTTTATAATTATTATAATTATAAATTTTATAAGTTTTATATATTTGGCTATATTTTAAAAAAATTGTTAGCATTTTTAACTAATTTTTAACCAATTTTTAAAAATTGTTAGAATTTCTTAATAATTTTACCATTATTTGAAAAAATAGTTTTTTCATAAATTTAAAATATATTTTCATATAAATGTAGGGATTACGGTGGTTTCGCTTCTGCATCTGGCAGCGGCGAACGTCGTCGTCGTGCGAGTAGACCTCGTTCGACTTCGACGTCTACACCTACACCGTCGTCTACACCTCTACAGACGCCGGTGACACCACCAGCCACCACAGCACCGTCGCAGATTAGCGTCGAGGACTTCATGGGCCTTCCTGGACGAGATAGGTTGACTAATCTCCATCCAGACCAGATCGGTAGAGACAGATGGTAAGTTTTTTGATACATTTCAGTTTTCTTTTAATAAATTTAATTAATTGTGACTAATGTTATTATATTGTTACATTTTTTTTCGTAGGTTTGGAGATACTCGTAGCGGGATTTCGAAGTCCCTCAACAAGATGGAAAACTCTTTGCTCAGCCGTCTTTATGCGACGTACACCGCCATGCCTCCGGAGGATCAAGACATGTGGTTTCGCCAATTTACGGTAAGTCATTTGTTTTCACAATTTTTACTTTCATTTAAATTATTATTATTTATATTTACTGTTTCTTTTTGCAGCAAGAATTTAGGTGGGAACAACACTTGACCGCTTTGGTCAGGAGGGAATTCGATTCTTATGCAGGAGTGCACTACTCGAAGAAGCTGTTCGAGTGGAAGGATAAGTGGCAACTCGGTCAGGTGCCAAAAGAGATGAAAGAGAAGCCGGAGTTGTGGAACGGTTTCATCGCATATTGGCAACTAGGGGCTACCAAGGAGAGCTCTACCTATCACTCTACAAACCGGAACAGCAACCGCAAGGGTAAGGGTCCAGCCACCCACAACCTTGGAGCTACCAGCAAGAAGACAAAGGCTAGGGATATGGTAAGTTTTTTATGTACGTCTTGATTTTTATTAATTTTTTTTTTGTTTTATACATTTATATTATCAAATAAATATCTAACAACTGCAGGCTAAGGAGTTGGGTCGGGAACCCAACAACTTGGAACTTCTCCTAGCAACACACACCGACAAGGATGGTGTCGTCCATGATCTGATAGCTAAGGAGATTCAGGAGAGCGTCCGAAGAATGGAAGACGAGTACATTCTGTCTCAGCCAACCACCGACGGAACCCCTCCCCTCACCCAAGCCCCGGACGACATCATCAACCAATACGTCTTAGAGGTATGTAAAATTTAAAATAGTTTTCAAGTCTTTGTCATTTACAATTTAATTTGTTCCGCAGGTTGCTCCGCAGACCAAAGGGCGGATTTATGGTCTTCCCGACGATGCAGGATCATCGGGGTCTTCTCGTTACTACAGCGATTCATCCCAGCTGAGAGCCCAGATGCAGGAGAAGGACGCCGAAATTTCAGAATTGAGGACGACGGTCCAAAAGATCCAAGATGCACAGAAGGCCCTAGAAGCCGAGCGGGAGAAGGAGAGAGTCGAGCGGGACAAAGACAGGGAGATGATGCAACAGATGATAGCGTACTTGGGGCGCAACCCGGATTTTCCTCAGCCGCCCACTAATTAGATTTTAATTTTATCGTTTTTGTAAAACAATATTACTTTTTATTTCTACTTTTAATTTTATTTTAATTTCTACTTTTAATTTTATTTTAATTTAAATAATTCAAATTTAAAATTTAAAATTTATATTAAATTAATTATTATTTAATTTATTATTATTTTTAATAATTTCTACGAATCCGTCGGAAATCCGTCGGAAAGCTGTCGGAAATAAATCCGTCGGAAGTCTGTCGGAAAATTGTCGGTTTCCAAGTAATCGGAATACGTCGGAAATCTGTCGAGACTCGATTTGGTCGGCTTGAAGAAGTCTAAAACGTCCATACAAGGGATCTTCAAGAAGACAAGACCGACATCATCAATATCAAGTATAAGATCGACGATTCGTATGATGACTTGGAATGGAAGATTAAGTCCACTAAGAAGGACGTTGATGAGCTTAGTTCTAACCTAAAAACGGTTGCTAACAAGGCCTACCAAGCTGCTCAAGGTGCAACCGAAGTTGGAGTTGTTCAAGACAAGATCGACTCAACCATGGAGGAACTAGAAACCGATAATCAACTCACGGTGAAGACCATCAACGCCGTTTGTTATGAGCTTGAACACCATTACAAGGAGTTCATTGACACTACAAAATCCTTAGAAGACGAATCTAACAACATCTCAAACTGTGTGGAGAAGATTGATGAACGCTTGAAGCTTATTGAAGAAACGCTTCACGCTAGTGACCAATCTAGTACGAATGAAGAAGAGCCAACACCTTTGGTCCATTGCTGCACCATAATACCCCTTGAAGAAGACTTCTACATCTCTGATCAAGATAAGAAAGTCGTTCCAAGACCGTTCCTAATGGCCAAACCGAAGAATCGAAGACTTACGGCAAGAATGTCAACAAGACCGTGCAGAGAAATTTGTATAGCTAATCAATCCATCAAGAGACAACGTTGAATAAGTTATGAGATGCTGGAGGTATTCAATTCTCTAGTTAGAGAAATCCCTCCCACCCTAACCTTTGAAGAAGCTTGGAGAACAAAGCCATCATTACGACAATGCTTTAGACAAAGCACGGAAGAAGACTTTATGATTGAGGAGCTATTCAACCAAGCTAGGAATCCTTATAGGTACCTAAGGATACTTCCTAAGACTCTTGATCCAGGTTCTTTCAACATCCCTTGTTCAATTCGAGATTATACTTTTGAGACCGCTCTTATCGATTCGGGAGCCAGAGTCAATGTTTTGTCGGAATCTCTTGTGAGAAAGATGAGGATAACCAACATTCATCCTTCAACCATGAGAATTTCACTTGCTAATGGTGCATCAACACTCTCATTGGGTGAAATATTCAATTGCCCCGTGAGAATTAGTGATTGCATTGTTCCGACAGACTTTGAAGTGGCTAATATGCAAGATTGCTCAACACCTTTCATCCTTGGAAGACAGTTCTTGGCTACTGCTGGAACTATCATGGATTACACCTTACAAAGGTTATCTTTTCCTAAGATAGATAGAAACACCTTCTACTACGCAGCACCAACCGGATTTCAATCCAAAGTTACAAGATACATTCCTTTGGAGAAAAGAGAAGTTGAAATCAAGCACCCTTTCCATTTACATGATGAAGACCACGACCATGGAAGCATTTGTTCACACTCTAAGGGCAACCTCAAGCCTTTAGAAGACAATTCCAAAGTCTAAAAACCCCCAAGGAGTCGAGCTAATTGACTTTAAACAAGCGCTTTATGAGAGGCAACCCATATATCGAGTTTTTCTTTTCTTTTGATTTTTATTCTATATTCTTCATTTTATTTTTCATTTTATAAACTTTGTTATTCATTAATCTATTTATTTATGAATTTTTCAGGTTTTATAAAATTTATTTTGGAGAAGAAAACCGAAGTTTTAAAAACTTCTTAAAAAAAAAACAGAGTGTGTCGGAAGTCCCAGACACCGGACCATGGCACCGGTCACGCGGTTCCAACCGGTGTCCGAGTGTCTTTGGTCCAGACGTGCCGTGGATCGACACGTGGGTCGAGCGTCCCACGGTCGCAGGCCCTGGACGGAGACCCCGAACACGGGGAATCCGACAGGTGCCAGGACCGTTCGTCCCTCATCCGCGACCCGTACGTGCCTCGTCCAGCACCTCTAGCTCCCCCGTCCCACAAAACCATCCGTCTTGGAGCAGCCTCAACCCGCAGCACACACTCCTCGTCCCGAGCCCAGATGCGAGTCCTCGTCCCGCGGATCCACAACGCCCCGGACACTCCCACCGAGCCACGAACGTGTCCGGTGCGAGGCGTCCCCATCCCGCGTCCCACCCGACCTGCGTCTCCACGGACCCGTGTCTCCACCAACCATCCCGCACCACCACCAAGCTGGACCACACCGCACGAGCCACGGTTCGAACCGGACCGAACCGGCGAGGTAAGTTCCCTTTTATTTTTCTTTTTAAATTCTTTAAAAATGGTGTTAATTTAAATTAACTACTTTTAAACCAAAAATATTTTTAAATTGTGATTTTTTGCTAAATAAAATTTATTTTATTTTCTAATTTTCACATTACACTTTTAAAAATTGGTTTAAATAAGTTTGATTTTTAAATAATTTTCACATCTTACACTTATCTTTTCACTTCTTGTTTTCTACTTTAGAATGAGCTTGGATAATTTTGTTTGGTGCTTCGGTATTCTGGAACCTAGGTCCAAGTTTGTTTAACGAGTAATTTCAAGTGTTTTTGCAAGGATATTTGGCTCTTACACAGGTTTGACTTTGGAAATCCAATTTCGTAAAGAATGATCCACCTTATCCATAGAAGATATGCACAAAGAAAAGAGGAAAACAAGAAGCCTTTTCAGCCAACTTATGAATCCTCTACTTCAACGTTTAAAGCAACAGTTTTGTTACTTCTTCCAGCAGCTGTTCAACTACCAATATCCAAGAATTTCCAAAATAATTCAGGGAAGAGTTCCACGATGCAAACTATGGTTTGTGGTGATCTATTATGATCATTGTTGGAAGGTACTAACTCGGTAATGGCGGAATGCATTGGTGAGGAAAATTGAGAAGCACTATTTCTTGGCCTAGAGAAATTTTTGGGGAGTTTCAAGACCCTTCTTTCAACACCATCTACCGATTCAACTTTGGGAGAAATTAAGTTTCTCTATCCGGTAACTTCGTTCTATTCTTCACCTTTTTCAATTATTTATTTTTATTTTCCAACACTTCACCCTTAATTTGATTTAATTTACATCGGGACGGTGCAAGTTAAGTCTGGGGGGATTGTTGCTACTAACGCGTTTGTTCGTGTTGGATATTTATGTTTTCAAAAATCATTTTCAAAATCGTTTTCAAAATCGTTTTCAAAAACCGTTTTATTGAGTCAAAATCAGTTGGGAATGATGACACCTTTCTTTGATCAACAACGTTTTAATTTCAGAACCAAATGACCATTATTGCAGGGTCTGTTCCGGACAATTGATTCAGCCACCTAGTGACTGAATGGAGTCCAAGGAGATTGCTACTTGCACTATTTTGATTGATATGATTTCGATTCTCTATTTGGTTTACTAACATGATTTTTGACTATCTCTTGTTAAGGATGTTAGATCAAGGAACGAATCACATTCATGACACCTTATCCTCTTTTTACCCCTCTCTGTTGTCATGGATGGCCAGCTCACCTTTAGTTGGTACACTTACCTAAGCCCTTAAACCTTTCTCTGTTGTCATGGATGGCCAGCTCACCTTTAGTAGGGTCGACGCAATTTTCCAATCGCTTAAAGATGAGACGATCAACATAGAAGGAAGGAGTACAAACAACAAAATTTCAGAAAACTAAAGAAGCTTGGCCGATCCTTGGATGCTTAATCATGGTAACAATTTCGTGTCTTACTTGACTCATATCTTTATGAGACCATTTTCTCCCTTCTAAAAAAAAAAAAAATTCGAAAGGAAAAGAAAAATGGTTTTCAAAAGAGTCAAAGGCCAAAGAATACCCAAGGAATGCAACGCTAAAAAAGGAGAGATGAATTCAAGAATTTCACAAGTGGTTGGAAGATTGTAGACTTCAATAGACCCATTCTCTCTTGCGATTTTGCATAATGTCTCGCACCCGGAGTTTTTGGTAACTCTAAACACTTTTAATCTCACCACTAAAACAACCTTCCCTAAACACCTAGCCGGCTTCCTTGTAAATATCCTTGATCGGAGATCTTTCAGAATCTAAGAGGGTAAAAGAATCGATTGACTTGAAGTTGAGATTTTGCAGAGACAACAATTTAGGACAAACTTTCGTATTCACGATGGGAGATGATGAAAAGCGTCCATGAACTCACTTTGTATTTATGTGGATTACAGGTTTAGGGAAAGAAACAAGATCAAAGAATATGTGAGTTCCTGTATTTTCAAATCTTCTTTCCTGATTGACCTTTTGTTTGCTTGAGGACAAGTAAAGGGTAAGTCTGGGAGAGTTGATATACCCGGCATTTTACCACTTTTACTATCCGTTTTCTCTATTTTATATACTATTTAAATAAGTTTTTCTATCAAAAGACGTAGTTTTCTCGTATATTTGGTTTTGAAGAGTCATATAGGTCAAATCATCAAAAAGGGGGTAAAATGGAGCAAAATGAGTATTCTTCATCCTACAACAACTTACCAAGGTCAAAGGATCCTATCTAACTCCCCCAAGTTGAAGATTTCACAATTTTCCAAGTTGGACAGAAGTTAAACAGCAGAGGCCTAGCTATGGCCGAACAACCAAACCGACTTAGATGGCGATGAAATTTAATGGAGATAGCCCTTTGAGTCAGCTTTCCAATGGAGTTGGAATTATATCAAATGGAGTTGTAGTATGGAAGATATTCAAGTTTTACTGAAGACATGTCATTCTGCCTAGAAGAAGAATCAAGTCCAAGATGGGCCTAAGCACCAAACCAACCCATGGGCCGGCTCATTTACTTGAAGCCACGCACAAGGAGATGTTTTTGAGCCAGAACCCGTATAGATTCACGTGACCGGTGCCACCGTCCGGTGCCGTGGCCACTTCTGCGCACTTATCGACAAAAAGACGTTTTTGCCCAAGACGAAACCCTAGGAGTTCCACCGACTAAAGACCTCTTCCCACACCTATATATACTTGATTTTAGCCTCCTAAGAGAAGGAGAGCAGCCCTAGGCACCACAAATCAATAATAAACATGTATTTTTGTTATTCTCTTTAGATCTTCATCTTTATCCTTTGTAAAAGAGCGATGACATGTCATTCTGCCTAGAAGAAGAATCAAGTCCAAGATGGGCCTAAGCACCAAACCAACCCATGGGCCGGCTCATTTACTTGAAGCCACGCACAAGGAGATGTTTTTGAGCCAGAACCCGGACAGATTCACGTGACCGGTGCCACCGTCCGGTGTCGTGGCCACTTCTGCGCACTTATCGACAAAAAGACGTTTTTGCCCAAAACGAAACCCTAGGAGTTCCACCGACTAAAGACCTCTTCCCACACCTATATATACTTGATTTTAGCCTCCTAAGAGAAGGAGAGCAGCCCTAGGCACCACAAATCAATAATAAACATGTATTTTTGTTATTCTCTTTAGATCTTCATCTTTATCCTTTGTAAAAGAGCGATGAATGCCATGGTGTTCTTCTCAAGCTTTGTGCTTTGATATCCACCTATGCCGAGCCCTTACTTAGCCTGAATCTACTGTTTTATCAACTTCTCTAGTTGCTCCATGTTTCATAACATGTAGAGTAGTTGTATGTTTGATAATAAGTTATTTTAAAGTTCTTTTGCTTGCATCTTCTACATATTTATTGAGTTTGTTTCTAGCATGATTCTCTATCTTTATTTGTGCTCAAGGCGTGATCTAGACTAGCTACCTAGTGACCGATTATAGATCGGTGCCGATTCCAAAATCTTTTGCACCGATCGGATCTAGTATTTGATAGGTTAGGCGTCTTAACAATTCGAAAGGTTAGTTAAGGAGTTTAATGAACAATCGAATCTCATTTTTACAGCGTGATTCCACCTTGCAATAACCATGTGAAAGCTGAGTCTATTGGGGTAGTAGTTATAGGTATTGGAGCCTCGAAAGGGGAATGATTCTACCATAGTGATTTGAGTTCTAGAACACTAGTTGCATCTCTTCAAAAACCGTGTAGCCTTTGTTGCATTAGTTCCTTTTAATTTCTTCTTATCTTGCGTGCATTGATTTATCTATCCTTTTATTTTATTGCATATTTATTTTATCATAAACCCTAAAACCCCAAAATATGTTTTCTCTTAGCTTATTTTGCATCATATAGATTTATAGCGTAATAACATAGTCTCCTGTGGATTGACCCCTAAGTGCTACAATTGTCATCTGTGCACTTGCAGATTAGGGTTTATAAATTTAAAACTCATTTGCATAGCCCTAATCCGGTTGCATTAAATGCGGACTCAGTTTGTTCTCAGAAATGGATCCGTTAGGACCCCTCAACATAGCCATCTTGAGGTACACTCGATCTCCCATGGCAAACTCAATCTCTTTCCTTCTTCGATCTGAATATCTCTTATGTTGATCCTGAGCTTCTTTCATGTTTAGCCTCAATACACGAATCCTCTCTGTCATTTCCAGAACAAACGTAGCACCATAAACGCTTCTCTCCCCCCACTTGGGTCCAACATAGAGGTGTCCTACACGGCCTCCCATACAAAGCCTCGTAAAGAGCCATACCGATACTCGCCTGGAAGCTGTTGTTGTACGTAAACTTAGCTAGGTTCAAGTGATCAACCCAGTGACCACCCTAATAAAAAACACACATCCTCAGTAAATCCTCCAAAGTCTGAATAGTCCTCTCCGACTGCCCATCAGTCTGTGGGTGATAAGCCGTACTCATGTGATCCTTAGTGCCCATCTCTGCCTGGAAGGTGTGGGAGCCTAAACTAGCACAATTAAATTTGTAAGGGTTCGTGAAGAGGAAGAGATTTCTAGGGTAAGCTAAGATCACAAGAGATGAGAAAGTGTTTTGTTATTGCTCTGAATGAATTTGTGTACCAAATTATGAATAAGATTGTGAATGTCCCCTTAGAGTTTGTACAAGAAGTATATATAGCTTCCTAAGTCGACTAAGCCTCCTAAGTCTTCACTGAGTCGGTTGCACCAACGTGGGCTTCGTGTCTGGACCGGGCTTCAGGCTGTCTTTGTATCATCGGGTCGTCTTCACGTTATTGGGCCGTTGGGCCGAGCACACGGTCAGACCACCAAAGGGCCAACCACGCGGTCGCCCTGTCGAGGGGTCGAGGCTGCGGTCACCCTTTCGAGGAGCCGAGGTTGCGGTCGGCCTGTCGAGGAGCCGAGGCTGCGGTTGGGAGCCAATGAGGCTGAGGGCGAGCCCGGAAGCTGACGAGGCCGAGGGCGAGCTCGGAGGTCACCGAGGTAGCGAGGCTGAGGATTAATAACTCATGGTGCCGAGGTGGCGAGGTGGCGAGCCGATGACCTCGTCGCTTCTCGGTTTGCTAATGCTCTCTTCTGCTTGAAAGGGAGCATTAGATGACTTTGCCTCATACACGGAGAAGACTTAGGATTAGAGAAGATATATCTCATGGCTTCGGCGACTTAGGAGCTATGCGACATGAGCTACGCCATCGTAGCATAGTATGCATTTGTTGTGTCGATCAGACTTTGAACGTTAGCGTTGAGTGGGTGAAAACCGACCCCAACAGTTAGCCCCCCAGCTCGGCACTGTTGAAGATAACAGTGCCGAGTTAAAGATATATAGGGTATCGGCGTTACTGTTCAAAGTCATGATGTTACTATGAGCGTGACGTTGTTGGCTTGGGTCGTTAATGTTGCCAACGTTGTAAGCGTTTGGTTTATCGAAGGTTTTAAGACTTCGTGCTTCACTTGCTGAAGCTACTGCGTTGTTGCAAAAAAAAAAAATTTATTTTTTTTACGAAAGTTTTAAGACTTCGTATTTCGAGTGCCGGTGTGGCCGAGGCCAACGAGATTAATGAGTGACCCTCTCTTTTCAGACTTAACTTATTTTTGCGATTCTTGCTTTGATTTAGGTAGATGCTTAGAGTTCTCTTTGCATGTTGCTCTTGAATGAGGCTTGCTTTTGGTCAATTGCTCATGAATGGGGCTTTGTTCGCTCACGAATGAGGCTTTGTTTTCTCATGAATGAGGCTTTGTTTGCTCATGAATGAGGCTTTGTTAAGTAGATAAAACGCAAATGCGCTCACGCTCTTTATCTGCCAACGTTGCTGTTGGGCTTTGCAAAATGGTGTTGTTCTCTAGACACGTCTGTCCTAGAACAAGTATACCCTAAGTTTTACCAGCGTGGAACCTGGGTTTTCTGAATGACTGTTCAGGGTACATGCCAAACAAATCATTGGCAGCTGCATTTTACCAACGATGCATGTTGGGTTTTTGAATGATCAGTTGGGTTTGTCCACCCCAATACTGAACATTAATACTTATATAGCGCGCTTTGGATCCGATGTTGGATGTCATTGTGTTTGTATTCCCGCATCATCACTGTGGCCAGCAGCAATGAATGCGGAACAACTTTACTTGATTGAAGCTTTGATTAGCCCGTGATGGACATAGCTGTTCTCGTGATGAGGTTGGTGCCAAGTATTTGAAGTTTATGGTGATGATGTAGTCAAAGAGTAGAGTACGGGTACCCCACTCCCCCCCCCCCTTTTAGACGAATGAGGGAACTGAAATCGTCTAAAGAGATTGAGCTTGTCCGAAGACAAGGCTTAGAAAACACCTACTCCCTCCCCCCTTAAGGCAGAGGAGATCAGTGGAGCTCGTCCGGAGACAAGGCATAGTGAAAACACTTACTCCCCCCCCCCCCCTTAAGGCGGAGGAGATCAGTGGAGCTCGTCCGGAGACAAGGCTTAGAAAAAACACTGACTCCCCCCCCCCCCCCCCCCCCCCCCTTGAAGGCGGAGGAGATCATGTGGGCTCATCCGGAGACAAGGCTTATGAAAACACGTACTCCCCCCCCCCCTTAAGGTGGAGGAGGTCAGTGGAGATCATCCGGAGATGAGGCTTGTGAAACGCGTTATCCCCCCCCCCCCTTTTTGACAGAGGGGGGCAACTGAACATGTCCAAAGACAAGCTGCCTACGTACCTTTTACAGGGATCAAGTCGCCCCGTAGTTCATTGCAAAAGCTTCTAAAAGGGTGGTGGCATCGCAGCGGACTGGGTGGGTTCGCCCGATTGCTTCGTTTTCCTGCCCCTCTTAGCGCGGATTTCCTCTTCACTTCGAGCAAAGTCTGTAGCGCGGTGGAGAGCGTCTTGGATAGTCGCGGGTGGGTTGACAGTCAATTCCTGCCAGAATGGAGAAGGGCATCGAAGCACTCCTCTCAAGGCCTCCAGCGCGGACGTGTTGGTAATACCGTCCACCTTTGACAGCGTGTGCTTGAATCTTGTCACGAAAGACCGCAGGCTTTCATCCTCACTCTGCTTGTTCGTCCACAGCTCCGCATCATAGATCTTTCTTTCAGCGAAGAAGTTGTAATGCTGCACAAACATCTCTGAGAGTTGATGGAAGGTGTGGATTGAGTTCTTCTCCAGCTTGTAGAACCACTGGAGGGCAGGTCCTTTGAGACTCTCTACGAACAGTTTGCAGTAGCCGATGTCCTTCTCGGCTTCTGTGAAGTTTGCCCCTCCTAAGGCGACTTAGAATTCCATCAGATGGACAGCAGGGTCGGTTGTTCCTTCATAGATAGGAATCTTGACTTTTCCGGGGTCGGAGATTTGAGCTATCGCGACCCTCTCAGCGAAGGGTGTATTCCGTGCCCTCTCGAGCACATAGGCGATCCCAAGAGCCTTCGCCGTGCTCCGGTACACTTGTAGTTGGGTGTCTTTCAGGTCAGAGACGACCCAGTCTAACTGGGCTTTCAGCGCAGCGACCTCTTCATCTCGGGAACCTCATGGAGCCCTGCGCTTCTGTTCCCTCTGGTACAGCTCTGCTATGGAAGGCTCTCCTTCTCCGTCAGCCCTGGCGCTGTCGCCAGCAGTGTTCGTTCGGGCATGTCTCCGAGGAGGAGGTTGATCGTCGTCAGACACCTCCACAGCACGCTCAGGGGTTCCATCGGTGTCCCGTCATAGCGGTGGTGAAGGCAAGTCTTCTAGATCCGTGCGAGCGGTCCGAGGCATGTTGGTTCGGGATCGTTGCCTCGTTGAACTTCTTCTGCTCCTGCGCCTGTTTGACGAGCGTTTCCAGCATTTGCTTGATCTCCGTCATGTTTGCTGGGTTGTTAGCAGTGTTGGGTGCAGGAGCTTCGACGGAGTTCTCCTTCTCCTGGTTGCTCCTGCGTGACGAGGTCTCATCGCTGCTGTTTGACTTGCTGTTGTCGTTGGTCATCCTCCCAGATCTTGTGTAACCTAGCCTTTTTGTGTCGGAAATTCTCTAGTTCCCCTTAGTCGGCGCCAAATTGTGGGAGCCTAAACAAGCACAATTAAATTTGTAAGGGTTCGAGAAGAGGAAGAGATTTCTAGGGTAAGCTAAGATCACAAGAGATGAGAAAGGGTTTTGTTATTGCTCTGAATGAATTTGTGTACCAAGTTGTGAATAAGATTGTGAATGTCCCCTTAGGGTTTTTACAAAGAAGTATATATAGCTTCCTAAGTCGGCTAAGCCTCTTAAGTCTTCGCGGAGTCGGTTGCACAAACGTGGGCTTCATGTCTAGACCGGGCTTCAGGCTGTCTTTGTGTCATTGGGTCGTCTTCACGTTATTGGGCCGTTCGGCCGAGCACGCGGTCAGACCACCGAAGGGCCGAGCACACGGTCGGACCACCGAAGGGCCGAGCACACGGTCAGACCACCGAAGGGCCGACCACGCGGTTGCCCAGTCAAGGGGCCGAGGCTGCGGTCGCCCTGTTGAGGAGCCGAGGCAACGGTCGGCCTGTCGAGGAGCCGAGGCTCCGGTCGGGAGCAAATGAGGCTGAGGGCGAGCCCGGAAGCTGACGAGGCCAAGGGCGAGCTCGAAGGTCACCAAGGTAGCGAGGCCGAGGATTGATGACTCATGGTGCCGAGGTGGCGAGCCGATGACCTCGTCGCTTCTCGGTTTGCTAATGCTCTCTTCTGCTTCAAAGGGAGCATTAGATGACTTTGCCTCGTACACGGGGAAGACTTAGGATTAGAGAAGACATATCTCATGGCTTCGGCGACTTAGGAGCTATGCGACATGAGCTACGCCATCGTAGCTTAGTATGCGTTTGTTGTGTCGATCAGACTTTGAACGTTAGCATTGAGTGGGTGAAAACCGACCCCAACAGAAGGCTCTCCAAAACTCTGAAGTGAACATAGGATCCTGGTCTGACACGATACTCGGTGGCACTCCATGCAGCCTTACTACGTCCTTCACAAATTTCTTAGCCAAAATCTCAGCTCCATCGGTCTTTTTAATAGCCAGAAATAGTGTTGTCTTAGTCAACCGGTCCACAATCACCCAGATAGCGTCAAAAGTCCCCGAGTTAGGCAATCCTACTATAAAGTCCATCGTGATCATATCTCACTTCCACTCAGGAATAGGTAGACTCTACAACAAACCACTCGGAACTCGATGCTCTGCCTTAACTAACGAACACGTGTCGCACTTCGCGACCCAATCTGCTACATCTTTCTTCATCTCGACCCAGTGATAATACTGTTTCAGATCATGGTACATCTTAGTCGCACCCGAATGAATCGAAAACTTGCTCGCATAAGCCTCGCTCAGAATCTCCTGCCTCAACGACTCATCTCGAGGCATACAAACCGACCACGAACCAAAATCGTCCAATTCAGAGATAACAGATTCTCAGAACCAAGTGCTCGCGATGCACCAATCAAACCTTGATCACTCTGTTGAGCCACTCTGATCCTACTGAGAAGATCTGCATGATCGACTACCTCTAAGCCCAAAGGCTCCTGCGAAACCACACAAAAACGCAACGTGCTAATCTCGCTCACTAAAGCCTCAATATCCTGCTCCTGAGCTGAATCAAACCTCCGCCGATTCAAAGCATCCGCTACCTGATTAGCCTTGCTGGGTGATAAATAATCTCCAGATCGTAATCCGCCACCAACTCAACCCAGCACCTCTGCCTCATATTCAGTAATGGTTTAGTGAAGATATGATGCAGATTCTTGTGATCTGTAAAAATCTGCACTCTCCCACCATAGAGATAAGACCTCCAAATCTTCAAAGAAAAAAAACACAACTGGTCCCAACTCAAGATCATGCGTAGGCCGATTTCACTCGCTACCCTGCAACTGCCTCGAAGCATACGCGATAACACGACCCTCTTGCATCAAAACACAACCTAAACAAACTCCTGAAGCATTCGTATACACTGTGTATGGCTTCCCCGGCTCGGGTAATGCTGAAACAGGCGTACTAGTCAACATCTCTTTGAGCTTCGCAAAGCTCTCCTCGCACTCCAACGACCACACAAACGGAACATCCTTACCGGTTAGCTATGTCATAGGTTGCGCCATACTGGCAAAGCCCTTGACAAATCTCGGATAATATCCTGGTAACCCCAGAAAACTCCTAATCTCGGTAGCATTACTCGGTCTCAGCCAATCTCGAATCGCCTCAATCATGGCTGGGTCCATAGAAACTCCCTCTGCAGACACAATATGACCGAAGAATCCCATCTCACGCTGCCAAAAACTGCACTTACTGAACTTGGCATATAGCTTCTGTTCCCAAAGCTTTTCCAGAACCAGCCTCAAATGAACCTCGTGCTCTTCGGGACTCCTCGAATAAACCAGAATATCATCAATGAAAATGATAACGAACACATCCAAATACTCCTTGAACACGTTGTTCATGAATCTCATGAATGCCGCAGGCGCATTTGTCAAACCAAAGGGCATAACCACAAACTCGAAGTGCCCATACCTTGTCCTGAAAGCCGTCTTACGAATATCGGCCTCATCAATCGGGATCTGATGGTAACCCGAAGTCAAGTCTATCTTCGAGAACCAGGTAGCACCCCTTAACTTATCCAACAACTCATCAATCCTCAATAGGGGGGTACCTGTTCTTCACAGTGACTCGGTTAAGTCCTCGGTAATCGATGCACGACTAGAAACTCCCATCCTTCTTCTTCACAAAAAAAATTGGCGCTCCCTACGGCGACACGCTCGGACGAATAAAACCCTTACTCAAAAGATACTCAAGCTGCTTCTTCAGCTCTGCCATCTCAGCTGGAGCCATCCTGTATGAAGCCTTAGACATCGGAGCAGTCCCAGGCTCTAGCTCAATCGTGAAGCGATCAGACCGAGATGGTGGTAATCCCTTCAGCGACCGAAAGACATCCTGAAACTCCTGAACAACTCGGATATCCTCAAAATAAATCTTACCACTGGACTCAGACATCACAATCATTGCTAAATAAGTCTTGCAACCTCGCTCTATCATTTGCTCCGCCCTAATAGACGATATCACAAGACTCCCGGAAGGCGGTCTCACTCCCTGAAATACCAACCTTCCTCTATCGCGCTCAAAAACAACTCTGCCTCGGTAGCAATCCAGATGAACCATGTAGAACGACAACCAATCCATGCCCAGAATTACATCATATAGCTCCACTGAACTGATCACCAAATCTGTTGGCATCGACTGTCTCGCAATCTGAACATCCACTGCTCTAGCACGGCCCGAAGTAGCAAGGAATCCCCCTCCAACCACCTTAACCATGCCCACACGCTCAACAACGCTGCTCCGGATGCCACTACTCTCGGCACGCCCCGGAGTAATATAGCAGTTCGATGCTCCAGAATAAAAAAGCACGTGGGACTCAAAACCGCCTACTAACAAGGTCCCTACACAATTGACATGTATTGAGAACCCTGGTAATTAGACCACAAGCAAAATAAAAGAACACAACAAAAACAACAACAATTTAACCGCTAAGAAAAATTACGAAGTTGAGTCTAGAATTTACTTGTGATCTGCCCGGCGTTACTGTTCTGACCAAAGTCCGCCGGAGAATACACACGGTGCAGGACCAATATTATCAAACGGCTACTGCACTGCCGTAATCAGAGCCAAAGGTTGCACTCCAGCTAGCTGAATCGCTGCCACTGCCGGCTGCTGCAACTTGGGACACATCGGCCTGAAATGTCCCGGCTCATGCAAATGATAACACACTCGAGGTGCACTGGAATCACTCTTCTTGGGACAACTCGATAACTTGTGATCCATACTACCGCAACCATAGCAACCGCAACAACTCTGTCATGTCCTAGAAGCATCATCCGACCTCCTTTTTGGCTCTGCGCAGGCTTATTGCCCTTGCCAGAACCAGAACCTCTGCTCTGCTGATGCTGCTGATGCTACTGCGGTTGCTGACTCGGCTAAAAAGCAGAAGCATCCGCACACAGAATAACTACCGGACCAAGCTGTTCTCGTTGGTCCTCCTCAATAGATGCCGCAAGCTCTACAAGATCCGCCCTCAAGACGTATCTCGCACCTCTACACTGTGTCTTGATACACAAACAAAGTCCCTGCAAGAACCTCTGCACCAGAGCCCGCTCATCATTGAAACCACGCCCAGTATGAACCACTAGCCTGCTGAACTCGGCGTCATACTCGCGCACCGTACGCTCACCCTGAGCCAATGACATGAACCTCATCTGAAGACAATCTCGACCCTCCTAAGGGAAATACTTGGCGTTGAACTCAACCAAGAATTCACCCCAGGTCCACTCCACATGCCTAGCCTCGATGGCTCGCCACCAACAATGAGCATCACCACTCAGATAGTGGACAGCTAACTCAACCTGATACTCAGCATGGCATCTGATCGACCTGAAGTTACGCTCTAACCTCAGACGCCACTCATTTGCCTCCTCAGGACCAATCCTGCCCTCAAAGAACGGCGTAGTAATCTTCTGCATCTGCGTCATCATCTCAAGATAAGACGGAACATGCATTGCAACTGCAGCCCTCAGCTGCTCAGCAACTGCAGCCCTCTGCTGTATCCCGGCCACTGGAGGCACAACCGGAGCCTGCTCAAGAGCCACTGGCGGAAAACGTGCCAACAACTGCGTCATCAATCCCACGACCTGATCATCACGATCTGGAGCTGCATCAGCACCCCTACCTGGGCCCGCTGGAACCCCCCGACCTCTACCGGTACCAGCACTCACACTGGCACTAGCATCCGCATTGGTCTCACTCGAAGACCCTGAAACATGCGTCTGGAACTCTGACGTGGTCGCCACACTCTGCGCTGCATTCTCCACTGACTCAGCAACTGGCCCACGACCACGACCCCGGCCTCCACGGCCACCAACTCTGCCACCACGAGCAACTGCTCTGCTTCCATGGGCACCGGCTCTACCACGACCTCTAGCTCTGGTATCCATCACACTGCATCACAGAACAGCAGATAAGAACCCTAGAAGTCACAAACAAACAAAAACAAACTCACCGCAGAATCTCTTTAAAGGCCGAAAAGGATGATTCTAAGACTATTAATTGCTTAACACACATAAACAATCAAACACGTAGTCGTAGGTCATCCAACAATTACTAGCCCTAGAACCGTAAGGGCTCTGATACCAAAATGTGACAACCTTTTTTTTTTATTATTAATTAGCCCAGATCAATATTTCATAAATATTGATCCTCGAAGACTAGATTCCTAACAGATACTACGCAGAAGTTCTCAGGAAAATAATTCATGAAATAATAAAAGTCCAAATAATAATTAAATATTAATTCCAAAACATCATTCAACTCATAATAACCAAATTTAGGAATGAATAAACTAGCAACCTGACAGGGTTCGCTAGAACTAGAAAAATATTAACATCCCTAATCATCCTCTTCTAGGGCCCTGATTCCGCGATCACTTTTTCTCTTTACCTTGATCACATGGGAAAAATGAATGCATAAGTATTTCATAAATACTTAGTGAGACGGTCCTCCCGTCTACAGGCTAAGTACGAATAAACCAAAAATCGAATAACAATTAATTTTAAAAATATTTAATTCACAAAACATGGGTGTCGATCGACGCTGGCTTTACCTTGGTGTCGATCGATGCACCAATAAGGTGTCGATCGACACTAGGTTTCGTTACCGAGACTCAATTGCACCAAACACACAGAAACACGATTCTAATCATTTCCAAACCAATTTCATCAGATCAACAACACACAATAGACACACAACATCCATGATTCATTCCCAAATACTCGCAAAACTAATCCTATTCAAGTAGTCGACTAATCCGAGCCTACGGTCGCACACTCACCTCGGTTTTTCGGATTGAACGGAAAACGGCGAAGAACGAGCGAACGGACAACGATGAACAGTGACAAACGGTCACGAATAGAGAATCACCTTCTCAAAAGAACCCCAAGGCACACGAGCGAGGAAGAAACGCAAACACCGAGACTTAACGAAAGTGAAAACGCGAAGAACGGACTCACAAACACAATCGAACCTTGAACTTCTCTCAATTCTTTCTCAGACTCTCAAACTCCTTTTTTTCTTCTGTGAATACGGCCAAAATACTTTAGGAACGTATTTATACGGGAGCCCTAGGTTTCCTCCCTAAACCACCTCGCAAACCGAACGATTAAACGTAAACTGAACATTAATCCGAACATGGTGTCGATCGACACCAAGCCTAGTGTCGATCGACACCCCTATCCAAATTCGACAATTGGTTTCGGGATGTTACACTCCGCATCAGCCAAAAAAACAGAGAAATAATGAGCAATTTAATCAGCCAATAAAAACACAGGTTAAGAACATGTCATCACCTATTAACCAACTTTATAACTTGACGTACAGTTAACAATAGAAATAGGCCCATATAAAAGCCCAATATAGAAACGACGCCTAAATTACAAAAGCTCGACGTTGATGGAGTCTTCTCGCCTTCCTTGTTCTTCATTTTGTAAACCTTAATTACAGAATAAACGTCGGTGTTGACTCCTCCAAATCCCGAATCAGCGGTAACGGAACCGACCACATGCTTTACATCCCTTGATCTTCTCTAACTCCCAACATCCACTTCGCCAAATTCAAGACTCCAGCAATAATGGCTCCACAAATGCCACCACCACTCCCTCTTGTATATATGTATACCATCGAATTCAGCCACAACACACCCTAAGACAAAGATCTAAGCCTCTCGCCCAAATCCACTCACGAGATCCAAATACTAAATCAAAGTGAAGGATCTCATTGAAAAAAAGCATCTTCAATGGAGTCACCTCCTTATTACAATACTCCAATTTTCTGATTTATTATTCAAAGCTTTTAACAAATTCAGGAATAGGTGACACTATACTGCGATACCTAATGACCTCATGTGGGATTTCATTGGTTTTGTTTCTGGTGAATTAAGAGTTGTATATTTTATTTCCCACACTAACCCTTTGAGAAACTCATCGAATTTAAGATTACAGTGAAATGATGTTATAAAAAGGTAATTAGCTCTTAAGCATATTAGCTACTGGAAAACTGAAATCTCAAAATATTCAGATGAGTCGTTTGAGAGTTAAAAAAGGTAATCTAACTGATATTTGTGAGCTACATTCACTTTAACTGTTTTCTAAATACAGTATTTATTCTTCCAGGCAAGAGAAGCTCCAAGGAAAGCAATAGAAGAAATGAGCGAAGAAATTAAGCAGGGGTTTGAAAGCATGAAGTTCTACAAATTCTACCCTAAGCCTTCACCATACGTTCCTAAATTCATGCAGGTAAAGAACAAAACAAAAACGCCTTCTCCAATTAGTTGAATACTGCATTTTAAGCTAATTATATAAGAAACCTGTCACTCAAAACAAAAGGGTTTTGAGTAGAGTTTGTTAATTGGTACTAAGCTCTGAACATGTGAATTTTATAACTATGAATGTGTAAATTTAATGAACACTCATTGTTTTCGTTTCCATGTCCCTGAAGCTTTGCGTGCTTTAATGGAAGTCTAAAGAAGACTACACGAGCAATTAGAGGTTAGTTTTCTTATTCCAAACACAAAAAAAAAAAAAAAAAAACAGAGAAACCACCATCCTAATGTTTGGTTGATTCAACATTCGTATACGTAGGTGCAACGGCAGCTCCAGCTATGGATCAAGTCACAAGGAAAGTACTTGCAAACAATTCTACAGAAAGCTTCCAAGCTACAGAGGAGTATGCTGTTGCATTTGCCGGGCTAGAGGCAGCTAGAGAAGAGCTGTCAGAGCTAGCCATAAAAGTCTCCAATGGGTGCCAAGGGACAATAACTACATACGACACAACCAAAATGTTAATTCCGTCATTATACGAGCTTACAGTAGCAATAAAGCACAAGAACAACTGTTCAGCAGAGAGGTCTCTGAGTTTAAGCAATGTGGGAAGCCCGGTTTCAGTTTAAGAGGCATCACAGAGTGTTTGGAAACATGGATAGCGTGGTTACTGCAAGCTAGGGTTCCTTGGCACCCATTGCTACAGAAGCTCCAAATGGGAAAAGCATAAGAAGAATTTGATGTAAGAGTTTGTTTTCATGCCTTTAAATTTCAGTCATCATTTATGGTATAGTCATTGTAACGCCGCTGATCAACAAGGTCATAATGACCATGGGGCCAAATGTAAAAAAATATAGCCTCATACAATGTAAGTATAGGTATGATAGATAGCTCTATTAGAAATATATGTTAAAAGGGTTCTATGTATATCTTTGTCACATTTGATATGATTCTCATGGTTTTTTTACCCATTTGCAGTTTTACAATACAAACTGGTGGTGGCTTGATCATTCCGGAAATTCAAGATGATGGGCATGTTAAAAGCACCAATTTTAATTTAACTAGAAGATAAAGTTTTGTTTATTTTCGTCTGTTTAACTCGAGTAAGATTGATATGGGTACATGTTAGTTAAGCTCCATAAATCCTCGAATCTGTTTCTTAGTAAAATGTCAACAATTTCTGTGTCTCTTTATACGTAAAAATACCATACGCTTGAACTGGAGGACCAACTTTGGCCTGCGGAACTGGAGCTTGTATTCTGGTTGTATTAATGAATATATGAACCACATAACTTGTAGCTAGCTAACAATTAAGAAGCACCATGAGTTGTGTTAGCTGCATAATGTGGTTCAATATCATTATCTCACAATTATAAGTTATAACCATGTTTAGATTAATTATGTGCTTAAAGAGATGTAACCAGAGCAGTTCTTCTCTACTTTTTTTGTGTGGAACATGTATGCACGGTGGATCTACCGGGTGGACCGTTGGAGATAGAGTAGAAAGAAGGAGCTAACCATATTTACATAGTGGGTCTTGCGTATTTGGTTTTCTACGGATCAGAGATGCTCGAATGATGTGCTACTGTGCTATTATGACCTTTACTATTGTTCCCCATCTTTGTGTCTCTTCTAAATTGTGTTTGATTGAATATGTGATCATTTGATGCACTTCTCTTCTTTTTGTTTGTTAAGAAGTGTGTTTTGCTTTTTATTCATAAAAAATATTTCTATTGACCTAAAATAAAACAGATTTCTCATAATATGGTATGGTGGTGTCTTCAACTCATAAATGGATTAGCAAATGAATTAGCAATATAATAAAATGAAGAAAAAATGATTCTTAGCTACACGAAGTATTGACTATCCGAAGTATAGAAATGTCTTCTAAACTACACAAACTATTATGTAACACATGGTAACTGTAGGAGTCGTAACTCGCACAATTGAATTTGTAAGGGTCGTTAGAGGAACTGCGAGACTTCTGAGTGAATCACAATGCAGAAAATAAAGAAGACTGTCGCTATAGCTGTTAAGAGAGCTTTATTATTGATGTTGTCAAAAATCCCCCATCCCCTAATACAATGAACTATATATAGCTTTTCATCATAGGTCTAAGTGTTAGGTTTGGGTCTGGCCCATTAAGCAAATAAATGTCTTAGACCTATAATATCATTAAACCTATTTTAAATAATAGAATTTAATTATATTATGGGTCTAATTACAAATTGGGCTTTTGTAAGCCCGTTTAAGATTTCTTCTGGACTTTGACGGAATTATTCTTGTTGTTGCATCGATCTCATAGGGTGGAATTCGACCCCTACAATAGTTTTATTGATTAATTTAATATTTGATTTGTAATTTGTTTTTCATCGTGTATTTTATATTTTAATGTAATAATGTACTTAATTTGTGCTATTTTTGTGTATGTAATATATCTATTATAAAGTTTTAAGAACTATTTTAGTTTTGATTAAAAGAAAGGACTAAAATACAAAATATTTACTTTTTAAGGTTTTGTTTGAGGTTTTACCATTGGAGGACAACACCCTCAAACCTTAAAAATCCACTATTCAAAACCTCAAATTTGTGGAGTCTCTTGGAAATGCTCTCACGCAGCACATATCCGGCACCTCATGTGCAGATTAAAACTAAAACTTAAAATTATCCTTGTCACTAGCATCAATCCAAAGGCAAAAAGGTACATACATTACCAATACATCTTATTTACATAGACGTACAGAAGTGTGACAAAGTAGAACCAAAATACATCTTAGTCCTCGAGTTGATACCACCAACAAGATTTTACTTCGACAAATCTATTCAAGAAATCAAGAACTACAACAAGTATAAAAGAAGGTTGGTAACCAACACCACACCAAAGAACCATTTCCGGTATTCAGCTGAAGAATTTACACATTTACAAAATTCCTTTCTTTGGTTCATCCTTGAATGTACTTAACATGCATTACACGCTGACTTTGGTAACCTATTCATTTGCTGAATGCGTGAGTCGCCTATCCAAGCTGTAATGCAATATCTAAACAAACAATTAATATACAAATAATTGTAGCTATAACACATAATTGTACGCTGAATTAAAATTTACACACAAACACCAATAAAAACACCAAAAAATATCTATAAAAACATATATAAATAATTACTAAATCTTAAGAAGCCAGAGATAAATAATTCAACATAGACGCGGATATAATTTATTCAAATAAAACTAAAAATATCCAACAAATACACAAGTCCTTTAAAAAAATGAATCTAAATAACATTAATTTTATACAATTATGTTTTTCAGATTGTCTTGCGTTTTATTACATGCTTGTGCCCAGATCATAGACCAAGTAGCTGTCTAAAATATAAATGTCTGTTGTTCCATTCAATGCCATGATCCATAAAATATCAGGCAACAATTTCATACACACGTATATTTTCAATTTTTCTAATTATTTTATTAGTAAGCAATCATAGGGTAGTTTGCTAAAAAGAAAATAAATGGGCTTTATAGAGAACTCGCAATTCAACAATATTAATATTGAATTGTTAAAGATCTTCCGAATCAAAAGAGGCCAAATACATACATGAGTCGCATCTGACAGAGAAACTTCCGAAGCAGTTTCTTTTTTAATTATTGCTGTTAATTTTCATTTTTTTCCTAATAAGAAATACCTCAACAAACGACTGTTTATATGTTTTACACTCCTAAAATAAAAAGGCATGTCGACAAAAAAAAAAGGCATAAGCAAGTATACACACAGTTGTTTTACAAATTAATTACATTCCTTTTCAATAGTTTATTTTCATTATAGTTCTTTTTTACATTCCAATATTTGCTGGACGAGTTTATATATTCATAAATTTGGATACTCTAACATGCGTGATGCATCACATGGACCATGGTTCATGATAAGTGTTTAGAACGATAACAAAATCAGTGTGATCCAAGAGCTTGTAAATAGTAATATTACGCTTGAATCCAAGACTTTATAGAAATATATATTTTTCATCACTAGATCAATCATTAAACAAAATTATTTCAGATCCACATTAGAACAAGATCATATTTCAGTAAATAAACTATTGTAGTTTATTCAAAGTAATAATGAATTCGACGTACCTTTTCATGTCACGAGCTTCTTGCCAAGTTTTTATGAACCTATTATTCGAAAATTTGAAAAATGATTGGTCATGAGTAAAATTTTGGTCAGTACCTAGGGTTTGGATACACGTTTATCTTCCATTTTTCCTTTTGTTTTGGAAATTATAATATTGACTTTAGATAGGAGCTTCAAAACAAAGGTATGTGTGTATTTTGTGTGAAGGCTACTAAGAATCTAACGGCAGTCGAAACGTCAACGTTTCTTTTTCCACGGCATGAGTAATAAGAGAAGCAATGTACTCTAAGACCATCCTCATTGCACACTTTCTATTAGATGTCTTAAATATATTTTAATATATAATTTTATTGGGTTTTGCACTTTTACTTTTTAAATGTCTTAAAAATTATCTTCATAAGAAGAAAATGTCTTAGACATAAGTCTTATTATTAGGACATCCATTGTATTATTTTTAATATATTTTAAATTTGAGACACAAAAAATAAGACTACTTTAAGTGTGCAATGAGGATGCTCTAATCAAGCCTTAGCGTAAACACTAAAGTAGCAACTTTTGTTATTTTCACACATACTGTAGGGGTCATATCTCCCCTAGAAGAATCGATAAGCCTGAAACGACGGGTCAAGTCTACAAGCTGGTGATATCGGTCAGTATAGACGATAATAATCCAGAGAGATGCGTAGAAATCGGCGCGACATTAGGCGAGGCTATCAAGCTCGACCTTGTCGCATTCCTTAAGGAAAACTTGGGCACTTTCGCATGGACGACCGAAGACATGCCCGGAATAGACATCAACATAGCCCGCCATGAGTTGAACGTCGACCCGACTTTTAAGCCCGTTAAGCAAAAACGTAGAAGGCTCGGGCCGGACAGAGCTCATGCAGTAAACGATGAGGTGGAAAGACTCATACGAGTCGACTCGATCTCGGAAGTCAAGTATCCGGATTGGTTAGCCAATCCAGTTATCGTAAAAAAAAACGGTAAATGGCGCGTGTGCGTCGACTTCACCCATTTGAACAAAACTTGTCCCAACGACAACTTTCCTCTACCACACATAGACCGCTTGGTCGAAGCAACAACGGAGAACAAACTACTCTCGTTCATGGACACGATCTCTGGCTACAATCAAATTTTCATGAACCCTGACGATCGTGAGAAGACATCATTCATCACGGACCACGGGATTTAATGTTATAAAGTCATGCCTTTTGGCTTAAAGAACGTCGGAGCTACCTATCAGCGTTTGGTAAACAAGATGTTCGCGGATCAGCTCGGCAAGACAATGGAAGTATACATAGACGACATGCTGGTGAAGTCACTCGAGGAGAAAGATCATGTCGCACACCTTGCAGAATGCTTCGAGAGGTTAAACTTGTACAACATGAAACTGAATCCTAACTACCTAGTAACTCATCGCGGCATCGAGGCCAACCCAAAGCAGATCGATGTGCTTATCCAAATGAGCTCGCCGAAAACGAAGAGAGAAGTCCAGAGACTGACTGGCCGAGTGGCGACACTCAACAAATTCATATCGCACTCTACTGACAAGTGCCTTCTCTTTTACGATACGTTGCGAGGAAAAAAGATCTTCGAGTGGACCGAGAAATGCAAGAATGTGTTTCAACAGCTGAAGAAGTATCTTGCAACTCCGCTGGTATTGGCGAAACCAATTACGAGCGAGCCTTTTTATCTACATATTGCGGTTTCCCTAACAGTCGTAAGCAGGGTTCTAATCCGCGCAGACGGCAGCGACCAAAAGCCTGTCTTTTATATCAGCAAGTCCCTCACTAATGCAAAAATAAGGTATCCCTTAACCAAAAAGTTGGCGCTTGCCGTTATCACCTCGGCTCAAAAATTACGGCCATACTTCAAATCTCATTCGATAATAATGTTAAGTACTTTTCCACTGTGAGCTGTTATACACAGTCCGACTCAGGGACATTAGCCAAGTGGGCTATCGGGTTAAGCGAATTTGACATCAAATATCGCAGTAGGACGAGTATCAAGGTACTGATGTTGGTCGACTTCTTTGTCGAACTACCTGAAGCAGACACCTCGGCAGAAATAGAACGTCCATCATCTCATCCCTGGCGGTTACACGTAGACGGCTCCTCATCCAAGCACGGATCTGGAGTGGGCATCTGTTTATCATCATTAGATGGCGAATCACTGGAACAGTCATTTCGCCTTGGCTTCCGAGCATCGAATAACGAGGCCAAATACGAGGCTCTACTTGTTGGTTTAAGATTGGCCAAAGCACTTAGAATGACAAAGATACATACTTTTTGCGACTCTCAGCTCGTTGTTAATCAGTTTAACGAAGAATATGCTACGAAAGAAAAGAAGCCTACCTCACACTCGTAAAGGCATTGGTGCAGAGTTGGAGGAATTTACACTTATAAGAATTCCACGGGAAAAGAATGTGCAGGCAGATGCACTTGCTATACTCGGATTGTCGGCACAACCAGACAAGGATCTTCAACGAATCATACCAGTAGAATTCATCAAAAAACAAGCATTGCTATCACTATTCCAGATCACGGCGACGGCAGTGCGGAGGTCAATGTGTTAACACGATCTCAATGAAAGCGTATCAAGAATAGAAGACGGCCGTTCATCTCACCAAAAGTTCGGATGGCAGCCCAGTTTGTCCAATGGATGTCGATCGATCAGAAAGTAGTGATTCTCCAATCAATGTTGAAGTCAGTCCAGAATTCACTTAGGCAAACGAAGTTTTAGATGTCATGGAAGAAGATGGCAAGCTTGATCCGGATAGCACGACTATCGATCGCGGTGTGCTCCCGGAATAATTTCCAGAAGATCTCCCCGAGGATGCCTACATGTGTTGTGAAGAGCCACCACCTTTACATGAGGCGGATAACATCAAAGTCGATGGTACTACTGCTTATGGCTGTAATACTAAATGGATGGACAATATTCATGGATACCTTGTCGACGGCGAGGTGCCAAACGATAAGTAGGTAGCCCGTAAACTAAAAGCGCATGCATCGCGTTTTATTCTTTTTCACGGCGAAGTTTTTAAGTGGCGACTGTCTGGGCCGCTCCTTGTTTGCATCGAAGGCCAGCAGACAGCTCGCAAGATTATGCAAGAAGTCCATAGTGGGGCATGTGGTAACCATTCCGGAGGAAGGTCACTTGCTATCAAGATTAAAAGAGATGGTTTTTTTCTGGCCTACCATGATCAAAGGTTGCGAGAAATATGCTGCCAAGTGCGAGAAGTGCCAGCGCAACGGTCCCATGATTCATTAGTGATGTCAGGCTTTTTATACACAGGGCCATCAAAAACCCCTCGTGTACGTTGTAGCACAAAGGGTTATCGTATCCACAGGGAGGTTTGATTGATACACTAGGATTGCAATGATCCATTCTTAAGCTAGAGCGATGCTTTTTACAAGTAAACAAAAGATGGAACTATGAAACAAGTGAAAAGGATGGTTTTAATTTACATTGCTCTCGAAGAGACGAGAGTTAGACCATGGAAATTCTTATAGGCAATGAATCGAAGATTATCACAACTGTAGAGGTTCTATCACGCACCGTTCTAGAACTCAAACACGAAAGTATAGCCAGCTAACTGTCGTTACGAAGGCTATCTATCTTTAAATACTCAAATCCCAAATTTCTTTGCGAATTCATCGAATCTAAAGAAGCAATTAGCACGAGTTCGATCGGTTCACAAAATCCCTAAGCCAAAATTCCTTTGCGAATAAGTAACTTTGCCCATTTAAACTAGTTCAGGTTATTAATCCCACTGTCGTGGCTAATCAACAATCCTAAGATCAAGATTCGAGATGATCAAGCAAGAATCAAGCATTAATAACAGTTTAAATGAAGAACTAACAGATAACCTCAACAGATCTTCGATTTTATTGATTTCTCATCAAAACCCATGAAATCTCCATGTCCTAACAAGTAATTTACTCAGAAATAGATGAAGAAATCATAATAACTGAATAGAATTTCATAAAAGAGTTAGAGTTTAGAAGATACAAATGGTGTCACTAGGTGAAGAACACATGGATCTCCCTCCAAGATCTTCAAAATCTCTCTCTCTCTCTCTCTCTCTCTCTCTCTCTCTCTCTCTAAGTCTCAAAACGAGAATAGATCTAGTTTTTACAAGTTTTCTAGATATTTTACAATGAAAACAAAACAAAACTATTTATAGAAGTGCCCAAAATTAGGTCTGCAGGTCCGCCGTCGATCGACACTAAAGGTGTGTCGATCGACACGGTGGTGTCTGTGCAAATATCCTCTGCTTTTAAAGATCCTCTGTCGATCGACAGGGATGGGAGTGTCGATCGACGCGTTGGCTACTGGTGAAAATCTTCTTTGCTTCGTCTCTTCAGGTGTCGATCGACACACGTTTAATGTCGATCGACGGGGACGCTGCAACTTTATTCCACTTTGATCTTTAAAGCTCCAAAATGCTCGATAATTGTCCAAAATGCACCAAACGACCATTTTCCTGCAAAACACTATAAAAGACACACAAATACAAAATATACTATACAAAACCGACTTATATCATGGTTAAAAACGGGTAAAAACCACGATATATCAACTCCCCCAGACTTAGCGTTTGCTTGCCCTCAAGCAAAACATACACCAAGAATGTGAAAGAGGTTTGAAAATACAAAACATACCTTCCCTCGATGCAGCGAATTGACCTTTTCAGAACCAACCAGAATCATACCACCATGTACTTCTCCGCAGACACACGCAACCTTCCAAATCCATCCACCACTTCGCAGCATAATCCGTTAGTCTTCATCGCTTGGTCTCAATGTTCTCAAAGCCATGAACCTTCTAGACTCATTTCCATACTATACCGTGACAAAACAACCTATACAACACTTGGTACTCTTTCTCTCCCCCAGACTTATTTTGTTCTATATTTATATATATACAAATTTTTTTTTTGTGATTGTTGAACTCAAAGCAGTGCATATTTCACTAATGTTGTTCCTTGTTAGGAGACAGGGTCGTGACTCATTACTATTGTTCCTTGTGAGGAGACAGGTTCGTGAGATTGCTCGTCCTCTACATCCTTTTTAAGGGACTCGGACTGCTGCTTTTGAGCTGGGTGATCATCTCGAGTACAGATTCACTGGATTTATTCCTCATCTTGTACTCAAGAGCTATCATTTCACCCCAATCCTATTAATATCTTATATACATGTATATATATATTCTTTTTTTTTTTTTTTTTTTTTATACGGGGAGAGGAGTACCATTATTATCAACAGGGGGTTGCATTTACCAGGTATGAATGAGGAGTCAAGCTCAATGGACATCGATCCCAAAGAGAGTCGTGCAATAGCTCTGACTTGGCTGATTATACTGGAAGTAGCGGACTTCTCTAGTCAATTGGTCTATCCTAGGATTTTTCATTAGTCTTAACTCTGAAGTTGATCCTGGAAGAATGGTCACATGATGAAAAAGACCAAAAGAAAGGTTGTTCTACTAATTTTGACTCAATAGAACAAGAAAAAAAAATTTCAAAAATTTGAGTCAAAATCAAAACAAAAAGAAACCCGTTAGTAACTTCCTCCCCCAGACTTAACCAACACTGTCCCCAGTGTTATCAAGCTCGAGATTGGTAAAATAAATCAAATGAAATGCGAACTTGATCAAAGAAATACAAAATTTACCATTTTTTTTTGGGGTCCTGTCGATCGACAGGAACTTCTGTCGATCGACATACCATGTTCTGCCTTAGACCGTTGAGTTGTTGAAATCTTTAAAACGTCCCTGTCGATCGACAGAATGTATTCTGCGTCGATCGACAGAGTATTTTAAAGATTTAGATGGTTTCTCTAGAGGTCCTCGTGTCGATCGACAGAGAATCATGTCGATCGACAGTGCTGGCTCTGTCCAAACTTCGTATTTGTCGACTTCTCGCAAAGTGTCTGGTTCGAAGCCCGAAGTTGTTCAAACCTGCATCTACTGACATTCAACAAACGATAAATGGGAACAACTCATTGCATTCCTTAAATAAAAATTCAAGTTCGCTTAGTATTCGAAATTTCAACTAAAAAAAATCAAAACAAAAGTACGAAATTGAAAAGTAAATGGGTTGACTCCCATTAAGCGCTCATTTTAAGTCATTAGCTTGACTATGGATATGTTTGGGGAGGTCCCCAATGGCGCGTTTAACGTCACTAGCTTGACGGTTGCTTCATCTTTGTCACTTCCTTCTAGAACAAAACAGAAAAGATTAACAACAAAAGGGAATAAAAATAAAACTCTGGCCTTAAGAAGAATCAAAATCCCAATGATCAATGCAAAAACCTCCCCGGCAACGGCGCCATTTTGATGTCAGGCTTTTTATACACAGGGCCATCAAAAACCCCTCGTGTACGTTGTAGCACAAAGGGTTATCGTATCCACAGGGAGGTTTGATTGATACACTAGGATTGCAATGATCCATTCTTAAGCTAGAGCGATGCTTTTTACAAGTAAACAAAAGATGGAACTATGAAACAAGTGAAAAGGATGGTTTTAATTTACATTGCTCTCGAAGAGACGAGAGTTAGACCATGGAAATTCTTATAGGAAATGAATCGAAGATTATCACAACTGTAGAGGTTCTATCACGCACCGTTCTAGAACTCAAACACGAAAGTATAGCCAGCTAACTGTCGTTACGAAGGCTATCTATCTTTAAATACTCAAATCCCAAATTTCTTTGCGAATTCATCGAATCTAAAGAAGCAATTAGCACGAGTTCGATCGGTTCACAAAATCCCTAAGCCAAAATTCATTTGCGAATAAGTAACTTTGCCCATTTAAACTAGTTCAGGTTATTAATCCCACTGTCGTGGCTAATCAACAATCCTAAGATCAAGATTCGAGATGATCAAGCAAGAATCAAGCATTAATAACAGTTTAAATGAAGAACTAACAGATAACCTCAACAGATCTTCGATTTTATTGATTTCTCATCAAAACCCATGAAATCTCCATGTCCTAACAAGTAATTTACTCAGAAATAGATGAAGAAATCATAATAACTGAATAGAATTTCATAAAAGAGTTAGAGTTTAGAAGATACAAATGGTGTCACTAGGTGAAGAACACATGGATCTCCCTCCAAGATCTTCAAAATCTCTCTCTCTCTCTCTCTCTCTCTCTCTAAGTCTCAAAACGAGAATAGATCTAGTTTTTACAAGTTTTCTAGATATTTTACAATGAAAACAAAACAAAACTATTTATAGAAGTGCCCAAAATTAGGTCTGCAGGTCCGCCGTCGATCGACACTAAAGGTGTGTCGATCGACACGGTGGTGTCTGTGCAAATATCCTCTGCTTTTAAAGATCCTCTGTCGATCGACAGGGATGGGAGTGTCGATCGACGCGTTGGCTACTGGTGAAAATCTTCTTTGCTTCGTCTCTTCAGGTGTCGATCGACGGGGACGCTGCAACTTTATTCCACTTTGATCTTTAAAGCTCCAAAATGCTCGATAATTGTCCAAAATGCACCAAACGACCATTTTCCTGCAAAACACTATAAAAGACACACAAATACAAAATATACTATACAAAACCGACTTATATCATGGTTAAAAACGGGTAAAAACCACGATATATCAACTCCCCCAGACTTAGCGTTTGCTTGCCCTCAAGCAAAACATACACCAAGAATGTGAAAGAGGTTTGAAAATACAAAACATACCTTCCCTCGATGCAGCGAATTGACCTTTTCAGAACCAACCAGAATCAGACCACCATGTACTTCTCCGCAGACACACGCAACCTTCCAAATTCATCCACCACTTCGCAGCATAATCCGTTAGTCTTCATCGCTTGGTCTCAATGTTCTCAAAGCCATGAACCTTCTAGACTCATTCCCATACTATACCGTGACAAAACAACCTATACAACACTTGGTACTCTTTCTCTCCCCCAGACTTATTTTGTTCTATATTTATATATATACAAATTTTTTTTTTGTGATTGTTGAACTCAAAGCAATGCATATTTCACTAATGTTGTTCCTTGTTAGGAGACAGGGTCGTGACTCACTACTATTGTTCCTTGTGAGGAGACAGGTTCGTGAGATTGCTCGTATTTTGCTTTGTCTTTTGTGTTTTCTAACTCTAGTAGCTTTCTACTCTTCCCAGAACCTTACAAATTCAATTGTGAGAATCTAACTTCCACACATACTCGGGAGCAGCTTTTGTTATTTTCACGTACAACATTTATGTTGTATAAATAACAGACTACCCAAAACTATATTATATATCTTGTATAGTAGATTTTATATCAAAATTTATTAGAACTTCAGCAATCCATTGATCAATATTCCCTTTAATGTTTGCATACAATCTTTGGTTTTTTCTTCGGGAACGACATAAATATAGTCCCTAAAAATTGATCTATAGACTCGATCAATATACAAGATAAATTACCTTGAATACTACGACTTAACTCTATATTCATTATGACTTAAATTAGGTTGTTGTATTACAATGATCATTTTGTTTGTTTTCCTGCCGCGATATGCTTAAACTAATGCATAATTTTTTTTTTAATGTTTATAAGCAAACAACATCTCACCAAAATTGAAAATACTACTAAAGATCGTTTCATCTGAACATATATAGAATTATAAATCACATATATGAAATAAACAGTTTTGTGCAAAAAAACCACCCAAGTCATTCAGATTTGCGGAAAAACCCTTGAGGCAAAAAAAACCACAAGTCAACCACACCATCTCTGGTCAACCCGCTATATAACCCTTGTCTGTATCAATGACGTGGAAAAAAATGACGGGTGATGGTAAAGTTCACGTCGGGTGAAACGCACTGTCTTTGGAACATAAAAACGACAAGAAGTGTTAAAAATCATGTCGTTTTGGAAGAAAAAATGACAAATCAATATTTATGTTTTTTGAAAAAAAACACAAGGGTCGAATGCAGAAATCGATTTAGGGTTTGTAATCAATTTTGGGAGTAAAATCGATTTTGGGAGTGAAATTGTAACATCCGCGAACCAAAAAGAAGAATTTTTAGGTTCGTGTCGCGAAGGATGGAGACGTGTCGATCGACACTGTGCTGGTTACGTGTATTTGCAGAACCGTGTGGTTAACTTTTTAATCACAGTTTTCGCTCGGTCTAAGGGTTGAGAACCTAGGATTATAAGGGAAACGCGAGCAGCCTTGGGGGGGGGGGGGGGGGGGGGGGGGGGGTAGTATTGTCAATTGAGGTAGAAATCGAGTGTTTTTGAGGTGATCATTGTTGAGGATCTTCATGACTCCTTTTCTTTGTATTCTAGAAGCGTAGGAATCATTGCTCGTTGTGTTCCTCGTGATTAACTGCCGAATCAGTGAGTTCTCGGGGCTTAATGGGTGTATTCGTGAGTGTTTTCTCATCTCAAATCCGTTTCCATTCGTCGTTAGGCTAAGGTGAGTCGCTACCATGGTTTCCTAGGAAATGACGGATTGATTTGATGTGTTTTTGTGATGGATTTTGTATGAATCGTGTATTGGTGATTGATGTGTGTTATTTGGATCGTATTTGTTGTGTTTTGTGCAGGTTTGCGACTCCTATAACCCGGAATCGAGTTGAGAGAGGAGAAACTCGATTCTGGTGCTACAATGAGGCGTGTCGCGCGACACTAGGAGGGTGTCGAGCGATACGAGTGCAGTTGTCGTGTCGATCGACACTTTTTCGGTCGCTCGACACGAGGCTCTTTTGACCTGGAAGGGATCTGAAATATTTTGTGTTATGTGTTGCATTGTGTGATGGTTTGTATTGGTATTTGGATTATTTACCTGAGCCTGAGTGATACGTCGTAGGTATGATGACCGACTCACTAAGCATTTGTTAAATACTAACGCAACTCGTTTTCCCATGTGCTGAAGGTAAAGAAAAAATGTGATCGTTGAATCAAGACTTTAGGGAGAGGATGATTTGGGTTTATTGGTTTTGTTTGGTTCTAGTGAAACCTAGTGTTTTAGGTTGCTAGAATTAATTGATTGGTTTATTGGAATTCTAGATTTGGTTTAATGGATTATTATTTTATTGGAATAGTTGGATGATTTTAGTTATATGTTTTTTCTTTGTTATTGGTATTTGTTGAATTGACCGTTGAGAATTATAATAATGGGTTATTATTAATTTTTAGGGATTTCAGAAATTTAAAATTGATTTGGGTGGTCAAATCTATTTGGGGAAACACTTTGGGGTATCGAATTGAGGGTTGAAGCGATGATTTGGGGACGGCAAATCGATTATTGAGTGTTTGGAAATTTGATTTAAGGTTTTCTCAAAAATCGATTTGGGGAAAACTTTTCTGGGTTTTATAGTTGTTGGAACATCGTCGTTGTTGAAACAACCAACTTTTTTCAATAATTAATTCGAATTAATAATCTCATTATTATTAATTCTAAACGGCTAATTCAATAATTACCAATAACAACGGAAAAATACATAACTAAATTCAACAAATAATTCCAATAATTCAATTAAACCAAATAGCCAAATTCCAATTCCAATAATTCAATCTAGCAACTCTAGTAACCTAAACACCAAGTTTTACTAAAGTGTAAACACATAAAGAAAATCCTAACATCTTCTTCCTACGTCCTGATTCCGCGATCACACTTTTCGTTTACCTGTAACACATGTTATTTATATCAAACCACCGCACGCAAACAATAATCCATTCAAGAATGATCTGGTGTCGTTCGACACTGCCACTAGGTGTCAATCGACACAAACAACTATGATATCAATCAACACAACCACTAGGTGTCGATCGACATGAACAACAAATGTGTCGATCGACACAACCTCTATGTGTCGATCGACACTCAGTTACAGAAACCGCATAACGAGTTTCTCCTCTCTTACTCGTTCTCATGATAACCACAACTCAAAACCTGCACAAAACCATATCCCGCATGCACACAAACCCACAAATACCACAGAAAACGTCACAAATCAACCATCATCCCATCCAGAGAATCATATCAACGATCATTAACTCGTTAATGGGTTAATAAGCCTACGATCACACACTCACCTTTGATTTGGATTGGGAAAGGATAGGAAAAGGAATTGCACACGAAAATCAGACCTCTACAAGGCTGGAAATCCATTTGAACGATCAACTCCATGAAGAACGATCAATTCAAACGCTCTAAACCTCAAAACACCACTTCCTATGACCCAAAATCACTCCATCACCAAGGACTCTCTCTTCTCTCTTTTCTCTATTGTTTTTTTTTTCCTCCAATGAAGAAAAACACGATTGCCCCGATCATAAACACGAGTTTAGGGTTTTCTCAATTCTCAAACTGACAAAAACTGCCATTAAAATCGAACCACAAACCAGTTTAGAACATTGGTGTCGATCGACATACCACATGGTGTTGATCGACACCTCTTACCAAAATCAACAATTTGGTTTGAGGATGTTACAGTTGTATCATCATTGTTGGAATAATGGAGGAACCTCCAAGGTTTGTACTTATAATTTCGTATTATGTTCACTGCTTAGAGTTATAATTTTGTATTCCTTTTCAAAAATTTATTGATTTGTTCTTATTTATGTGCAGTTTCAAATTATTCTTGTATGTTGGTCGATAATGGTCAAAAGATGATAGGTATTATGGTAGAGAGGTACGTCAAATGGGTACAATGGCTAGTGGTGGGTTTAGGATAGAAATTATCTATGCATTGATGATGGAAGTAATGAGTTATGATGATAACATGAAAAAGATGGCATGGTATCCACCTAACTGTATAAAGAAAGATGATATAGATGATGATAGGATTTTGAATAAGGCAGTGACTAATGTTGTTGCAATAGGGCAATGACATTATATGTAGTTAGGTAAGATGATCCCTATATTAGTAGGCGTAAAGTTGTTGAGTTAAGTATTGAGAAAGAATTCTCAGCTGATGAGAGTATTAGTTCATTCTTAGATGATAGTAGTGGTAGTGATGTCAACAATGATAGGAATGGTGAGCATAATGATTAGAAAAATGATGGTCAGCATGGTCAGCAGATTGGTAATGTTGATCATGATGAGAAGAATGATGAGCAGAATGGTAATACTGATGATGGTAATACTAATGATGGTGAGCATAATGGTAATTCTAATGTTGGTGAGCATAATGGTAGTGCTGATGATGGTGAGCAGAATTGTAATGTTAATGATGGTGAGTATAATGGTAATGATGATGGTGGTGAGTAGAATTAGAATGTGGAGCAGAATGATGAGAATGATGAAAATGCCAATGGTCAGTTTGTAGAGCCGAAGGATACTAGTAGTGAGGATGATGAGAATGACCATGCTTATATGGTTGATGAGTGTTCTTATAAGAAATTCAAGTTGGGAAAGGAGTTCAGATCTATACCATCTTTCAAGAAGGCAATTACTAAATATGCAGTTAGGAAGATGTTTGACATAAAATTTTATAAATCAGATAGTAAAAGAGTAGTGTGTATTTGCTCCGATAAGAAATGTCCTTGGAGGATTTCTGATCAATCAACAACATCAACATTAGAGTGGTTGTAAGATTATTTTAAGAGGAGCATACTTGCACCTAGCAAGGCAAGGTCTCACTTCTGACCAATGCTCGCATTGCAGAGCTATATTTATAGTCGAATACAAACATACAAATTTAATACACACTTAGTCATTATTTTCTTCAATACAAACACATAAGTAATCTCTGCATCTTATTCTTCTACTTGAACAAGTACCAAAACGTGGTGGCAGTCATAAGCCCAACCACAATGACATGATTAACCCTGTCAATCTCTTTTACATTTTGCTTCCGCAATTCCTTCACTTCCTTCACTTCATCAATGAAGCTCGTATTCTCCATGGGAGAAGGACCTCTCTCAGTTCCTTGGGTCAAGACATGTGTCATCCTCTCTGCTTGAGCATCGATTATTTTGTCTTGCTCTTGGATTTCATGCCTCAAGATGGTGAGTTTCTCCATCATACAGTGATCCCACCATTTCCAAATATGCATGCCTCCATCCTACAATGAAACAATAGTGAAATCTAACTAAGAAACATAATCTAACGAATACACATTAATTAAATATTCAAAATCTTACTTACATCACTCATGTTGCAAGTGTAGTACCTCCTTTCTGGATTTTCATAAGTCTGAGATGTCTTGATGATCGTAAAACGACCACAAACACACCGCCTTGGAAGTCCAAAATCACCATCAATCCGAAGACACCCACTGCTCACTGGTCTGACCGAGGAAGACCTACTACTGTAACTTACCATCTTCCTAAAGACAAAAACAAACAAATCAACACCAAACCTAGTAATCTCTAACTTAAACTCAAATCAAACACTGAAAAAACTTCCTAACCCAATCTCTCTACATTCCATTAACACCAATGGAGCTTCGATTTCGAGAAAATAAAGCTTACCGAACAACAAATTGAGACAAAACAAACTTCAATTTCGAGAGAGAAGATGTCGATGTCGATTTCGGAAGGAGATAAATGAAACATAAACCCTAATTTTTTCCCCCAATTTTATTCATTACCCGACCCGACCCAACTCGAAACCCGACCCCAACTCGAAACCCGACCTCAAAACCCGATCCAATTTTTTTTCAAAACTGCATGTTTTCTCTCATACCAAAACGTCTGTATTTAGACCTCCGTCACGATATAACATCTGTTTGACGACAAAGGTTATATAGCGGATCGACCAGAGATGATGTGGTTGACTTGTAGTTTTTTTTGCCTCAGGGGTTTTCCCACAAATTTGAATGACTTGAGTGTTTTTTTTTTTGCAGAAATCCTAAAATCAATGCAAAAGAACAAAAAAAGTTAGAGCCAAATAAACAAATGATTTGCATTACTAAACATCTGAGTAACTAAATCGTCTTTGGGAGAAGTGATATATTTTAAAAATAGACTAAACTGACTCTAAATTTAAACTAGAGGTTAAGGTTAAGACTCGGACTTTAAAGTAAAAAAAAAAAAAAAAAAATTCACCGTCGACGAATCTATGCATCATCATTCAACATGCATGATTCAACAAACAGAACTTTATATCAATGATTTATAAAGAAAATAATTCTCTGTTCTATAATTTTTTTAGAGGGCTGATGTGTTTTCTTAGTGTCGCTTGGTACTAAAATTAATAAATAAACAGGGTTCAGGCGGCTAGCATTCACAATCATATGAAACTATAGAAAACCTAATTCTTTTTTTGGCATATTATCAGAGTAAGTTTTTTAATTATATTTTCATGCAAATTTCTCTTGAGTTTCGACGGTCACACCGACACTTTGTTGATATGCCCGTGATTCTCATTTTTCCGTTTCCTTTTTTTGTCTTTCTTTAATTTATGACACCTACTAATAATGTTAGCGTTTCAACACAATTATATAATAATCATAGATTGATTGCACTTTTGCTGTCGCCCAAAAAAAAAAAAAAAAATTGCACTTTTGCAGACCCAAACACTTGACAATACCAGTAACTACTAGGGTGTATTATTCACAGAGCCGGTCCTGGACTGATAGGCAGCAAACTATAATACTAAATTTATGGGCATCAATTATAGAAAGTCGCATATGGTATAATGGTTATCCTGTCTCTGCTTAGTGCAAGAGGTCTATTTTTGCTTTAAGCATCATTTACCAACGGGCCGAGCCTGATTATTCAACCAGGAATTTAGAATGATTTATATTAAAGTGATTAACTTTCAGTTATTCATGAATTTTAAAAATTTCTTCTAAATCCAAAATAGATTTCAAAATCCAGTGTTATTGAAAATATTTTAAAGAAAAATATTTGGAAATTTGTTGTAATTTTAATATGTTCTGGTGAGATTTTAATTAAAATAACAACGATATCTTAAATCACCCTTAATCATTTAAAAACTCAATTTAAATCAAATCATTCCAAATTTCATGTTAAATACATCTCATAAATATATATATATTCCTTTTTTAATGTGAGTCTATTTATGTTTAACTCCGAACCAACTAGAGTTAGCCATTTATCCAAACGCTAATCAGCTCATGATCCATCATGGTGACCATAAACAATTGATTAACATTTCCGTTTATGAAATCAAACATTCCATAAGTTTCAGGAATAAAAAAAAAATCAAACATTCATCGAAGAAATCTTTCTTTTTTTATATATTTCTATTATTACAAGAAAAGATGAAAACGGAAAGTTCTTTCACTCAAAGACAACGTGAACAATGCAACACTGAGTAACCGACACACACGACCCGAGGCTCAAACTCAAAGACAGAGCAGAGCTGACTGAGTTGTTGTCAATAATCCCTCAAAAGATAAATCCTTGGCTTCAAGTCATAATAATGACGTCACCATACATTTACTTCTCCTATTTTTTTTTGTCATCTAAACATGGTTGGGACACAAGGGTAGAATACGGTTTTGAAATACGAAAGCCGATGTCAACCAATACGACATCGGAAGCAAAGCCCACACATGGGATTCCTCACAAGGTACAACAAGAAACACATAAAAACTTAACCTCAAGTTAGAGTGAGCCAATAACCTTAAACAAACGCCGAACCATAAAACCGCTACGCACTAACTAACTTCTCGAAAAACCTTTTGATGCCTCAACAACGCCAAAGAAACAGAGCTAGGGGGCAATCACCGAGGACTACACCAAACCAAACCCACAAGGTGACAAAGAGAACGAGTCAAATTCTCAAACGGTGTTAAGTAGGAGGGTTGTAATCTCTATGGTGCTCATTTAATCTACATGGTGTTAAGAAGTTGAAAAGTCCATTTTACCCTTAATGAATCTAGTTGTACTAGTTGTACCAGTTGTCCCAGTTGTACCTCCCAGTTGTACCAGTTGTAGTTGTCCTAGTAGTCCCAGTTGTCCGCAAAAAATCCCCCATTTGTACCAGTAGTACCAGTAGTACTACGCGGAAGGGGATTCGAACCCAGGTCGCGGGTCACACGCGGGTGCGCGGGCCACTGGGCTACCGTGTTTTTTCTCGTTATATTACCGTGTTAATTATATTTAACCACATATATTGACAAACCAAAAAAAAAAAATTTATTTTATGAGCACCATATGAGATTACACTCCCCCTTCTCAACACCATATGAGATTTTGACTCCAAAGAGAACGAAGAAGAAAGCAGCTTGGAGACGACTATAGCACAAACACCACTCGAAGTAACGTAACCGAAGAATTCCACCAATGATACGCACTAGGCTCAAAGCAAATCTTTGTCCACCGAAAGGAACAAGCCCCTAAAGATAATTACTTCTAACACGCGGACACTCGCGACATAACCAAAGCCATCTACAGGCTTAAAACTAGTCACCTCCTCGCAAGAGGAGAAATGAGAATCGTCACCATTGCTTTGTCTTAATACCATCTCCCATCAGCTAAGCAACAGAAAAGGCAGTAGATGCCTCCACAACAATAACCCAACACCAGAGCAAGCCCAAACAGAAGGACCTAGCAAACACCAAAGAACAGAACAACCAGCCGAAACTAACGGAGCAGCTCGAAAAGGAACAGCCCAAAACTCAGCCCAAGGATGCACCATAACAAACCGAACACAAAGCATAACACATTACTAATAAGACAACAACCAAGCTTTGACTGGTACAGAGCAGAGAACAGGCTACTCAAACCGAGAAAGAGAGAGGATCATACCAAAGGACCAATACCGCATTCTAATTCAGATCGGAGAGGAAGAAGCCGCCGGAGAATCAATAAACCAACCAGTTGACTCGTCCTCAAGAGCTTTGCTGGGGCTTCTCCTCAACCCTCGACACTAAGGACCCAAACTCGAAAACCTGCTATGGAGCTCCGACGAGAGGAGAAAGCCAAAGTTTCCGAAACCCAAGCCCATATCGAACCTCCGACCTTAAGCGGCAGAGAAGTAAAGCACGAAGAAGCAGAGATATACTCACCGGAGTAAGAACTCCAAAGCCCAGACCACAAAATCCACCATTGACAACCTTCCTCAAACCAAAGAGAACCTAGATCTACTCACGATCTGCTGAAAAAATCAATCAAAGAGGTTCCGAGAACACAAGAACAAACTGGGGTCCTTCTCCGGTAAGAAGTACAACCACCGGAGAGGAAAAAAAGATGAAAAAGAAACGGCGGCTAGGTTAAAAAAAGGGGGTTTTTTCGCCTCTCAAAGGCTCGTTAGTGAAGTCTAGTAAAAGGGTCTTTATTTACTTCTCCTACTATGGCCCCTACTCTCCCCAAAAATCCAAAAATAAATAAAAACAATTAGTGAACGTAAAAAATAAAAAATAAAAAAACAATTAGTGAAAGCATTAAACCCACCCACCCAAAATATTATTAATTAATCAAGAAAATGAAACACAACCAAAAAAAAAAGGAAGAAGAAACATCACCATCTTAAAAATTTCTCCTTATTCACAAAAAAAACTCCAAACCTTTCTTCAACTCGCCGACACTTCCTTCCTCATCATCACCATGGAAGGTCTCTCCAAGCTCCTCCTCTTCTTCCTTCTCCTCATTACTTTCTCCAGTACCACCACCGCATTACCCGATAAACCCGGGTCGGGTCAAATAAACTCCAACTCCGTCCTCGTAGCTCTCCTCGACTCACACTACACCGAACTAGCAGAGCTCGTGGAAAAAGCTCTTCTTCTCCAAACCTTAGAAGAAGCCGTTGGTAAACACAACATCACAATCTTTGCTCCTCGTAATGAAGCTTTAGAACGAAATCTTGATCCTGAATTCAAATCTTTCTTGCTCCAACCAAAAAATCTCAAATCTTTACAATCTCTCTTAATGTTTCACATTCTTCCCAAAAGATTCACTTCTCCTCAGTTCTCCACCGTCGTCAACCACCGTACTCTCTCCAACGACCACCTCACTGGAACAGTCGAAATCACCCGACCCGACGACATAACTCGACCAGACGGAATCATTCACGGAATCGACCGTCTTTTGATCCCACGCTCAGTCCAAGAAGATTTCAACCGCCGTCGTAATCTCCGATCAATCTCCGCCGTCATACCGGAAGGAGCACCGGAGGTTGACCCAAGAACCCACCGCCTCAAGAAAAAACCCGCTCCGATCCCTGCCGGAGCTCCACCGGTTCTTCCGGTTTACGACGCAATGTCACCCGGACCGTCACTCGCGCCGGCTCCGGCACCAGGACCGGGTGGGCCACGTCACCATTTCAACGGAGAAGCTCAAGTCAAAGATTTCATCCACACGCTTCTCCATTACGGTGGATACAACGAAATGGCAGACATTCTCGTCAATCTCACTTCTTTAGCCACCGAGATGGGTCGGCTCGTGTCGGAAGGCTATGTTTTGACTGTCTTGGCTCCAAACGACGAGGCTATGGCTAAGTTGACCACTGACCAATTGAGCGAACCGGGAGCTCCTGAGCAAATCGTGTATTACCATATCATACCCGAATACCAAACCGAAGAGAGTATGTACAATTCTGTTCGCCGGTTTGGGAAAATCCGGTACGATTCACTTCGGTTCCCTCATAAGGTAGAGGCTCAGGAGGCAGATGGTTCGGTTAAGTTCGGTCATGGTGATGGTTCGGCTTATTTGTTCGATCCTGATATCTATACCGATGGAAGGATTTCGGTTCAGGGGATTGACGGCGTTTTGTTCCCGGAGGAAGAAACTCAGGTCGAGAAAAAAACCACCGCTCCGGTCGTGAAGAACACCGCTAAACCAAGGAGAGGTAATCAAGTTTTAATCAATCTCCTGCCTTTTAATTTTGCTCCTTAGCTATTTGAACATGACACTTTAACCGCAGATAATTTTAGAAAAATACGTACCATTACTATCTTTTATTTGCTTTAGAAAATTTGTTGTGTGTGTTTTGCCATTTTTAATGGAAAAGACAATTGAATCATCATTATAGAAAGTTATTTCTGATTAGTCATATAAAATTAGTCTTCAATGAGAGAGTACTAAAGTAAATGTGAGGATGAAGACGAAGTCTTTCTAACAAACTTTGGTATGATGATATAATTTTCAATAATAATATATAATTGTTAATTTGGGCATAATTAGAGTTTATAACTATTTAATTATGCACCGACGAAGTAATCCCATGTTAGTGAAAAATGAAAACCACAAAGTGCTCCTTTCTTTTTCAAAAGCCAAGCTGTGAGTCATATTGGTGTGATAAAGTAAACTTGTCTTTTTATTTCTTCTAAATATATTTTGTAAACATTAGTTAGAATAAGCATTTTCAAAATTCGTCCTTGTTATTGTTAATCGAATACATTGACATCAGGAAAAAAATCTTTAATTGATTTTATACCATTTTGCAGGTAAATTGATGGAGGTAGCATGTTCAATGCTGGGGTCACAATTGTCCACATGTCAATGAGAATTCACACGTGCCCAAATTAAATTCGAACATGAGAATTTTATAAATCTGTAAACATGTGATTAAAAAAAGTGAACAGAAAAAAAGTAATAATGTAAATGATTATTTTTTTGGCTCATTGCAATATGAATGTTAAATCGTAATTTTTTTTTCTTTTCTGAACCGAACTAACCAAACCACATTGAATCTTTCTTTTTACTCGTTGCAAGATGATGACTGTCTAGAGAGATATATGTATTTAGGTATGACCACGGTTACGGTTATTGCGGTTACGGTTTTTGAACCACTGGTTACAGTTAACACTTTTTGTTAACTTTAACCTTAACCATTTAATATACGGTTAAAACGGTTACGGTTAAATACGGTACGGTTAATACGGTTGCGGTTAAATACGGTTATGAATATGAAACGGTTAATATTACGGTTATAATTATAATACTATTAAAATGAATACAATTTTATAAGTGAAGGTTTAGAATTATATATTTATAACTCATTCTTTAATATATTTTGAAAGTGGAACGGTATAAAAATCAAATAAAGATTTTTTTTTTGTTTGTGGGTGAAATAATAAAAAGCTATAGCCAATCTTTTAACAAATCAAAATTTCTAAAAAAAAATTTTTTGGCTCCATTACGAAATTTAAGATCTATTAGAATTTTCTTAAATATTTTGAACTTAAGATTTAAAATTTCTATTTGCCACCAAATAATTTTTTTTGTCTTCAAAAACTTTTATTTTCTATATATTTTAAGATTTGGAGTCCATAAATATAACATACATAATTTTTCTATGTCATGATAATCACCTAATATACATAACTAATTAGTTATTACGTGTAAATTATAGGTACATTTAAATTATAAAAATAGTTACGGTTAAAATTTTAAGGTTTTAACCTTACGGTTAACCGACGGTTTTAATACGGTTACGGTTAATAATGGTTACGGTTAAAAAAAACGATTAACCTTAACTAATCTATTTTTACGGTTAACGGTTACGGTATTTAACTATTTAAAACTGTTACAGTTGTATTTTAGTCATGCCTATATGTATTAGCAACAAACAATTGCTTGCTTCATGTCTTTAGTAAAAATTTGAGGTTCTCGTTAATTGATCACGCTGATCTAAATTGTATCAATTGGTCATAGCGTTGTCAAAACTTAGTAGCGAATCTTTTTTTTTTTTTTTTTGTCAACAATCAATACTAATAATCGAAGAGTATAAAAAATGTTTGGGCAAAATTAGACATTTAATTATTCCAATTGCCACTCAAAAATCCACTTTCTAAAAACATTTCTCAAATTCTGAGGGACAATTTGGAAGGAAATATTAAGGGTCCAATTTCATACCCAGTTCAACACGGATAAACACGCGGATCCTTTATTATTAATCTGATTGGTCGAAATCTTGAACCGGATCTTTGTGGGTTATAACATTAAATAATTAATTACAAAATAATGTTTTAGGAAATTGGTATCCTTTAATTTAGGAAAATAACTAAAAACGTTATTATTGAATAATTACTCAAAAACTGACCTTTATATTAAGAAACTGATATCCTTTAATTTAGGAATATAAATATTAACCCAAATCTTTTTGTACATTGTGCAATTAAAGGTGAATGTAAAGCTATTTAATTATAATAATTACATAAATATATATATTTCCGTTTTAGTATGATTGTAAACTATTTCCGTAATTATGTTAATATTTTTCGGGGAAACAAAATCTTTTTGTTAGTATTCTAAATTAAGACCCAAATTGAAACCCTAGGACTGAAAGCTATAAATATCTGCCATTCGATCTTATTTTTTTTTTCAAAGCAGTGACCGTTTCATATTGTTCTACTCTTTCTTTTATTCATTTTTCTCAAGAAGATTTTCATTATCTTGATGCATATATGTAGAATTTCTTTATGTAATTATACTTCCATTCAAATAGTTTATACTAACTTGTGTTTTTTTCGTGATTAAACCAGGCAAATCGGGTTCGATTTTGACATGTATCCTTTCTCGATTCTAGATCATTGAGAGAGGAGAAGAAGAGCAACAACAATAATTCCATTTTTGAAGGTGGATATGCCACCATGTTCTCACCCATGACTTTTGTTTAATGTTTTTTCATGGTTTTGATTTTTTTATCTTAATATATTCTGATACAATATTTATTGTTTCTTTTCTTTATATGGATACCACATTACTATTCCTGTAGCGATAACTCGGGCTCTAATTTCAATTCCTCCTCAACATTGGTCTTTTCCAGTTTGTTGAACTCATAATCTTAACCCCTGTCCCACTTTTATATCTTATTCAGCCTTATTCAGCCTTGATAAAGCATCCTGTTTGTTGAACTCATAATCATCTTCAAGGATATATATATATATATTTTGTATTGCAGATACTATATTAATTAATGGAGGTATGAATTTAGTTATTGTTTTTTCATTGTTTTTCCATAATTTTGTTCTCATCTTCAAGACCTAGCATCCGTAGATTCCTTAAGTACATATTCTTTCTTTTGTTCAAGGTTCTGCTCCATAACCCTACATTGATCACAACTTCATTTTTATTGGGCTATCTTCTCATATGTACCAGAAGAAGTAAATGAGGTAAATTAATAATACTAATGAAAACATAGTTATTTATATTAGATGAAATTATATACAATTTTGATTATTTATGATAAGGTGAAGAAAGATTTTTTGTTGTTGCTTTTCTTTTCAAATCCGATGAGAAGAGGAATCAATTTCTTCAGATGATTAATTTTCAAATGGAGAAATGGGAATGTACATGAAGAAGAAGATTAAGGGAACAAGAAAAATCTACCCCAACAAAAAGAGACGATTGTGAAGAAAGAAAAATATTAAAGAGATTTTATTAGCTATGTTTGGATTTTAAAATGATTGATTGAATAACATGGGATTCTAATGAGGATTTAAAAATGAGTCTACTAAAATACCAAAACCCATAAACCCCCCCTTAGTTTTGTATCTGTTCTTTATCTTTACCAATTGTTTTCTGTTTATTTTGGTGATAACAATGTCTGAGAGTTCTAATGACTCCACAAACAATTCCATTGTTTATTTTAGAAGTAGTGGTTTGAATGTACCAATGCTCTTAACAATGAGTGCACAATATTGTGAACACTCTCAAGTTTTTTTAACTAAGGTATTTAGACTCTAATTTAAGTTATGTTGTCGTGTTGTTGTTTCTAATTGATGTTTTGATTTTTGTTCTTAATTCTCTATAGTTGATTCAAAAGTATCGAAAAGCGTGTAGGACGTACGACGACATAGTACTTCATATGGCAAGGAACCCGGGCCAAAAACGCCGTTTTGAGTTGAAGCGGCTTATTTTTTAGAACAAGATAAGACGCCTCCAAGCTCTTTACACGGAATGGCAAATCCTTGGTTTTGATAAAATAGCACAATTACCATTTTGTATAACGAGTACATCTCTCTACAACACCTTCGAGTTTCGTTTCTCAAATCATCACTATGTTTTGAACTTTATGTATTTAGTTTCTTTTGTTTTTTGTTTTTGTGAAACTTTGATATGTAATTTTTTCTCATTACCATCATCCAATTTCTTATGTACTGTTTTGCACTGAATCTAATATTACAAACCGAGTCCTATACTTTCCAAATAAATATACTATGTTCCCGTGCTTTCGTGGATCGGTTACTACATTTTCAAAATACAATTACTAGAAACTGAGTCCTATACTTTCCAAATTTGCTCCCCTGACTCCGTGGACCGATTACTACATTGCGAAATACAATTACTACAATCTACCCTCCGTTCCCTACTTTTTCAAAATAAATCATACATGTTTCATATACCGCTAATATGTTGTCCTGCGTCCGTTGACCATTTTCTACATTTTTCTCATTCACTTAATGCACACCGATTAGTACATTTCTGAATATACTCAATAATAACAACCAATTCAAATATTGACTTTATACTATACACAACACCATAAACCAACTAACTATATAACAACCCGCCGTTCGGGGACTGAACGGGTCATCCCCCTAGTGTTTCATTCATTCATTTAACTACCAAACATACAAGAGAATTAAATCATCCTTGGAAACTACAACAAGATAAATTGAAAGCAATAAAAGATAGTTTGGATAAATCATCGCACAAGATGATAGACCGCAAATCCGAAGCAAACTTCAAATGCGTCAAGCGTTCTTTACGGCAAAGCCGGAAAACTTGAGTTTAGTCATTTGCAATTGCAATTTTGACTTTAAATACGAACCCCTACCTTCGGTATTCGTCGACACGATTTCGGTTGCTCTAATAAATCCTGTAAAGATCACACAAAGAGACAAAAAGGTGGGTAAGATATGATTTTGTTCCGGCATAATGCTCGGAACTACAACCCTTCTTGAAGAACGGGAGGATGTTACGGTCACTCTTAAAGAGAAAAACCGAGAATACGACCGCTCTCATTGAGAGCGAAGATGTTTCAACTAGTCTCAAAGAGATGGAGGAGTTTTGTAAGATATCTCTCTTCAAAAGATTTGTAATAATCTCTCAGCAAACAGACAGAGTATTTGTCACGATTGATTGACCTTTAATGGAAAGAGAAGAGTAATAATCATATGTTCTTATTGGGTCACAAGACCCAAACAACAAATTGGGCCAGGCCCATGAGTGAAGATTCTTGAGGTGGTAACAGGGTTTTGGTTTTGGATGGATACAACGGAGGAGAGTAGCAGATTGGAACAGTGATGGCTGCATGAAGGAGTTCGGCGGTGGCGGCGGAGGTGGATTTGCCGGTGATGAACTCGAGGGGACCACCGTTACATCTGCGAGGAGGAGATATAGTGTGGAGGGTATGAGCTTAATGGATCTCGATGGTGGAGGGAAAGTTGCAATCGCCGGAGCAGGATTTGAAGCCCGTGACTGCGCGCCCGTCGATGGCTGGGATGGATCCGGAGGGGAAGCCAGAGTTTGAGATGGGGACGAGGGAACGATGAATCTCCAGTGACAGCGATACACAAAAGCAGAGTAAGTGGATCTGTGCGATATCAAAGTCGGCGGATCCGGTGGCTCCGGCGGTACCGGAGGACACCAAATCGACGGACAAACCGCGCTCCGACAGTAGACAGGACAGAGCTGCTCTGAGTTTGTCATTGCGGTAGGATATAGCGAGGAGACAAACATCGGAGGGAGAGAAAAGGTAGAGGATCTCGCTTGGAGAAGAATGATGTGATGATTCTGGTCAGGGGAGGGGACTTCCAGCTCGACGGTGGCTCAACGGAGGCGGCGGAGACTCATCGAAAGTTCTTTAGGGCAAACTCGGGAGAGAGAATCTATTTCATTTTATTTATCTTTAGTAGCGAATCTACGAAATCTACTATAGGCTAAAAACCCTAGAGCATAAAATATGTGTTAGTAATTCAAGTCTCTAATTAGGTTAAGTAATAACTTTTTAGTCATCTAAGTCATTCTCAAAACTTGTGAACAATTTAAGAAAACACTTTAATTTGTTGGATTTTGATGCGAATACAGAGCACTTTTTAAGGGAGAAGGCTTCTTTCAAACCACTTACTAATATTTTTTTTCATATCTGCTCGCCGAAAAAATGTGTGATTTAAAGACCTAAAATGTTACAGTTTTATTGAAAGATCTACTCGTCTTCCATGACCTAGGGGGTGATTGGTTCGACTGTAATTATAAAATAATTGCTGTAGGATTTAGACTGTAGAAATTTGTGGTGTAGCTGTAGTTTTTTTTCTGTAGAAAAATCACACAGGTTTAAAACCACAAAATATTTGCTTTAGGAAAAAAAGTAAAACATGAATAAAAAAAAACAAAGCTGCAGAGGCTGATTGATAAGCAAATGTCTGATTGATAAGCAAATGGGATCCACTAAAATACTTAAAGTCTGATTGATAAGCAAATGTTGTAAAAATGCTTAAAGATGTTGTAAGAAATTTTTAAATCCCAACCAATCACATCCCTAGTAAATTTTTTGGCCCATGTCTAGTTTTGTTATACGTTTTCTATAACCGTATAATACTTTGTATTAAATATGATGTAAAGTTGTTGACCATCATAACAATTACTACGTACTAGTACTAGAGTACCACCACGTACGAGATTAAGCATAAAAGAAAGAAAGACGAAGATATATTATGTTGTTCATTACTAATCAACTATAAGCTATGATGCATAGAGATCATGATAAGAGAAGACGGGCCAAACAAAGAAAGAGTGCAGTGAGGAAAATAAGTTGGCGACGAGAATTAGTGCAACGAAGTGGAAATTCATGGAATAAATCATTTAGGCAAAGATAAAGAGAACGATTTGGATTATTTTTGGAAGCGAGCCTAAATCGGAGTCATTGGAACAGTCAAGTCTGGAAATGATCAAGTGATGATTTAAAAACCCCTAGACTTAGAAAGTTGGAAAATCATTAGACTTAGGTTTTAGTTGAAGAAAATCTAAGTTTGGTTGAGGAAAATGTTGGCGGATCGATGCGGTATGTACCGAGCTTGATATGCTCGGCCAGCGGTACTAGGCGCGTGGAGACTGGCAGACAAACACGTGGGCGGGACGCAGGGCGCTGGCTGGGCGCGGCAGTTGGCTGCGCCACATGACAATCAAACGTTGGGGCGCAATTTCTCTTTTTAAGAAAAAGAGAAAGATCCCGCCACGTGTCCCAATGCGCTCGTGTGCAGACTTTGTTTAAATAAGAGGTGAAGCGTTGCCACGTGTCACGAGTGTACTAGTGGGCAAAGCCCTTGTTTTAAACAAGGGGGCAGTCCTGCCATGTGGCATTCATGCGTGGGTCCTCGATTTTATCCACATTAGACAGAGAGAAGGGTTTTCGCCACATGTCAGTCATGCACTGGGTGCAGTTTTCACACTGCCTGAGCCAGAGCATGAGCGCCATGTGGCAGAGAGAGGGTTGAACGAAAATCAGACCTTGGGCCCTTTAAATAGTTCCCCATTTATCTCATTTTCTTCCCATTTCTGATTTTTCTCTCAAACTTATGCCAAAATCTCTCTTTAGCTTTCTTGAGCAAAATTCTCGTGATTTTCGAGAAGTAATCCGATCTAGTCCTAGGCTAAGTTACAGTAAGTTCTTAGTCCCGTTGGCTTTTAAATCTCGTAAGATCTATGGTTTAACTAGGTTTTACCGTAGGGTTTGGAGATTTATCGAGCTTTAGGTTCTGCCATTCAAGGAGATTCAGATCTAACCGTTTTTCATCGGAAAATGGTGAGTTGGGGTCACTGAGGTTGATGAGTCGAATCCATGTGGGTTGTTCCTTTCTTTCATCTCTGTTGTCACGTAGATGTCACTGATTTGTTAAGGGATTTGATAAGTGTATTTGGATAGGTTAATCATTTGAATGTGCATCCTTCGTTGAGCTTGAACTAGGGAATCTATGCATTCATGAACTTATTTACGCTTAGATTCTGATCAATGTTAGGTTCTGGTTGGATGTTCGGATCTGTTGCGTAGAATGATTTAGGGAACAAGCATATTTTTGGTTGAGCTTGATTTAAATGAACCATGCATTCATGAACGATTCACGTAGAATCTGAAACTGCTAGATCATTTGGTTGATCGGATCTAATCTTCTTCTTAGGGATAATGATAGAACATTCATGTTTTGATTGAACCTTGCTTCATGGACATATGCATTCATATTCTAATTTTACTTGAATCTACTTGATCGCTAATGAATCTGGTTATTCTTGTGTGAATCTGTCGCTTAGTTCATTAGTAGATCTTGCATAATCTGTTAATTTTGATATATCCATTGTGTGGTTGTTTATGTTGGATTTTGGTAGAATTTTTAAGGTTGTTTCTTGTTTGTGATTTACTTGCTTGAATGAGTCTTAGTCTCGCATCTTGATTGCTTGTGGGCTGATGGTTTAGATTGATGGTCGTGTAGTTGTGAAATAGATGCGTGTTTGTCTACTTGGGTAATAGAAATTGTATAGGGATGTTTGCTGGCATTTGTCTTAGCTGTGATCATTGATGTGTGCAATGATGTGTAAAGTTAGGGTGCTAGCAAAGTCTAGTAGTACTGTTCATGCTCATAGTCATAGTTGCATACATGGTTATGACTTGATGAGTGACGATCTGATGTTCCTAGATGGGCGTGGTTATAATATGATTTCCACGATAGCACGAAGGGTACCATGGTTTCTCCCTTGGCCATGCATACACGACGGTATATGGGTTTGATGGTGGACCGAGAATCGTGTGTGCCTTTGTGGCTACATCATTCAGAGTTCCCGGAAAAGAACGACGGGACCGTAAATGCCTTGTGATATTGGGAATCATGATTTGCATTCATGTAGGTGTATAAGATTATCGTGAGAGCCATGTGCTTGTTATAATTGTTTTGTCAATTACTTGTCTTGATTGTTGTCTTGAATGTCTTGATTATTGTCTTGAATGTCTTGATTGCTTGGATATTGCCTCGTGTCTTTACTTGATGATTGATGCTTGTTATTTTGGGTTTTGGGTGGGGATTATTATTCTTGAACTGTTAGTAGGCTTTAACTCGCTGAGTAATGTTAGATTACTCATCCCACTCTTTTTGTTGTAGTTAACCTTAGTTGGGATAAAAACCTTAGCAAGATCGTTGGACGTACTAGGACATAAAACTAGGTCACTTTTCGGTGTTCTTGCAAAACCTAAGAATTTTATTATGTATATTTAAACCTCGGATCCGAAAACTATTTGTACAAACTTTTTCCTAAAATTTAATCCAAGTATAAATCAAGTGTTTTCTAAAAATTATCACATGATAATGGTGCAAGTTCCAGTCCGGACTGAACCAACTCATTTTGTGCATTCCGTTTGGCAAGCTTTAGAATGCGCGGGATGGGGAAGGACGCTCCGAGATAGTCGTTCATAACGTTTAAATTTGTTTTAAGTCGCGAAAATTAAACCGTCTTGAGCAGCTGGATCGTGGCGCTCCATGTTGGCCGGCCGGTCCTGTGACCTGGAGCGTTACAAGCGGTGTCCAAACCTTCACACTATAAAGGGGGGGAAGGGGGGGGGGGGGGGGAGAGAGAGATTTGAATAGAAAATTTGGCTATTTAGACCTTAAAAATCCAAGAGAAAAAATCATCTCTCAATGAAAATTTTGGTAACTGGATGATGGTTAGATGAACGTGGAGTACCACAGCTTCATCCAAGTGAGGAGAGGTAAGTTTCCAAGCTACATCATCATACGTTTGCAACCATTGATAAATCTGTAATTAACCATTCTTTGCTAGTGTTTTGCATAGCTCTTCTAGTCATTTAGATCATGCTTTGCATGTTTTTTTTTCACTTTAGATTTCAATTAGCACGGATTGAGTCTTAGAGTCCATTACTTGTTTTCTTGCATTTGCATTGTCTGTTTTGCTCATTTTAGGTCCAAATAAGTTTTGGATCAAAGGAAGAACAAAACGAAGAGAAAACATCACAAGAAAAGGTAAACCAAAGAAGAAGAGGATATTTGAAGCCAAGAAGAGGAGAGAATCTGACCATGTATGGACCAACCACTTTCTAGCCCCTGCTGTTGGTGGTCCTGGTCGGTCAAAGGCACTTTTCTGCACCAAAATTCGGATTTGGCCCGATTTGTCCCGGGTTGACCCGGTACCTTTCCTATTCACTATATATATATATATATATATATATATATATATATATAGTTTTAGCACATTAAAAACCCTAAGTTTCCTTTCCTTTAGAGTGAGATTAAATGCAAACTTTTTTGTTTTGATGTTTTGAATGTGATCTTCATCTTATCATACCACTTTAGAGAAGGATTCTTCAAACTCAATCTTTTCTCTTTATGTTTATGTATTTATTTTTGTCTAGAATTTGTTTCTCTTACTTCGACATACTTGCATATGTTGTTTAAAATTTGAATATTTTATGGGTTATGAAAATTTCTTAATCATTTCATATCTCAATTAGTTCTAGTTTTGATGTCTAATATTCTTATGTTCATGTGTTTCTCTTTGTTCTTCATCATGTTTATGAATTAGTCTTCTTTTGGATTATGGGTATGGTTAGATTATAGTTTATTGCTGACTGATTAATGATGTTGGGGGTTATGATGTTGTGATTTTCCTTGTTTTAAAGTGAACTCATTGCTAGATTTAGGAGTAATTAATAAAAATCTGGCACACTAGTTACTTGTTACTTATCCTTCATCAGTAATCTTTGCCCATTATCCATGTTTCTTCTTTTGTTGAACTATTAGTTATGATTGATTAAGATGATTTATGTTTTACATTCTTCATGTTTGAGTTAGATTGTCATTGTCTCATCACTTAAGGTGTTATTAGTGCTAGACTTGGATTAGCTAACGTAGTTCAGACTTTAGGTTATTTCCATCGAGAAGGTGTTTGTGAAATCGCTCGAACCTAACCTTGTTCTGAGCTTGGGTCACATCGCTACTTCACCGTAGTTCTATGAATCCTTGTGACAAAAATGAGAGAATATTAATGCATACTAATCATTGCGATGGCACGCTTGACCGTAGATCTTGAATGTGATTAAAGTAAGGGGGTTTTACCATCGGGTGGACTAATCTAAAAAATGAATATTCCATTGTTTGGAAATTATGTTGGTTATTTGACTTTAGCATCTAGATGTTATTCACTAGTCTATTTTTATCAACTACCTAATTCACGCTTCATCATCTCCTTGAAATCTTATGTGTTTTTACTTTTTGCATTTTTTAGTTTAGAAATCAAACCAAAACCCAAAAACGTTTGCTATTTATTAGTTTGTTTCTCGCATTTTTAGTGTCACAATTTTTAGTCCGTGCTAAGTATTACACCGATATTGCCATACACTTGTGGTTATTTAGAGTTAAAACTAAATAGATCAATGTAGCTTTGTCAAGTGTTTGACACGGTTGTTGGGGACTAAATGATTGTCATTTAAGTTAGAATTCAATTTTAGACTATAGCCTTTTAGTTTCTTTTGTTGCAATTCCTTTTTCTCTTTTTTCTTGTGATCTTCATCTCTTAGGTGTACAACTAGGAGCAATAAAAACATTGGAGGACAAAGTAAAAAAATGGAAGCAATTGTCAAGCTAATGACGTTAAACGCGCCTTTGGAAACTCTTCTAAATCTATCATTCGTCAAACTTTGAGACGCTAAACAAAAGCGTTTGGGAGGCATTCCCATAATATCATTTGAGAAATTTCCTAGAATACCACCATATTTTTAAAAGTTCTAAAAGTGTCATTTTTTTCATAGTTCCAAAAATACCACAAATACAAAAATTGATTTTCAATGGTTTGTAGTTTAAATTTTTATGGGTTTGAGTTAAATATTCTAAAAATGGGGTATAGTTTTAGGAGGTAGGGTTTGGGATTGGGGTTAAGAGTTTAGTTTTGAATGTTGAAAGTTAATTTTAATTGTGGCTTTTTTAGAAATTTTGAATAAAAAATGGTACTATTGAAACTTTTGAAAAAATGATGGTATTTTTGAGAATCGCCCCAAATATATTATCTTTTGTTTTATCTATTTTATAATTTTTTCATGATTGTTTTGTTATAGATATCAAGGAAAAGGTGTATGGAAGTACTTATGTTAATTTTGGAGGGTCACAAAAATATGAGGAAGCATAATAAACGATATTTTACTTACATTACAAAATGAAAAACATAAATAAAATAATATTATATGAAATTCTTCTCACCAAATTTAGTGTTTTTGGAACCATTGGAATTTTCTTATAATATAATAAATGTTATTCTCGCATATCATGTTACAAAACTTAATTCAGAATTAATAAGATTTATTTCTTATACAACTAAATAATATAGTACTATAGAAATAAAAAGGTATAGAATTTCAAAATTCAGCAACAACTGATTTTAGAGAGATGTTTATCCCAAGCACGAATTCCAACTGTTACCCAAAAAGTTTCAATTTGTTCTAAGCTACTCTTTTTCCCAAAAAGCAAATTTTTTTTATCGACTTTTCTTTACTCAAAGTATACTAGTTGATGGTTTCTCAACGTTCCGCCCTCCTTTATGGCGACCAAAGACCTGGATCAGATCTGGCGGAGGAATTGTAGATCTATACACCTGGCGAGTGTGTCTCGAGCAGTGACTCTTGCCTCATCTTGTAGCGGCTAAACAACCTGGGGAAGTCTTCTCCACCACTATACTGCGTACTGCTGACCTTATTCTGCCAAAATCTTATCTCATTTACTCTATTATAGAGCTTTTTGTTACCTTTTAGTTATCCAGCAACCTTGGAAAATGTCGCATTATTACTCTAGAGCAGAAAAGGGGAAATGGATCCCTTCTACCACCAAACCACCTCAAAGATCTCTGGTCCGCATCCCGAAGAGCAACACATCAAACCACCTAGAAGAAAACAGACTCTCCATTATCGGCTGAGTCACAAACCTTCTCATCCAGTACCCTAGAGCGGTAGTTGATTATCTCCCACAACTATGAAATCTTGACTGTCGGGTCATAGGTAAGGTTCTTGGATTTGAAACCTTCCACTTTAACTTTGAAATAGAGGAAGCACTTCAATCAACCCTCAGGAAGGGTCCTTACCACTTTAAGAAGTAGATGCTCATTTCCAGCGATGGGAACCTATTGTGTCCCCCCTCTTTCCCTCTCAGATTACCTTTTGGATAAGGATATGTGGAATCCCTCTCCATTATTCAGACATCATCACAATCAAGACGATTGGAGCGGTGCTAGGTTCAATTGCAGCAAGAGATGACGACAATGAGAGAGTCTGAATATCTGTTAATGGTTTTGAACCTCTACCAATGAATATGGAAATCATGCTACCGAAAAAAAAAGTTACAGCGGTGGAACTAGAATATGAAAAACTTGAGAAACATTATTTCTTTTGCTTCTCCCTATGACACGACGAGAAATATTGTAACATCCGCGAACCAGAAATGTGTTTTCTGGTGGTCGTGTCGAGTGACACGAGGAGTGTGTCAATCGACACGAAGGTTTTGTGGGTGTCGATCGACAAAGGAGTGGTGTCGCTCGACACCTAGCTCTACAGAACCGGGTTAACTAAATTTTAATTACGGTTTATAGCTCGGTTAATGGTATAAAAACACCTAGGGTTTTGTGTTTTCACTGGCCATCGTGATCAAAGAGCAGAGAAAGAAAACTTGACAGAAAGTTGAGAGAATTGTGGTGTTTGAGAGGATTGTTGCAAAGAAATCCTCCCGAAACCGTTGTTTTCGTGTTCTAGAGGCGTAAGAATCATCGTGTGCCGTGTTCTTCGCGTGTCTCATTACGATCAGTAGGTTTCCGTGTGTAGAGGGTCTGATTTGTGTGCCTTTTTGTGCTTAATTCGTATTTCTTTCATTCCTAAAACCCAAGGTGAGTTGTGACCGTTGGTTTCTAGGATATGATGATGAACGTAGCGTTTTGTGTTGATTATTGTGTGAAATCGTGTGATGATGTTGGTTATGGTTTTTGTGGATTGTAATTGTGGTATTGTTGTGTTTTATGTGCAAGTTTGCGACTTGTAATCACCGAAGTCGAGTCGAGAGAGGATGAACTCGATTATGGTGCAGTTATAGAGGCGTGTTGATTGACACCTTTGTGGTGTCGCTCAACACCAGACTTTTGGTCGTGTCGACCGACGCCTTCGTGGTGTCGCTCGACACGCATTCTGAATTACTCGAAACGTGCTATGTTTGTATGATACGTGTTGAGATGGTTTTTAATGAATGTTGCAATGTTTATCTGAGCCTGCTTGTTACGCCAGTAGTCGAGATGAGCAACTCACTAAGTATTTATGAAATACTTACGCAACTCTTATTTCCAGGTGTTGCAGGTAAAGAAAAAGTGTGATCGCGGAATCATGGCAGTAGGAGGAGGATGATAGGATGTTATTTATGTGTTTAGTTATCTAGTCAAACCTGGTGTTTAGGTTGTTAGTTTCATTTGTTTGAATTCTGGAATTGAATTGAGTTGGTGTTTCATTTGAATTAAATTATTTCTTTAGATTTTAATGGTTTAATTGAATTGCTTTTTTTCCGCTGTTTGTTTGGTTATTGCTGCTTGAGCCGTTGAAGGTTGATTATTTATGAGAATAATCAACCTGGGCTAAATAATTTTTTTTTTTGATTGTTTCAAAGATTGCCCATAATCAATGAAAGGGGCGAGAGACTTGAATCATCTAGGTTTCAACCAGAGAAAAGTATGAAGCATATAGAAGTGGATAAGAGATGTCAATACAACATGAGGCATTCCCGTCTTGAGTATGGTCCTAGATACTCACAGTCACTAAAAAGATACTTATGTCCATGAGATTTCATCGCTCTTATGATAGGAGATCTCCAGACAGAAGTACACGCAACCCCCTTACCACTTCTTGTGGGGGATCTGAAAGAAGGCACACAAGAGATAAGGTCAATATTCCATTGGATGAGTGGGTTTCGCCGTAGACCAGCTAACTACACCCTACATCGAATCTATACTGAATAACTCCCAGCAGACCCCACAATTAGGTGTTGGACTCCTCATAAGGAAATTACCACCGTAGTCCAAGAGACAGAGGCGAGAATAGAGGCTCCTCCTTCTTCCAATCTCGAGATATACATACACCTCCCCCTAATCCTCTAATGGAACTAATGTGGAATTTTGAACCTCAAATTAATCATATTGGATCCGCATCTCCTAGGGCGAGGAGACCGGCTATATAAAACCTCTTTGCGAATCGTACCTTAGGCAAGCTCCGGTTCAAATGAGCAAGTAGAGCTGTCAGAGTGGGTCAAAACCCACGGGTCCGACCCAACCCATCCCACCATGGGATGGGTATGGGTTCGATAATGTAAACCCAAAAAAAAATGGGTCTCATGGGTTCACCCATGACGGGTCACAGGTTTCGCGGGTAAAACCCATAAAAAAACCACGGGTTAATGGGTTACCCATCAATTTTTATATACATTATATATTTATATATAGTTTTAAGTTTATATATATATATATATATAATTATATAAGCTAATGTATATCTAAAATATAATAATAGTTTAACAAAAGTATTATATATAATAGAATTGTCTAGAAGAGCCACCATTGGACATGAGGAACTTTGGGAGTTTGGACATTTTAAAATATTGGAAAGATAATTCTGAACGCTTTGGAGAATTAGCTTATATGGTTGCTGATCTTCTTAGTATTCATATCACTACGGTAGCTTTGGAGTCGTCATTCAGTATTGGAGCTCGAGTTTTGAATAAATGCAGAACTTTTCTTCTTCCAAAAAATGTTCCAGCATTAATATGCAATCGAAACTGGTTGCGCGAATTTGAAGCTTATGAAGGTAAAGATTTATTTATTTTTCAAACTTGCAAAATCATATACTATATTTTGTTTATTATTTGTACTATTTGTTTGATCTATGTAGAGGATAATGGTGAACCTGAAAAAGAACCTACCACACCTCCCCAAGAACGTAGGCAAGAATGACCTTGATTCGTGTCAAGAAAGCCAGATGTTTTTTTTTCAAATTATGGACTTCTATCATTTTTAGTATTATTTCTTATTTCAGTTTTTTCATTTGGTTTTTTGGTTTTCAGTTATACATTATGAATTTATAATGTTCGATTTTAATTTTTCTATGTTTCTTTGAATTTATTGGAATTTGTTGGTGTTTTTTCTTTAAACAAACCAATTTTATTTTTATTTTACAGTAAATACTAAAACCCATGGCCCGCCCAAAAAACTCATGGTATTTAATGGGTTGGGTTTGGGTCTATAGGTATTAACCCGCAGGTCTCATGGGTCGGCCCACCGTAGGCAAAAAGAAAAATGAACCTGTGGCGGGTTGGGTCAAATGGGTTGGGTTGGCCCATCTGACAGCTCTATGAGCAAGTAATGAATCGGGAGACTCCAAGACATTGATATCCAATATGCAGTGGATGATACTCTTCAACCACTTCTTGGAAGTAACTTTAGATTGAACTATCCAGCTGCTCCAACATCAAGGACCGCCATTGAACAGGAAATCCCAAGAAGAGCAATGTGCTCGTATCTTCAAAACATCATTCCAGCCTCATTACGACTGAGTCCACCAACATACCCAATTCTAGACCCAGTAAGGATAACTATCCTAAGGACTTTAAAACCGCAAAGGAAAAAGAAAGACACAAAAACTTCAGCGGAGAGAAGAATAGCTAACAGTCCTTTGCAAGGGGGGTTAATTCGAGGAAAAGGAATGCTACCCATTCCTAAAATTCTCCAAAGAAAAAAACTAATTCACATAAGGCTGGCACTAGTGACCGTGTATCCTGTGAAAAGGGATGACGAAGACAAGACTCAAGATGTCCCGATAATAATGAAAAATGTAATTGTGCCACAACAGATGGATTTTTACGACCCATCATTCCTCCTTCCTTAGGAAGAGGCTTGACAGGTCCAGGAATCCGTGAGATAGGTCATTGTACTATCCTGAATATATTGTTTCTCATGGAGACTAAAAATGATGATGATGTTGTATTAGAGGAGTATATCAGAGACCTTTATCATTATATATCTTCATATTATGTATGGAGGTACTCTTGAGATTGTGTGCAAAATCTCAAGCTAATGGCTCACTTCCCAAAGTATAAGTGGCTCAGGGAAGCCCTCACGTTAACCATTTGCTCTTTGCGGATGATACTATGTTCTTCACAAGAACCAATCCAAAGTATTGTAAGACGCAAATGGAGATTCTCCACAAGTATGAGCTAGCTTCGACAAGTCATCTATCACCAGAAATCAGCAGTCACATTCTTATCTAAGGCTCAATTAGAAATTACCCGGAGGGTAAACAGAATGCTAGACATTAACACCGAGGGCGGAATGGGTAAGTACCATGGACTTCCCGAACATTTCAGTAGAAGAAAGAAAGACATATTCACTAACATAGTGACAAGATAAACCAAAAAGCTACTAGTTGGTCATCCCGCTACCTCTCCATGGCAGATAAACAAGTATTGCTGAAATCAGTTTTAACCACAATGCCATCTTATACCATGTCATGTTTCAAGCTTATGATTCTCTTTGTAAACGCATTCAATCCGCGCTTACGCATTTTCAGTGAGACTAGAAACAAGTAAGATTTGTTGGGTTCCTTGGGATAAATTGACAATATGTTTGCACTTATCTCTTTATAAGGATGAAATTACCAGAATTTTATTAGGCTCCTTCTCAATGAAAAACTCACTTATCTGGTTACCTATGACAACATGGACTTACACAACTAAGTATGGATACTCCATCTTTCGTCGTCAATGTCTCGTCGGCGTTAGTAGCAGAGACCTTGGCTCTAAAAGCTGCTTTAAAGGCAACCCTCACTGCTGGTTTGTGTAGGTTCCATTGTTCCTCAGACTCACTTTCTCTAGTCACTTTCATCAACTCGGGTGGAGTGATCAATGAGTTGAAATCTTTTCTCTTCGATATTCAATGTTTAAGCGCAAATTACATATATATCAAGTTCTCTTTTATTCTTCGTTCTAAAAATGTATTAGGCGATACTATAGCAAAACAAAGTTTTGTATATTTGAACAATCTCCCTAAGTGGAGAGGCTATCTTAGAACAATTCTTGGTTCACCCTTAGGGGTGAACCTTCTCATTCACCCCCTCTTTATTAACCAATCATAATTGAGTTGTGGGGACCACTAATTTAATTAAATCATTTACTAAATCAAATAAATTAAAATAATTAATATTATATTATCTAACTAAACAAATTACATAGTTTTTAAACCCCAAACTCAAACCCTAAACCTCAAAACTATACCCTAATTTGGGAATAGTTAACCCAAAATAAATTCTAAAACCCCAAACTCAAACCCTAAACTCCAAAGCTATACCCTAATTTGGGAATAGTTAACCCAAAATAAATTTTAAACCCCCAACTCAAACCCTAAACCCCAAAACTATACCCTAATTTGGGAATAGTTAACCCAAACCTAAAATTTTTAACTACAAATCTATTGAAAATCAATTTTTGTAGTTTAAATTTTTGGGTTTGGGTTAACTAATCACAAATTAGGGTATAGTTTTAGGGGTTAGGGTTTGGATTTGGGGTTTAGGGTTTGAGTTTGGGGTTTAGAATTTATTTTGGGTTAACTATTCCTAAATTAGGGTATAGCTTTAGGGTTTAGGATTTGAATTTGAGGTTTAAGATCTATCTAATTTGTTTAATTAGATAATATAATATTAATTGTTTTAATTTATTTGATTTAGTAAATGATTTAATTAAATTAGTGGTCCCCATAACTCAATTTTGATTTGTTAATAAAGATGGGGTGAATGAGAAGGTTCACCCCTTGTTAGCTATCTTAATATAATTCATGGTTCGCTCAAAAGAAAAAAAAAAAAAATATAGTATAGAAATCAGTGAGAGAAATAAATATATCTTATCCACTCTTACTCCTCCAAAAGTCTCACAAAGCCTTGTAGAGAAAAATGTCATCGGCCTATTGCCCCTCCGCCGTCGCGGTATCAGCCGCAGCCACCGCTTCCTCCGCCGCTACCTTTAAACCTTTACCCTCCTTCCACTCCAATTTCCGACTCTTCTATGGATTTTCACCTAAATCCTTCAAACTCGTTGCCACTTGCCCTAATTCACTTTTCCTCCATTCCAATATCCGTCGCCACCGCTTCTTCTGCGCCGCCGACGAAATTTCGGCGACAACCGAAGAAGAAGAAGAAGACGCAGATGGGAAAGAAACGACGCAAGCGAGTGTTGAAGAAGGGAGATTGTACGTTGGGAATTTACCTTACACAATCACTTCTTCTGACCTCTCTCAACTCTTTGGCGAAGCTGGAAATGTCGTCGATGTTCAGGTTCATCTTCTTTAGCTTGAACAAATTTTGTCAGGTTATTTCAAAATATCGATTGATTTTGAGAGAGTTAAAGTAAAACAATTAGATTAAACGTTTGAAGGAATACTAAGTAGCTACTAATGTCTAATTGTTGCCATTCTTTGTTGCAGATTGTTTATGATAAAGTTACTGATAGAAGCAGAGGATTTGGATTCGTAACCATGGGAAGCATTGAAGAAGCCAAGGAGGCGATTCAGATGTTTAACAGCTCTGTAAGTTCCATCTTTCTCTTCCCCTTTTTGATCGAAAATGTGTCTGTCTTTTACATGTTTTTGATCTCTTTAGTTGATATGTGTAGCAAATTGGCGGTCGGACGGTGAAAGTGAACTTCCCGGAGGTGCCAAGAGGCGGAGAGAGAGAAGTGATGAGAACCAAAATCCGTGATACTAACCGGAGTTATGTAGACAGTCCACATAAGATCTATGCAGGAAACCTTGGCTGGAATCTTACCTCACAAGGTCTAAAAGATGCATTTGCAGATCAACCTGGTGTGCTCGGTGCCAAAGTCATCTATGAAAGAAACTCTGGGAGGTCTAGGGGATTTGGTTTCATCTCTTTCGAGTCAGCTGAAAATGTTCAGCCTGCTCTAAATGCCATGAATGGCGTGGTAAGGCTGCTCTTCTCCCTCCTGTTTGGTTTGGTGATTTTGTCGTTGAGACTCACTAGTTTTGGTTTCGCTTTGCTTCTTAGGAAGTTGAAGGACGAGCGCTGAGGCTAAATTTGGCTTCGGAGAGAGCTACTGAGTCTTCTCCAGCTGTAGCAGAAGGAAACACTGAAGAGGGCGGTGTAGAGAGCAGCGAGGTTCTTGAGAGCAGTGAAGTGCTTTCGAACATCAGTACATGAAGCAGCGAGGTGCTTTCAAGCATCAGTACATGTAGCAGCAAAAGCACAATAGATTCCCGACAAGTTGCAGACAGATAACATGGAGGATCAGAGAATGAAAATTTTGCTATCTTTTATAACTATGTTGTATTATTCTACCGAGGCAAAGAAGAAGATAAGATATGAAATAGAGAACAAGGGATGGTCTGTAATCTTATTCAGAAATGTTTGATCCATAAATGGTGTAATGGAAAATCTCTTCGTTCCAGAGAAATGCAGATTTTTGTCATAACTTCAACTAGTTGGACTCATGGTGACCGGAAAGCAGAGCATCTGCTGCAGAATCCAAGTCTTGAGGGAAGAAAACTCTGCACAAGTATAAACAATCCATCAGGACAAAACCTTTACTTACAAATAGTTTTCCAATGTCCTCTATGTGACTGATTTTGAATCTAATGTAAAACCGAAATGGAGATACAACATGCCTGCAAGTGTTGTGGTACACGGTTGAGCTAACTTGATTTATATCGCCAAGTCCTTTATAGCCAGCCACCACCTCGAGAACTTGCCTGGAGATCAAAATGAGTACCCAAGAATTGTTCTAGAGACTGTGTATATGTTGACAGATTTGACAAGGTTTCTCAAAACAACACTCACCGTACTAAACAAGGCTCATTACGGCCTTTGACAACGGACTCTTGATCATACTTCTCCTTTTTCTTGGACGGCCAAGTCGACTTTACAAATTTCATTCCGGCATGTGTGTTCTTGATCTCACAATATGGAGAGTCGGTTTCGATCATCATCCTTCCTATCGGTACCCCTTTCATTACATCAAGATTCTCAGCTGTTTTCAACGAGCAGCCGTTCACACCTACCAATATAATAATCATCTCAGATACATGAGACGCTAAGAAGAGCTAAACCCTAAAGGCATAGTCTTTATCAATAATGGAATTCGGCGAAAGTCTTACCAATGTACATTTTATCGAAAGAGAGAAGCTTATCGCGGTCCAATGCACTACCAGTAAATGAATGAGCAACTCCTCCAGTGAACCTGAGAGTGGACCATGGAGAACGTATTAAGATGACTCGAAAATTAATTATTGATGTATTCATAACTCGAGATAACATTAGGCGAACAAGTTCACCTGCTCTTGTTTCTTTCAACAATTTCACAGAAATCCGCAGCAGCTGCTCGCATATGTAGGAACATAGGCAACTTTGTAGCATATGCTAATTCAAATTGCTTCTCAAAATACCTTTATCACCACAGAAAACTTGAAAGATAGTAAATATACTTAAACATGCGAAAGATACAATTTGTATGATCTCACTTACTTCTTCTGGATATCAACCGGGCAAAATTGAAGCCTATCATAATCTAATCCACATTCACCAATTGCTACCACCTAAATTAATCGTAAGCGAGAGGAGTGTTCCATGAATGGTATCAACACAAAAGTGGTATGAAACATAAACCAATTCGAAGAAACAACACCTTCCCTTTCTGCATTCCTTCTTTGGCTAATGAAAAAAGATCCTGGTAATGCTTCTCCGGATCACCGCTTTCTTCAAACTCCTGATGGGTAAACAATAGACAACATTAAAGGAACAATTATGCAAGCAGATGATTACATTACATGTTAAACTCTGAGAATTTCAAAAGAAAGAGACATTAAGGTAGGAAAAAACTGACACTGCATCTCGTTGGATGAACACCAACCGTGCAAAACAGTCGGCCTGCAAGTGAACATCCACAATCATAAATTCAGAGAAAAAAAGATCACTTAATACAATAAACAGAAGAATGAAAAAAACAAACCATCAGTTTCAGCAATTGCAAGAGCTTCTCTTGATTCTTCCAATGACCCACCAGTTACCTGTTCAAGAAAATAGACGCATTTGAATCAACCAGATTCTAACACTTCCAATCATTCGGTAAGAGTGACCAACTATGATTCTATCGACTCCGGCAGACCAAGCCCGGTTCAAGACGGTGGCAATGTCCGGAACATGACAGTTCTTGCCATGGTAAATCCCCTTGAACATCCCATCTGTGTAATTCGACAATTCTCATATGCTCAGAACATAATTTGACCAGAGAAGGGTATGTTCACCAAGTGTTTGCGGAAATGCCTCAACTAACCTGTGAGGTTAACGGCTATGTCTGATCTTACACAAACACATCAGACGAAAACCAATAGAAACAACAGTTAGGTTACACATAATCGTTTGAACATTAGAAGAAGATTCCGGAATTTGACTCGCCTATCATCTTCAACGACGCCATTGGGAGAGAGAGAGAGAAGAATAATGGCACAATTCTTTTTTCTTTCCTTCCGCTAGATTTCTATTACTGATGGGCTTTTAACACCGCCCATTAACACCGATTATAATAACATGAAGATGTGATGGGAAAAAAAGTCATTATTGCGCTTCATAATATAACAAATCAAATATGTTCTGATCGCATTATGTATATACAAACCTTAAACAATCAAAAAATTCCAAAAGCAGAGGATAGACCGAAAGAGAACCCACAAAACAAGATTTAGCGAAGTAGCCGTCTAGCCACAGATGGAGGTGGCGGTGACTGAGCTTGCACCGGAGTGGCTTGACGGGTCGAACCACCTCCTCCTCCACCACCGCCATTATTCTCCCAAGGCTTAACCGTAAACAACACAACCAAGACTACAATAATGATCAATAACAAAATGGCATAGCAAGTCCACTTGCGAGTATTCTTCTGATAGAACCGCGCCTTAACGAGTTTGTCCGCACCAGACCGAACAAGCGAGTTGGTTCGTTTGACGTTACCTTCAATATCGTCGAGCTGTGCACCTTGGTGTTCAACCAACACAGCCATATCAAGAAACACTTGGTGCAGCTCGTTCAAACTTTTCTCGATGTCTTTCACTGCATCGTGTCTCTCTTGTATCTCGTTTATTGTGTCCAAAATCCTACCTCGACCTTGTTCTTGTATTGCTTTCTGCAAAAATGTTTCACTTTCTCCTGCAATAGTTATCTCATCAATATAATGTTTAAAGATGTATGTTTACTATTCGACATGAACTTTTCTAATCCTTAATTTGCAAAATCAACTATAAAGTCAGGATTAAAAGTGCAACCACGTTACTTAATTGTAAATACTTTGGGATTAAATGGACATCTTATACCATAATCATCACAATTTCTATACTAATCCTCAAAAATTAATAATTTTCTTATAACTAATCTCCATTTTTTTCTCCATACTCTAACAACTTTGTTCTTTTGAATTTGAATTTTGAAATTAATTTGAAAAATATGAGAAAAGTTATTCACCTGTTGAGATGAGGCGATCAACGGTATCTTCGTCGGGATTTTCTCCGGTAACGGTGAAGTACCTTCGCTGAATTGTCTCTCTGTATTCAGTCGAGATCGTTTCTCTCACTCGATTGAAATTATTCATGGCTTCTTTCAGCTTCTTCCTCAATCCGTTAACCACCGATGTTCTTTGCCGGTCTGAGGACGAACCCGGTCCGCTTTCCGGTAAATTCCGGTTACCTTCATTAGCACGATCTAATGCGTGGAGGTTTCCTTTCACGCGCTTCGCTGTCTTGAGCGCCGTAGAGACGTCGGAATCCATTTTCTCCTTAAGCTCTTTCACCGCCTTAGCGTTATGGAGCATCTTGCTCTTCTCGTGGCTCACTCGGAGGCTGTGACAGAGGCGATCGAGTTCATTCAAATCATTGTTGACTTCCTCTACGTCGAGGAAAAACTTGTCGAGATTGTTACCGCTTACACCGCCGGCGAGTTTCGCATTTGACATCTCGATGTTGTGCGATTGCGGCGGCGATGGATTGTCTCCGACGGAGCGGTTGAAAGAACGGGAGAGAAGATCGTTCATGGTTCCGGTTTGAAAATTCTGAGAAATTTGAGGATTCAATCTTTTGATCGAAGTTGCCTTGTTACACAAAGTGTATATATATTTATATAATTGAGTTAGAGATGAAAAGTCCGAATTAAACGCGGTTTTGAAATTGAACAAGTGCTTGCCATTGCCAATTTAGTTTACCTAACCGGGTTTTTTCCTTTTTGAGTGAACCGAAACACGTTTTCCAACAAATCCGTAGCTAAACCATTATGTTGGGCTAACTAAACCACGTCGAGTACCAGATTTTGTGTGTGTGGAATCGGTCAAATTTCATTGACTTGTTCAATACGAATCTAACTGTAGATTTTTCGTAGTTGTTGATTTAATTTCTTGGTTGGTTTGATTGTTTGAACCGGTCGGTTTGACTACTAACTTGATTGGATAGCTGAATGAATAACCAGGCCAGAATTTCGAGGAAATTGGATAAGGCGAGGAATGTGATGTATTGAAATGATGCAAAGTGGAAGACTTTATAATGTAAGGTTCATATTAGTCGCCGGAGAAATTAAGACGAATGTTTGAATTTGTCGCTCTCTATTTCTAATATTTAAATGCTGATGTAGTCTCATAATATAAAATTATTAAAAATTGAGTAAAAAGAAGAAAGAGAGTGTTTTTTGTTGAAATAGTGTAGTGTATTGAAATATAAAATTAATAAAAGTTGAGGAAAAGAGGAGATAGTGGGTTTAGTTGGAGAGATTGTGTCTTGGGGAAGACATAAGAGAGAGATAATTGGGGTGTGTTTAAATATAAAATTAATAAAAGTTGAGTAAAAGGATGAAAGAAAAGGTATAAAGTTGAGTAAAAAAATGAAAAAGAAGGTATAAAGTTGAGTAAAAAGAAGAGAGAATGTGTTTTTAATATTTTTATATTGTGAGATATTGGTAAAATGTCTCCAATGGTGATGGCCTAACATAATGATTCTTGTGGTTTTTGCCGTATTGGAATATAATACTTTTTGTCTAACCATTTGATAGTTTTTTTCTTCGTTTTGTTTAAAGAGCGGACTAAAATAAAAGCAACTGGAAAAACTGAACCAAGACAAACTTGTTAAACTTGAAAATTGAACACAAATTTAATTATAAACCGAAACTTGTTTATTTTAATTATCATAACATGAAAACATAAAGATAATCGAATAACCCCATTTGAATTATTCCACAGACTAAAAACCATTGGTAAATCTTAAAACTGTTGATTGTTGGATTAAGCTTGAAGAAAGCTTGAGAAGCAAGTTAACCTAATTCTACCGAGTCATGGAAAAGGAAAATTAGCTTTTTAGGAGTTATCTAAATTGTTATGTTTCCTATTAGGATTAGGTTAATGTTTGAGATTCTCTATATAAAGAGTTACCAAGTTGTGGTATACCTGTGTGTGAGATTCTGAGTGTTGTTTAGAACTACGTGTTTGGCTTGATCCCTTCTAAAGGGTACGTAGGCAATCTTCTTTAGAAGGTGCAGCCTTTCAATAATTGGTATCAGAGCGTAACGATCCTGGAGATCTCGGGGAGGAGAAACCAATCTGGACCGGTGGAAGAACAAGGTGATCACGTTAGCTTAGGTTGAAGCTGATCGTGACCTTGTAGAACAGAGGAATTGGAGAGAAGCGCACAATGATTCGCTGCCTCCGACGCGAAAAGATGAGTGGAGCAACGATCTGATTTTGTTACCCAATCGACGTTGAATCTCGCCGGCAAATTAGAATAAGAAGAAAAGAAAAAAAAAGTCAGATGTTTTTTTACCCGTGGAGGTGGTTTTAATGGCGGAGGATTCGAGGAGAGCACGAGATAGGAGAGAAGAGGAGGTTTTGTGGAAAGATAAGAGACGTGTTGTTGTTGTCGGATTGTCTCCGGAGAAGAATTAAGATGTGAAGAAATAAAGAGATGAAAAAACCAGAGGATCCATCTGTTCATCGGTGTATCATAATGTGAAGGAATCCCCAAGTAGACTTGCAAGCTCAAGATCGTGCACATAGGATTGGTCAGAAGAAAGAAGTTCAAGTATTTCGGTTCTGCACCGAGAATGCTATTGAGGAGCAAGTGATTGAGAGAGCTTACAAGAAGTTGGCGCTTAATGCTCTGGTGATTCAACAAGGGAGATTGGTAGAATATAAAAGTTCATGGTGATGATTTTTTCCATAGTCTTCTTGAAAAAAGTTTATCGTGTCACAATATAGTCCGTCTGGATGAAATATGCAGACAATATTGTAAAGGTTTATTCAACATCTGTGGCGATGCTTCTCACTGCGGTCGTCTCTGTATTCCCTAGCCTTCCTCCTAGGTTCAACGGTCGTCTCTGTTTCAGTATACTTGCATTCCGCTAGAAAGCTACGATAGTGTTATAGAATGTAACCCAACAGCGGATCCGAGGAGAGAGCAAGCGTGGTTTAGAGAAGGGAAGTCATTTGTGGTGGAGAAGTTGCAAGAGACGTATAACAGGGATGAAGAAGAAATCAGCTTCTTCTGGGTCTAACTTAAGAACAAGAGGAACTTAGGAAAGCTGTGTCTAATGCTATGGAGGCTGAGAATGATGAAGATGGTGAAGAGCTTTTGAAAGAGACTGAGGAGAAGAAAGGAGATGATGATGATGATATGGAGGAAGATGAAGAGAAGTGGTGACAAGCCAGAGACATGGGTGTAAAGTGGAGACGTTACGGTGGAGCCGATGGAGGCTACGGTGATGGAAGAGGAGAATCATTGCGACAACGCCGTTGGTGCTCTTGAGTCTCGTGATGCTGCTTAACTGAATCCCTAATTTCAGAACCCAACCTTGAAGAAGAACTGGTGATGCGTTTCTTCTTCCCAAACTTACAGTCCTCTTTACTTCTACAATCAAAGGAGATGGTTAGATTCAGCGCAAACTCGATTAGAGAATCGAACAAGAGACAATCGATTAGACAAACTCATTGTCCAAATCAGGAAACTAAACATCATTCTCGAGATCTCTAAACTCATGTCTCGCAAAAAAACGTGGTCCTTTTGTCTCTTTGCAGCTTATGTCTCGATAGAAGAATCTCGTTGGCTTGAATGTAAGCATTGGTGGTTTTGTGGTGAAGAGGGTAAAGAAGTTATTGTTGATGTCGAGAAATGGCGTTCTTCGTGTGAATGAGTTTGAAGATCCTAATTCAGAAGCAGTTGCTGAACCCGAAACAGAGCATGAAGAGTCAAGTTCAGCAGGTTGTGTTGCGCGACATAACCCATGTGTATCGCGCGACACAACACGCGAAACAGAGGTGGAAGACACAACGCATGAAACAGAGGTGGAAGGAGATCTAGAGGCAGAACATGAGGAACACCAGACTATGATTCAAGGAGATGGTCCACCGGTTAATGTTCTAAGGAGAACGTCAAGGCAGAGTGTGAAAGGAATATAGAAAGAGGAGAAGAAGAGAGAAGTGAAGAGAAGGAGAAGAAGAAGAAGGAGAAGAAGAAGTGGTGACAAAGAAGAAGAAGAAGAATTGGTGAGAGAGAGGCTCCAATGTCGAAAAAATCAGAGATGGAGATTGTGTGGAGGAGATCAAGCAAAGGAGAAGAAAGGAAAATCTGGAGAGTTCGGAGATACCAACTTCGTGGCTTCACCGGCGGCGACTGGAGCATCGGATGGCTTCACAGATTGCGTCGTTGGAACCGTGACATTCTCAGCTTTCCAGAGGTATTAAGATGGATTCCTAATTCAACCGGAGCCGCCGTGTGGACTCGTTTCTTTGGGACCAAGTAAGCTGTTTCTGCATGACGAAAAGGTCAACTTTGGCAAGGAAAGTCAACTGGAGAGTTTTTACTCTTATGTTTGAACAATGAACCAAAAGTTTTTTCAAGAAGCAAAAGTTTCTAAGGAGTGGATACATGCTTGTGAAGAAGAGATGGGTTCAATAGAAAGTTTCGGAACTTGGGATCTTGTTGACTTGCCTATAGGAGTAAAACTGATTTGAGACGGACGTGGTTTTTAACGGAGGAAGCTCGTTGGAACTTTGAGGTTCGAGAGGGATAAGGATTCGGTAGAGACCTTGGTCTTCTCAGAAAAGTTTGTCGGAGTTAGACAAACGGAGATGACAAGAGATTAGAAGTTGGGAGCTTTATTCAAAGTAGAAGCTTGTGTGGGTTCTTGGGAACAAGGGAGAAGCGAGAAATCAAAGGTAAGACTAAAAACTTAGCTGCGAAGTTGGAAAGCTAAGCAATGCGCTTGAGGAGATGCCGCTCGAGAGAGAAAAGGATGATAAGGCGCTTGATGTAGAGAAGAGACATGGAGAGGAACTTAAGGCTTGCGTTTTAAAATCAGAAAAGATGATTGAAGCAACTGTGAAAGAGCTTGAGAAAGTTAAGATTGAGCACGAGAGTATTGTGATTAAAGACAACGAAGCTCGTAGATTAATGACCGAGACTGCGACAAAATCCTGTCAAGAGAAGCTCGTGGAGTTACAGCGAAGCAAGGTGAAGAAATCAAAGTCGGAAACCGAAAGTAAAATTGAAGAGGAAGTATGATTCTGTCTTGTTTTTGGGTAATGGTGAATGGGAAACGGATTACAAGGCGATGTTGTCGATGAGGTGAGATGAGCTCCGTCGTTGTTGTGTCGTAAAAGCGAGCTTGCCCTATTGACTTGATGAGCGAATCGAATCTGGAGATTTTGATTGAGAAATTGAATTTGGAAAATGAGTGAAGAGTTGAAGTTGGGAACTTCAATAGGACCGGTGAGATGGTTCCATCGGTGATCAAGAAGTGACAATAAAGGCATCATGAGTAGAGAAGAAGGGATGGTTCCATAGAAGTGACTATATGAAAGGAGAGTTTGGTTACTAAAAGTGAAAGGGACTTGACCAATGAACCCATTAGAGGAAAGAGACAAGGCCTTTAATATGTTGAGATTTCCGAAACAGGGAGAGAGTGAAGATTAAGTGAAGTTTGCACATCGCAAGGGATAGAACACAATAAAAAAAAAAGGGAGAATCTATGTTGAGTTATGACATAGATTAAGAGAATCTCGGAGGACCGTTGTTGGGCATGACATAGGTTAAGAGAGATTGTGTGAGCTTTAGTTTTTGAGTAAGTTTTCTAAAGCAATAAAAGAGTGAGTCTTTTATAATCCCGTGTTCTTAAATGAGAAGAGAGCGATGTTGCAGAACACACTTGGAAAGGATCAAGTTCAACAAGATGAGAGATCATTGGAGTTCAAGACTTGGAGAAGATGGAGTTCAAGCTTAAGGGGGAGAATGTTGGATTAAGCTTGAAGAAAGCTTGAGAAGCAAGCTAACCTAATTCTACCGAGTCATGGAAAAGGAAAATTAGCTTTTTAGGAGTTATCTAAATTGTTATGTTTCCTATTAGGATTAGGTTAATGTTTGAGACTCTCTATATAAAGAGTTACCAAGTTGTGGTATACCTGTGTGTGAGATTTTGAGTGTTGTTTAGAACTACGTGTTTGGCTTGATCCCTTCTAAAGGGTACGTAGGCAATCTTCTTTAGAAGGTGCAACCTTTCAATATTGATTGACTCCATCGGCACGCCAAGGAGCGAGGAGAGACAACAATGCAAAGAAACAAGCGTCTACGGTGGGTGCTGTGCTAGCTTTTTGATGGTTAGCAATAGAGATCGCTTCAAACATTTTCTCGATTAGTTGTTCTCTTTCATGTAAGCCTTCAGTTCTTCCACGTCGAGGTAACACGTAAGCCTTCGACGTTGTGCGACAAAGCAGTTGAAAGAACGGCAAAGAAGATCATTCATACCGGCTAGTAAATAACTTCAAATCTTCCAAAATTCAAATGAATTTGGAAAAAACATCTTTGATTAAAATCGTGTGCTGTTAGAAGTGCATTTTTTCCGGCTGTTAGATGTGCATTTATATAGTCTAGTAATTAACGAGGTAGGAATGAAAAGTCCCTTTAAAACACGGATTTGAAATTGTTTGCCATTGTCAATTTAGTTTACTTAACCGGGATTTTCTTCTGAATGAACTGAAACATGTTTTTCAACATATCACTTTAACTAAACCATTTTGTTGGTTTAAGCTAATCCACGTCGAGTAACCAGTTTTTATGTGTGTTGAATCGGAAAAATTTCATGAACTTGTACAGTATAACAGTACGAGTCTCACAGTAGAATTCAATTTTGTTTATTGTGTTTAATTTCTTCGTTGGTTTGATTGTTTGAACCGGTCAACTTGACCAACTTAAAGTTTAAAATGGGCTTTAGCCTAAACGCTCCGTTTTAATTACTCTAAAGGCTAAAAGCCCATCGCCTAATCTTTTAACCGTCGCTTGATTCCACCGACACGACACGACGACGCAAAGATGGGAAAACCTTCCGGCACGAAACAGGCGACTGTGGTGGTCGCTGCTTTGGCGTTAGGATGGTTAGCTATAGAGATCGCTTTCAAGCCTTTCCTCGAAAAAATCCGCTCCTCTATCGACAAATCCGACCCAACCAAAGACCCCGATGATGTCGACGCCGAAGCTGCCGTCTCCTTCGCCGCCGCCGCTGCTGACACTGAGACGCCTCCCGGCAAGGGTACGTAAATTAGATTTTCATCAGATTAAAGAGAGTTGCTGATTTTAAGCCATATCTGTTTCGTGTATTGATGAATGAATCTGTGGTTTTAATTTGATACCGTTTCGTGTATTGATAAATTTATTTTTGGCTATCTATTTTTGGGAATGTTGTTATCTTCGAATCTATTGTTCAATCTCATTTCGAGAAGCCTTAAATCTAAACAGCTTATGGCTAATCATACTTATGTAGCTAGGAGTTTAGATGTTCTGTTATAGGAATTGTGGTCGAAAAAAAGAAAGTTGGTTATAGTTTCAAGCTGAATTATCAAGGTAGAAGAATTCGCTTCATTGTTTGAGGTATGGTTATATATATATCTTCGAAAGAAGCATTGTTGATTCATCTTGAGTAAAATATTAATCAAACTTTATAATTACAAAGATTACTTTAGATGGTACTAAACTATATATAGACTGAGTTATAAGGATCTTGACCATAATTTGAAGTCTCCTTTTAAGTCGAGAGGATTTTATCTTTGTTTTCAAGTGTCTTGTACATAACAAAAAACTTTTTTTTTTTTGGTTTGTCTTAACACCTTTGTACTCAAATAGAGATGCATATGTTTCCTTCAAATGCTTTGATTTGCATTTTGTACTCTGTTTGTCCTATACCGATCCCAAACAACGAGAAAACGACAGTGATGGCTTTCACTGTTTCTTCTTAATTGATAAAAGAAAGGAGACTAGAGATGACGACTTGGTTCATAGAACAAAAGCATATTAGAAGCATCAAGAAAGTATATCCCTTTCTAATGGAAACTTAATTAGAACTCGACTTCATTGTTTGAGATTGATTGATGGTATAATATTTCTTCCAAAAGAAGGATGTTTGATATTATACGAGGAAATTATCAGTCCTCGCAATTTCAAGATATCTTTAGATGGTAATTTTACAATGATCAGTGTCAGGTTTTGATATTTTCACAACATTGGGGTTTCAGAACTCTCTCTGTTTATGCAAGAGTTTTCAATACATGTTTTAGTCTGAATCATAAGGTTTATCTTCCAATGCCTCAAACCATTGTTAGATGATAATTTGCCCCCACTTTCCACTCTAGTTGTCCCACACAGAGCCCAAACAGTGATAAAAAGATGAGATGGACCTTGTCTCCTCTCAATTCGTGGTGAATTTAACTTGCAAGACTCACTTTACTTATATGGGCCATATTGAATGATTAGCATCTTAAGCTAAAAAATATTGGTGAACAACATGTACCGAAAGGTCCAAAACTCTTCAATGTGTGAGTAATCCATTACATAATATAGGCTGATTTATCTGCAATTTTCCATGAATATAGGTTTTTACCACAGATTCATTGCACATCAAAACTCAGCAAAAGTTGCAAGAGTTTTCAATTCTATGCAGTATGACTTTCATTGAAAGGGTGTGGGGGAGGGACGGGACAAGTGTAGGACGGTTCTGAATTATAAAAGGATATATATATATATATATATATATATATATATATATATATATATATATGTTTTAACCCATTCAAGTCATTACATGGGATCTTGCTAAACAATTTAGGTAATTACATGGGATAATCAAATGCTTTGATTTGCATTTTCTGCTCTGTTTTGTCCTGCACAAATCTCAAACAATGATTGAAGAAGCAAATGACATAAACCTTTCATTGCATTTATTTTATTAATTTAGCTCAAAAGACAAATTTTCTTGAAATAGGCAAATTTTTTTTTGGGGACATATATAAAGAAAGAGACTTTGAGACGACGACTCCGCAAAAGACAAATTTTCTTGAAATTACATACGAAAGACGCAAGAAATTATCTGGAGACTTGCTTATGATGAATTTTCTTGAAATTCTTGCTTTAAAAAGAAACCTCACAATATCATCTTTCTGCAACCACTACTCTTGTAGTAGTAGTAGTAGTAGTCCAAGAATCAAATCATGGAAGAAAGTCGATTCGAGACGAGTGAGTTACAGGCATCGTTCATGATGTCAACTCCGTTATGGTCCGATTCATGGAGTTTATGCAACGCAGCTAATTGCGCCAGGAGTATTCAGATCCACCGTGTCGCCGGATTCATGTACGTTGCTATACCGGCGGTGGAAATGATTCAATCGGGAGATCTTGTGAGCTTGGAAGTCGCCGGAGATGGGAACTTCTCCGGCTTAACCACAGCATTAGCCTCCGATGAGCCATCGCCTATGGTCGACGCAGCCATACTCAACCTCTTCTTTCAATCAAAGGTTCGTTTTCTCTTTTACCCTTTTCTGATTTTGATGCAAATATTTACCGATTTATCAGTATTTTTTAGCTATCTATCCATAAAAGTTGAATTTCTATTAATGGGTCGACATAAAATTACAAATTATATCACACAAGGAAAAAAATAGCCTAACTAACTAAATTCCATCATAAATTTATTCGTTTAAATTTGTGGTAAATAAAAAGACTTTTCGTCGACTAAATTAACTTTACATATTGGTACTTGGTGGAGCAAAAACATGACATATCATCAGTTTTTCTATATACATGTATATATCTTTTTTTTGGCTGGAGAAGTTTTTAATACACACATAATACTATGTCTTAGTCGTCTAATAAGTTATAAGCCAAGTAGTGTTTTTTGTTTTGTTTTTTGAAGAGTGTCTTTCACCACCAACCGCAATAGGCAAATAGACAAGAGACAATAGATAAATAAATGCATTAAACATTTTCTTAAAAGAAATCCTGAAAGATTCGTAGATACAATCATTTCCACCATGTAGATGTAGAGAATATGAAAATATATATATATATATATATATATATATATATATATATATATATATGACATTGTCGTGACCTCGGATATATTCTAACAAGTAAATTTGAGTTTTGGTTTGGATGCCACGTCCGCTCAAGTGCTTTTAAGAATGATTAAAGGATTAGTGAAATGTTGTTAATGGTAGCTTTATGCTTAACACACCTTTGCCAAGTAATTGGGCGTGCACTCAACCTTTTTTTCTTTTTCAACCACGATAAACTTTTAGCTGATAATAACAAATTTAAAATTAAATGGTGATAGTCCAAATGGACAATTTCAAAAATGTCACTTTTGAATTATTTTTCACAAATATGTCACTATTGAATTATCTTTTTACAAACATGCCACTTATAAAACCTTTTAAAAACCTTATATCTCAAAATCCTCAATCTTAAAAAGAGTTTTGATCACTAACAAACCTTAACCCCAAAAAACTAAGGGTGAATTAGTAGAATACCACTTTTCGGAGATGAAATTAGGTAAGTAACATGTCAAAAAATATAATTAAGTAAGTAGCAGAGAGAATAAAATTTAGAGGAAATTACCCCTATATGAATTCATAAAAAAAATAGTTGACTATTTTTGAAATTACATAGTTAACTACGTAGTTAATTAACATCTCACAAAATAGTTAACAATCTCACGCTATTTTATAACTATCTATAATATAGTAAACCTTTTTTTTCAAAAAATAGTTATCAATTTAAAAGCATAGTTGTTTACTCTATCAATTTCATAACAAAAATAGTTATATGAAAATGTTGTTGTAATAGTTACCTATTGAAACAAAAATGTTAACTATGTTGAAAACGTAATAACATACATAGTTAACTATTATAAGAAACATAGTTAACTATTATAGTGATTTATAGTTACGTATAGGAGCATAGTTAACTACAATATAACAAATTTACATATATTTAACTATATCAAACATACATATAAAAAATAGTTCACTACAATAAAGAATTATTCACTATACTATATGAAATTTAACTATATCCAATAATAATCTACTAAATGTACATGTTAATTTACTATAACATTTCACTATACTTATACAAACAATAATTCCTTGGCAACAAAAGAGACAAATACACAATAAATACTTATAATCAACTATGCAAAATTATATAGTTCACTGTATTAAACATATTTGTAAATAATAGTTCACTATAATATATATATGGACATACTCAATAATAGTCAACTATATAAATATACATGTTAATTTATGGGTATAATAAGAATTTTATGTAGGCAATTTGTTAGGACCTAAATTATGATTTAGGTAATGTTAGATATTTAATTAAATATTAAAAGATTAATATTGTTTCCAATTACCCAAAAACTAAGCCCTAATATAATATAGTTAACCCAAACATAAATGATATTAATTTTTTTGAATAGTGCCATTTTTGAAAAGTGGTATATCAAAAAAGACATATTTTGAAATTTCTCTAGTCTTATTGTAGAAATATTTAGGAAAAAAATAAAATTTTCCAACATGAATTTGATTGCTTCGTAAAACATTTCTACCTATGTTTGGTCAGTCAATATGGTGTCACGGTTTAGATTTATTAGAAAATTTAGTAAATAGACTATTCTACGGTTACACTCATCCTACAAAATTAATCGGGTGATGTAATGCTCATTCATTCTATGGTTATAAAAAAAAATTATGTGATAATTTAATTAAAAATATAGGGAAATTAGCATCAATAATACCCATTACACCAATAATTAAGGATCTAACTTGACCTAAATTATAATTAGGTAAATAACATGCACTATATCTAGAATGACTATTTTACCCTTATTCTATTTTTTAGTTACAATAGTCAACTATGTTTTTAATCTGATAGCTGACTATTCGCAGATAAATGTTAAAAAAAAAAGAACAGGATAGCTGACTATGCATGAATAAGTAATCAACTATTATCATAGTGAATTAATCACAAAGTGAACTATATTAGAACTAGAATAGAAAATACTCGTTTACATAGATAATATTTTACATAGTCAACTATGTTTTGATATGATAATTGGCTATTCGCAAATAAATTTTTACAAATAACCGAAATAGCTGACTATGCATGCATAAATAGTCAACTATTATTATAGTGAATTAGTCACAAAGTGAACTATATTATAACTAAAATAGCAAACATTCGTTTACATAAACAATGTTTTATATAGTCAACTATTTTAATCAACATATAGTCAACTATTTTAGTTAACATAATAGTCAACTAATTAGATCATTAAGAGTATTTTAGTCATTTTTTTTAAGTGGGTGTTAGTTACTTATTTTCTAATTAGGGCATGTTATACACCTAATAAAAAGTTTCCAACCTATTATACACCTAATTAACCCAAAAATATAATGACCATAAAATTAACTACTTTAACAAAATTTCTCTTATGATAGTTAATGCATAACAAATATTTACATTAATTAAAATAATTAATTATTTTGTGTGTATATATTCCGTAAGAATATTAATTAAATTAGAAAATGTCTAATTTTTGTCTCTACAAGAAAGTACTCTAAAAAGTAATTACATTTTTTCTGAAAAACAGAAAAATAGCATTGCATGTTATGTCAGCTTAATATTTTTATTTGTTCATGCAATACTTTTACCATTATTACCGTTTCGATCGGTAATTTTGCAGCCCTAAGCCAAAATTAATTTGGTAAATTACTCTTCAAATCGATCTAACATTAGTAGATTGAAACTTTTCAATCAGAAGGTGAAAATCTACCTTATTTGTAGTAACAAGTTTCGTTCCTCCTAATCGCAAATTAATTAACCAATTTATGAGAATTTTCGATTAAACCTATAAACAGATCATAAAAGTATTGGAATTAGAAGGAAGAGAGAAAGTGGTGATAACCGGACATTCAACCGGCGGTGCATTGGCCACACTCACCGCACTTTGGCTTCTCTCTCAACCTTCTCCGCCATCATTCTCTCTCCTCTGCATCACCTTTGGCTCTCCTCTGCTCGGAAACCAATCTCTCTCTTCCACAATCTCCCGGTCACGTTTAGCTCACAACTTCTGCCACGTGGTCTCAGTCCACGACCATGTTCCAAGAAGAAGCGATGAACAATTCTGGCCATTTGGTACATATCTCTTTTGTTCCGACAATGGAGGTGTTTGTTTAGACAATGGAACTTCAGTTCGTATGATGTTTCATATACTCAAAAACACAACAAGAACTCCAAACATTGAGGAACATTTTAGGTACGGACACTATGTGTCCACACTCTCTCTCCAGTTTCTTAAGTCTAGAAGCTTTCTTGGTGGGAATATGTCAGACAATAGTTACCAAGATGGTGTTGCATTAGCCGTGGAATCTCTTGGGCTTTCTAATGATGAATCAAATGGCGTATCGGCAAAGGAATGTATAAAGGCAGCTACAAGAATCGTCCGTGCTCCAATTTTGAGAGCCACTGAGTTAGCTGTTGAGCTTGGTAATGTCTTGCCATCTAGACTCGAGATTCAATGGTACAAAGAACGTTGCGACGCATCAGAAGAGCAACTTGGTTACTACGATTTCTTTAAACGACATTCGTTGAAAAGAGATTTTAAGGTGAACATGAGTCGAAAAAAGCTAGCTAAGTTTTGGGACAGAGTGTTTCTAATGATTGAGAAGAATGAGTTACCTTTTGATTTTCATCTTGGGAATAAATGGATTTACGCATCTCAGTTCTATCAACTACTAGCCGAGCCACTCGACATTGCGAATTTCTATAAGAATAGAGGTTCAAAGAGTGATGGGCATTACTTGGAGAACGGGAATAGACCTAAAAGGTATGAAGTGATTGATAAGTGGTGGAGAAGAGAAAGAAAGCCTGTGAAAGAGAAGTTTGCGAGAACCAGATACGCGAGCGCGACACAAGATACTCGCTTTTGGGCTAAGCTTGAGCAAGCAAAAGATTGGTTGGATGAGATAAGAAGCGAGAGTAGTACTGATGCGCATGGACGGTCTTTGTTATGGCAAAAGATTGTTGGGTTTGAGAATTATGCGGATACATTGGTGAAGAAAATGGAGGTTTCTGAGGATGTTTTGGCGAAGAGGTCGAGTTACAGTGTTTGGATGGCGAATCTGAGAGACTTCAAGTTCAGAATGGGTAATGGAATTGAGATGGTTGTTGATGAGAGTCATGACGCGATGGAGACTTAGTCGGATTAATAGCACATCTAATGTATGATATGCTATATAACAATCTTTATCATTTTTTCATGTTTATGGTAGACTTTTTCTAATGTAATGCTTTTATTCCAAAACCATCTTTTTCATTGTCGTTTAACAAGTTTATTTATGCAAATTAATGTTTCTATTGTTAAGCTGTCAGCGTCACTCTAAAAACCAACATGTATATGATGGTGGTATAATATCTGCATATAGTATAAGATAAGCTAAATTTCATGAGAAGTTAGTATGTACTATAAAAAATGTCAAAACTTACATAGGATTCTTGGAGATTGCCATTAAGGCATTAACTAAACACATGATCCAAGATGCTCTATTTCCAATTCAGATTTTCCTTTCCAAGTACCCTTTATTTGTGGGTAAATAATCAAATAAATTCTAGTCAAAGTAAACAAATTAATAGAGAGAGTCCTTGTTCTACAAACTTGTGCTTTCTTGTTTCACCCTCTCTTTCTTTAATTTTTATTCATAGATAGTTACGCATACCTTACATACCAATTTCATACTATATAATATATGATCCGTCTATTTACAAGTTCCGATTCTTAACGTCATTGCCCAAATTTTTATCATCCTCACGAATGTTTAATCATATGGTTATAGTAATAATATTTTTTAATAGAAAGAGGTTTTACATTTCTATTAAGAAAAATAAACGTGATATAGTATTAGTAGACGACGTAATGTAACATGTATATATCGTACATTACATAGTAATCGTGCAGCATCCATTAACTAAGCCGTACAAATAGGTCAATGTACACCCAATAACCCATCTCTCCCAAGAGGCCATAGACTTCTTAGGGCATGGTCAATGGTAACCTCTTAGTGTCTTATGTGGTGTTCTTATAATATAAAATTATTAAAATGGTTGTAAAAAGAAGAAATAGAGTGTTTTTGTGGGGTATATTGAAATATAAAATTAATAAAATTTGAGTAAAGAGAGTAGATAGTGAGTGTGTTTAAATATAAAATTAAGAAAAGTTGAGTAAAAGGAAGAGAGAGTGTCTAAAATTAGATATTTTGGAGAGTGTTCTTAAAAGAAAGAGAGTGTGTTTAAATATAAAATTAATAAAAATTGAGTAAAAGAATGAAAAAGAAGGTATAAAGTTGAATAAAAGAAAGAGAAAGTGTGTGTTTTAATAATTTTATATTATAAGAATACCCCATAAGATACCATGGTGTTACCATTGAACATGATCTTTAGTTCGCTTCGAAACAATCTTCAAGACGATTGATTAAATAATAAGAATATTACTATCTAAATGTATCAAAGATTCAAAACCCTTAACCATGTCTCCCCCAAGAAGCAACAGTGAGTGCACCCTTACGAGGCAATTGCTCCCTCATACTTCCTCCACTCTCCATCCTCCACGTGTCACACCATCTCCACATGCACAAACTCACACACACATTCATGCATGCGTATATAATACATTCTAATGGTAAAAGAGTAAAGAAGAGATAGAGAGATATGGAGAGAACAGAGGCCTTGACATCATCATTTATATGGCGGCCAAACGCAAACGCAAACGCAAATGCAAACGCAAACGCGGGGATAACGCCGAGTTGTCCAAGATGTGGATCATCCAACACAAAGTTCTGTTACTACAACAACTATAGCCTCACTCAACCTCGTTACTTCTGCAAAGGCTGTCGTAGATATTGGACCAAAGGTGGCTCCCTCCGCAACGTGCCCGTTGGTGGTGGCTGCCGCAAATCCCGCCGCCCGAAATCCTCCTCTAGTAGTACCGGTAAAATCGGCCTAACCGCTAATTCTGGCAGCTCTTATGGTGGTGGCTCACCAAGCATCGATCTTGCTCTTGTTTATGCTAATTTCTTGAATCCAAAGGCAGACGAACCAACACTACAAGAAAACTGCGATTTAGTGTCACTCGTAGCCACTAAATTTCTGGTTGATAATCCTAGTGGAGCTTCGATGGACCACTCATGGAGTATGGACATCAACGATCAGCAAGTGGAACACAATGTGGAGGAATGTGGTTATAATGGGTTGCCTCCTTTTCCTGGTGAAGAGCTTCTTTCTATTGAAACTAATGGTGTTTGGTCTGATGCTTTGTTGATAGGTCATAATAACCATGTAGACATGTCTCCACGAACCGCTCAGGCTGTGAACGAACTGGTGGTTCATTTTTCTGACGAATCCAATGACTCCACCAACCTCTTGTTCGGAAGTTGGAGCCCTTTTGATTTCTCAGCCGATGGATAATCCTTATTACATTAAAAAAAAAAAATTGTATTGTACCTATTATACATAATTTATACACATTTATATAAATCCATGGATCATTTCATGTAATTATATGCATGAGTCGCTAATTTAAAGGTTAATATGTATACATAGGCTATAGATTATTCAATGTTTTTGGGTGATTCTCGACATATATGATGCTATAATTAGTCGTTTTCAAGATTTCCCCAAGAACTCACGTGGGAGGTCCTTGTCTTTGGATTCGAATGAGATTTGCTTGTTACTTAAACTTGCAACTCACAGAAAGTGAGACGCACGTGTACCACGGGTGCACGTGTGAGCCTTGTAGTATCCTCTGTGTGTAGATCCTTCTTCAAAAGGGAAGTGTCAGAGAAAGAGCATATTTGTTCCTACATACTTTTTTTAACTCCTTATTTCTACGTTTATGAAATTAAACATTTTTTTTATAACATATTCAATCAATCTTTATTCCCAACGCTTATTGATAACGAAAAGAAAAACAACAAACCAACTCGTGAATAGTCAGATAATCTCTCTTAATATGTTATTTATCAATAATTAGTCCGTCTAACATGTGAAACCCCATTCTAAATGACTTGATTTTTCTTAGCTCTAACATGCGATGACTCATGTGAGGAAGACTTACTCTCTCATATTCCAATTCATATCAACAACTGTTGGCGGGTAATTTTAATTTAAGAATCAAGAATGACACTCGTTACCATAACACCTACCTCATTTTTTTTTTTGAAACCTAAAAGATGATTTGCAAGTTGCAACATAACACCTACCTCATTTTTCCATTAAAATTTCTTTGAAATATTTCTCGGTTTTTGTGTGACATCATTCTATTTTTATTGGATAAACAAAACACCAACCTTTTCAACAACAATATATAATGTTTTTTCGTTCCTGTCTCTAATTTTCTCCAAAGTTCAAATTACATAATATTTATAAACTTTGTATGAGGGAGCTTAAAAATTGAGAATTAGATTGTTTAACGTAGAGAAAAGAAAAATCTAGAATGGAGTCATGGAGAAAAGGAAATTACGCAAGGTGAGGTAGGCAAAGAGGTTAACTTGGAAGTTGTTTATTACCGAGCTTCGCGCGTTACACACATTTCAATACATCTTGATCCAAGAAAATAAGTAAACTCTTGTTACTATACAAAACAGTTGTGCATTTATTTATTTTTAAATGAAAACAAATTATTAGTGTGATGGGAAAAGTATCCCGCACCGAAAATTGACGATATTCAAATAATATCTAAGGAACAAAGATCAATCTATTTTTATCAATTATTTTTGAAGTGGAAATCTGTAACCTTAAAATTGTATCAGATCCTGGTCATACTGTTCAATATGAACAAAAAGAGCGTAAATTTTGCTTGGGAAATGGACAAGAATTTAAAGTGGTATATTTACCGGTTGATTTTGATTAGGAAGCCTTATAAAAGCTTAAATATTGTGTCATCACCCGAATATCATATATAACATATTGTTGTTATTTTGACAAATAAAGAAGAAAACAATCAAAATCAAATCTGCTCCAACTAGAGTTTTTCTTTGTATATAAAGAGTTATTTACTTGTATAGATACTTTCTAAGTGTTTGCTCACAATAAAGGTATTTTCAAGGGAAAGTATATTTTTTCTACTGTTCTAATTTTTAAATGGCAAAAGAACTCCTACATCTTAACGAAAGATAATTGGAAGCAAATATTAGTGAGTTGATTTAATTATTCATAAAATAAAATAACAATCGTGGGGCTTGGAAAAACCAATTGAGATTAGCTTCTTAAAATAAAATAACAATCGTGTGGCTCATTTTCTTTTCCAATTGAAAATAAAAGAGAAAAAAAATCCTCAAAAACGACGAATTTTCCGATCTCAATGCGATGTAAGGTACACTTCCTCTTCATAAGAACACCATTTTTTCTCCACCACAATTCTTTTTATTCGAACCCCGGAAGAAAATGATACCGCTGATAACAATAAAAACACCGGCGAGATCTACAGAGGAGGAGGAGGAGGAAGAAGAAGAAGAAGAAGAAGAAGAAGAAGAAGAAGAAGAAGAAGAAGAAGAAGAAGAAGAAGAAGAAGAAGAAGATTGATATATCATAGTTTTTACCGGTTTTTAGCGGAAAAAGTTTAAAAGGCTCCTGTTTGACCAGTCAATTCCTCAAACACTTCTTATAAAATGCATTTCAAATCTGAAAGTGTGGTTGATTACCAAAAAACCAGGAGCTCCATCTCTGGAAATTCGACCCCGTCGGATCCAAACCGGGTAAAACACTTAAAAAAAAAAAATTCTTTTATTATTGAAATCAGAAAAAATCATCCCCAAATTAGAACCCTAGTTCCCGAAATTGAACAATCCCCAATCCCCAACACCAAATTTGTTCTCTTCAAATCAAATTGTTTCGCAATGGTAAAGACAATGTGGCTTAGTCGGAAGAAGAAGAAAGCGGATGGTGGGAAAGGTACGACGACAATCTCACCGGAACCAAATCCGGTTGTTGAAGGAGAAGACCCGAAAGAAAGAGAAGAAGATTGCAATGAAGAAGAAGACCCGAAAGAGAGAGAAGAAGATTGCAATGAAGAAGAAGACCCGAAAGAGAGAGAAGAAGATTGAAATGAAAAAAAGACCCGAATGAGAGAGAAGAAGATTGCAATGAAGAAGAAGACCCGAATAAGAGATAAGAAGTTTACCCACAATCATCTAGGGTAATAGAAGGAATTGATCCACAATCCACTGAAATGGTAAGTCTGATTCACTTTGGTCGGTATAACCTGGGAAATACGATTATCTTGGTAATTAGATTTGTAAGAATCGTATCATTTGGGAATTGTAACATTGCAGGATGAAACTGAACCTATGGGACCTGAGAACATGTGGTTTCGTAACTGTTAGTATGGGAAGACAATAAAAATAGCAACAAAGTGCTATATTAGAGAAGCAGTTACCAATTTGATAGATAAGCTTGATAATGACGAGTTGGAATGGTTTATTAGGGATAATCAGTTCCATCATTTTTTTCACATGCCCTTGGATAAAAATCACATGTCGATGGGAGCGTGGTTTCTAATTCTCCGGATGGCTCGGACAATAAAGAAGAAAGAAGCTTGGTTTATTGTGAATGGAGTTCCAATAAGATATTCTTTGAGAGAACATAGATTGTTTTCTGGGCTGAATTGTTTCACATATCCAACAGAATATAAATCATTTGAAAATTTGGATTTTGTTGAGAAGATTTTCGAGGAGGAAAGACTAGCTTATGAAGTGGTTAAAAAGAAGTTTTTGTCGATGAAACGTGATGATGATAATGATGATAGACTGAGGATTGCTGTACTTTACTTCTTGTCAAGCATCATCGTTGGACAAGCGAAGACCGGAGAAAGAGCACCTCCGGTAGAAGAAATATTTAGAAGAGTTGTTGGTGACCTTGAGTGGTGCAAATGTTTTGCATGGGGTCGCTTGTCCTTTGATCACAATATGTCAAAGATAGTGTATATGGTGAAAGGATTCAATGGAGTTCCGAGACTAAATTGGTGCCTTCCTAATTTCATTACCCCTCTAGAGGTAATAAAAAGTAAATTTTTGTGGGAGTTTTGATATTGTGTGTACTTGTGAATGTGTAACTGGAATTGGTAATACTTGTAGATTCTTGCGTTTGAGGCAATCCCTCAGTTGAAGGAGCGATTCAGAGAAGAGGTTGTAAGCCCATATACTTCCTGTCCTAGGATGTGTAAGAGCAAGTTCAAAGAGACATACATGAGAGGTTTTTCACTTTCTGAAATTAATGAAGCTCTTGGCACCACCAAGGTTAGAAAGCATTGTACGAGTAAATTAGTTTAGTTTATGTTGTTTTAGTTTATGTTGTGTTAAACTTTACAGAGTTTATTGTATTTTTATTACAGGATATTCAAAGTATTGTGATTCCAAACGCAGAGGAAAGGTCACTTTTGTGGAGGATCATGGATGGTCCTTTGGATGATGATGTGTGTGATCCTATTGTGGATGGGTGGTTGAAGATTCTACTAGACAATATGAAAGTTTGGTTTGAACGGTGCTATAATGAAGATGTAGATGGCCAAAAAGAGGAAAATGAGGTTGTGGCTGTTGCTATGGGGAAGAGGAAGAGAAAGGGAAGGGAAAGGAGAAAGGTAAAGAGAAAGAGAAGGAGTATGAATGTGGTAGCAGTGTGGTAAAGGTCTTAGAAGCTGGATTGAAGAAGCTTGGTGAGCAGATGATGAGCATGAATTCAGAGGTGACAGAGAAGCTCAGTGACTTGAATGTCAAAGTGAATTATGTTTTAAATTATGTACCTCCGATGGATCTTAACACTGGTCAGAGGAAAGTGGTGGTTGAAGAAGTGTTAGAAACGGATACGGAATCAATGGAGGAAGAAGATAAAGAAGAGGCTGACGGGGAAGAACCGATGGAGGAGACGGTAAAGGCAAAGCCAAAGAAGAAGAAGAATAAGAAAACCCAGTCAAATCTGGTGAAAGGGCCTTTTAGCAGGCCAAATACGCGTTATAGAGTTCAAAGTTGAAGAAGAATCTCTCCGTTATCTGTTTATTTTGCTTCTGTTGATGTAATGGTATCACTGGTAAAACTAAGTGTTTTTAAAACTATGTGTTTTTGTTGGTCGGTAAAACTAGGTATTTTTTGTTTTGGTGAAACTAAGTGTTTGTTTTTTGTGTTGGTAATTTTGTTTAAAAGAAATGGTTGTTTCAAACCGAAAAAACAGATTTGGTTCTATTTTATGATTTAGACCCATATTTGTTTGGGTTGTTTAAATAAACAGGTCGGGTTTTTGTGGTATGTGTCGGGTAATAAATTAAATCTGGGGGAAAAATTAGGGTTATTTCTTCCTTTTCTCATGAAATCGAGTTTGAGTTTCTCACTTTTCTGAAATCGTGTTTGAGTTTCGAAATCGTTTTTGAGTTTGGAGATCGTGTTTGTGTCTGAGTGTTGATTTGTTCCAGTGTTGATACTATGGTGCTTCCTCATCTGCCTGATGAAATTATAGCTAAAATCGTTTAGAAAATTGGAGCACGGTCTTGCTTAGACCTTCGGCCGTTCATAGCGGCAAGAACACGAGGTTGAGACATAACGTATCTAGATGTTGTTTTAGAAAAGGCTGACATTTACGTATTGTGCGTAGATCCAATGTACATATGCAAGGGTGGTCGTGGGCAAATATTTTTCGAGAGGTGTCTTAAAGTCGGAAATGAGATGGCTATATATTTTGAAGCATTACGTTTAGCAACCAAGGGTGTGGATGTGTACGGCGCAATTGACTTACTCCATAGACATGCACCCTTGGATGCACCGTCTAGTTTAGCCGTATCGGTTTTAGCTATTTGTGTTGGACAACCAGACTTAGCATGTCTCCACCTCGACTGGTATTTTACAACGTATGCTGGTAATGGGTCCGAAGAGTTAAGGCAACAAGGAAACGAACTCATGAGGTTGTTGTATAACTTCAACCCTAGTTGCATGAGAACGTATGCCGATCGGTTTAAATTTCCTAATTACGAAACTATAAAACCTCTAAAATGTTATGGAGACCATGATATGGTATTTATTAAGAATTGTAAGGAATGTTATTTTCTATATTTGTGCAATTGTGTAAGTAATATGTTGTAAAAGTTTGGGAAAAGTTGGTCTTATTATAGTTGTTGGTGTAAATGCACAAAACCAAATAAAAGATCAAAGTTCTCACCAAAGCATAAAACAAGAACAATAGTTTTGGAACAACATCAAACGTAACAGAAAATTACCAAATTCAAGACATATCCTATACCTCACCAAACACTTTGGTCAAGAGTTTGAGAACCAACTCCTTAAGCATCTCAGTCTCTTTCTTGTAAGAGGTCTCTAAAGTTGCAACCTTCGCCTTAAGCATCTCATTCTCTTCCTTGTAAGAGGTCTCTAGAGTTGCAACCTTCGCCTTAAGCATCTCATTCTCTTCCTTGTAAGAGGTCTCTAGAGTTGCAACCTTCTCCTTAAGCATCTCATTCTGTTCCTTGTAAGAGGTCTCTAGAGTTGCGCCCTTCTCCTTAAGCATGTCAATCTCCTCCATGATAGCGTCATCCCACAATTTGTAAATGTGGCAATTTCCATCCTATTACAATTCCATCCTATTATATATGTTATTGTGAAATAAGAATAATATTGAATTGTGGTTTTCCTTACATTCAAGTCTCCGGTACATGTGTAGAATCTTCTTCCACTTTCCAAACCAATTGTCTGCGTTTCCACCACAACCACTACGTCTACACAGTAACATTTGGTCGGAATTCTTTTCTCAACTGGGTCCCAATTGTCTGGAAGTTCTGTGCCTTGACAGCCGGAGTAGTTGACATCTGCGACTGGACGGGCGGAGTAGTTGACATCTGTGACATTATTTATGTTCCAATTATCGTTGAAATCATCGTCCGAGGATGAGGAGTTGCTGTTGTTGGAGCCGGTATCGAATTTTCCGAACAAACCAATTCGATCTCTTTTGCCCATAGATCTGCAAAGATGTAACAACTGTAAGAACAAAATCCCCAAATCCCCTAAACCCTAAATCCAATTTCACCAAAATCCCTAAATCCACGAAACCCTAAATCGAATTTCACCAAAATCCCCAAATCCCCAAAACTCTAAATCCCAAAATCCCCAAATTCAAAGCTCGGTAGCCATACCTTTTTTATAGACCACTTGCCGAAAACTAAAACAATGTAAGAGAATTTTGATAAGAGAGAGAGATGATTGAATAAAACTAAAAATAAAACAATGGGTGTTTTGTTTTGAATTATGTGGGAAAAGCATTTGAAATTGTGGTACGGTACATAGAGACGACAAAAACAAAAACATGACAAAAACGTGATGAAAACGTGTTAAACATGAATGATGTCACACTCACCGACATTGCATATAGTTTTACCATAAAAATTGCACAGAGTTGTCCTTCGTTTTTGGTTGTACCATTTTTTTCCTATAGTTGTACATTCCCAATATTTTACAATATATTAGTTGTACCAACTAAAAATTATATTTTTTTTAGTTGCACACAAAATATTTAGTCTATAAGTACACATTCCCACCATTTTCAGAAACTAATTTGTGTCTACAACCATGGTATGCCTAAATCACATTTAAAGTGGTATTTATACATATAAGTGTCTCTATAAGTGTAAGGTGTATTATGTGTAAGATGATAGTTTGAACTTTCGAAAATGTACAAATTTAAAAGTTGATTCTCATCTTGGAGAAGCAATTAGGTTGTAGTTAATAGTCATTCTAAAACTAAACCAAACCCAATTAAAAAAAAACCAAATACAATAATAATTTCTTTGAAATTTTTATTATTAGTTTTGGATAACCCGAATTAACCGAACCAAAATCCGAATTGTCACACATCATCATCTTAATAACAAAGTCGTAAATCAATAAAAATAATAACAAAGTCTTACATCAATAACAAAGTTAAAATAATAACAAAGTCTTAAAATTCATATCATAGTCTTACAAAATCTTACATCAGGAACAATAACATAGAAAAACGGACGTTTATCTCGACATGGGAGTGAACCATTGTTCAAGTGTTCTTCCCGGAATTATTTTGTTACACGTCTTTTGCCTTTTCTTGACAGGTCCTTCTCCATGATTCCAATAACGGGTTTCTTGTTTTCTTCCTTTCTTTTTTGGGTAAGCTACAGGAAACAAACATTCAGCAAGTATATTAGAAGGAATTAACCATTGAGACTGATGCGGGACTTTATAGATCGTCCTCTCGTATGCCTTCACCTATGTCTTTAGCAAATAATACTCTGCACACAAATCATAAACATTAATGTCCACAGTTTTGTCCAGACTCTTCGCGTAATCAATGACAGCGGCTACGGCATGTACACAAGGATACATGTCTACATTCCAACGTTTGCAAAAACAACTGATCTTCCGTAAGTCATCTTTCACATACTTCAAGTCCACCGTGTACGTTTTTCCATCCATGCCAATCACACTAAACTCTAGTTCCATCGAGTTAAGCGCGGATACCTTTAATTTGCTCCCTATTTGACAGTTTGTGTGCAATTCATTCTCCACCAGTGCCACCATTTTGTGAGACCTCGGCGCAACAGCAGGTTTCTTTCGATGCTTATTAAACCACTCTGATATTTTTCTAACAATCGCATCAACCATAGGGATTAAACCGTAGCCTCTTGCTTTTTTAAAAACACTATTTATAGACTCAGCACTGTTTGTTGTTTCAATATTGTACCTTGCTCCTTTAAAATAACACCTAGACCATTTAGAAACATCTACACTATCGTCCAAATACCGAGCCACTTTAGGATACCTTTTCCTAAAATCAGCATACTCCGTCTCAAACTCATCCGCCATATAAATTCCTGCTAATTCCTTGAATTTTGCTCCAACGTAGTCCTTACTTCCGTTAGGAGCTCTTTGTCTCACATTTTGAGACAAAGGAAACACACAATATCCATGTTGAGCTTCTGGGTACACTGCACCTACTGCCTTGATGAGGCTAGAATTTCTGTCGCTCATAGAAACCTTTTGGCTACCTATATCACCAAAGTGCACTTATTTTTTCGGTCACAGGTCTTGAGAGAACTCCAGAGTTAAGCGTGCTTGAGCTGGAGTAGTTTCAGGATGGGTGACCTACTGGAAAGTCATTTCCAATACCGTGTGAGGAGGATTCCTGACTACTTTTGGCCGAGCTAGAGCAGTGGATGTTCAGATTGCAGAAGAGTCGATGCTAGCAAAATTGGTGATTAGTTCGGTGGAATTGTAAGATGTGATTCTGGGGATGGATTGGCTATCGTTTTACAGGGTCCATCTGGACTGTTTTCGAGGCAGAGTCGTGTTCGTGCGCGGCGCAGGGAAGTTAGTGTTTCAGGGAGTGAGACCTACTTCTGAGAGTCTTGTAATCCTGGCTATTCATGCGGAGCAGATGATAGTACGGGGTTACGAGGTGTATTTGGCTACTATATCGATGTCAGAGTTTAGTGGTGAGGTGGCTATCGGGGAGATCCAAATTGTTTTGGATTTTGTGGATGTATTTTAGTCGCTACATGGATTACCACCGTCTCGGTCCGATCCTTTCACGATTGAGTTAGAGCCCGACACAACTCTGATTTCTAAGGCTCCTTATAGCATGGCTCCAGCAGAGTTAGCATAGCTAAAGAAGCAGCTGGAAGACTTGCTGAGTAAGGGTTTTGTACGACCGAGTGTTTCGCCGTGGAGAGTGCCGATTTTGTTTGTAAAGAAGAAGGATGGAAATTTTTGATAGTGTATCGATTACCAAGGACTAAACCGAGTTACGGTGAAGAATAAGTACCCTCTCCCGAGGATTGATTAGTTATTGGATCAGCTGAAGGGTGCTACTTGGTTCTCCAAGATAAACTTGGTGTCGGGTTATCCCCAGATTCCGATAGATGAGGTAGATGTTCGTTAGACAACGTTCAAGATGAGAGACAAATATTTTAAGTTTGTGGTCATGCCTTTTGGGTTGACGAATGCGCCGGTGGCTTCATGAGATTGATGAACGGCGGGTTCAAGGAATATCTAGACGTGTTCGTCATCATCTTTATTGATGACATCTTGGTTTATTCGAGGAGTCCCGAGGAGCATGAGGCTCATATGAGATTGGTTTTGGAGAAGCTTTGTGAGCAGAAGCTGTATGCTAAGTTGAGCAAGTGATGTTTTTGGTAGAGGCAGAAGGGATTCCTTGGTCATATTGTGTCTGCAGAGGGAGTTTTGGTGGATCCAGCGAAGATCGAGGCTATCAGGGATTGGCCTAAACTGAATACTGCTTCTGAGATCAGGAGTTTCTTGGGTTTAGCAGGTTATAACCGAAGATTCGTCAATGGCTTTGCGAATATGGCACAGCCTATGACGAAGTTAACCAGAAAGGATATTCTGTTTATTTGGTCGCCGAAGTGCGAGGAGAGCTTTGTGAGGCTTAAGGTGATGTTGACTAGTACGCCGGTATTGGCATTACCTAAGTCAGGGAAGCCTTATACCGTATACACTGATGCTTCAGGAGTTGGTCTAGGTTGTGTTCTAATGCAGGAGGGCAAGGTCATCGCGTATGCGTCGAGGCAGCTGCATGTTGAGTTGGGAGCAGTGGTTTTTGCTTTGAAGATCTGGAGATCTTACCTTTACGGTGGGAAGGTGTAGATTTATACGGATCACAAGAATCTGCAGCATATCTTCACTCAACCATTGCTGAACATGAGACAGAGGCGCTGGGTTGAGTTGTTGGCGGATTATGATCTGGAGATTATTTACCAACCAGGTAAGGCGAACCAGGGGGCTGATGCTCTGAGTCAGAGGAGGGTTGATTCGATTCGGGAGTAGGAGGTTGAGGCCTTAGTGGGTGAGATAAGCACTTTGCGTTTATGTGCTATATCGCATAAGCCTTTGGGATTTGAGGCGGTTGATCAGGCAGATCTTCTAAGTAGGATTTGATTGGCTCAGGGGAGTGATCAGGTTTTGATTGATGCTTCTTGGAGTGTTGGTTTTGAGTATCAGGTCTCTTTGAATGGGACGATTATGGTTCGCGGGCGAGTTTGTGTGCCTAAGGACGAGGTTTTGAGGCAGGAGATTCTGCAAGAGGCTCATGCGAGCAAGTTCTCAATTCATCCAGGAGCGACTAAGATGTATCATGATATTAAGCGGTATTATCACTGGGTCGGGATAAAGAGAGATGTGGTTGATTGGGTCGCGAAGTGCGACACATGTTGTTTGGTTAAGGCAGATCATCATGTTCCTAGTGGGTTATTGCAGAGTTTACCCATTCCATAGTGGATGTGGGATATGATTACGATGGATTTTGTGGTAGGATTACCTAACTGGATGACCTATGATGCGATATGGGTGATTGTGGACCGGTTGACTAAGTCTGCATATTTTCTTACCATTAAAAAGACCGACAGAGCTGCGGTTTTGGCTAAGAAGTTTGTGAGAGAGATCATGAGGCTGCATGGAGCGCCAACCAGTATAGTGTTAGACCAGAATCTTAAGTTTGCGTCTGAGTTCTGGAGAGCTTTTGAGACGGAGATGGGCACTAAGGTGCATATTAGTACGACATATCACCCGCAAATTGATGGCAAGTCAGAGAGGACTGTTCAGACCTTACAGGATTTGCTGCGGATGTGTGTTCTGGATTGGGGTGGTCATCGGGCTGATCATCTGTGCCTGGCTGAGTTTGCGTATAACAATAGCTTTTAGGCAAGCATTGGGATGACTCCTTATGAGGCATTGTATGGGAGGCCGTGTAGGACACCCTTATGCTGGACCCAAGTAGGGGGAGAGGAGCATCGTTTTGTTCAAGAAACTACGGAGAAGATCCGGGTTTTAAAGCTGAATTTAAAAGAGGCTCAGGATCGGCAGAGGAGTTATGCCGATAAGCAGCGGAGAGAGCCTGAGTTTGCAGTTGGCTATGTTGAAGGGTCTTAACAGATCCATAGCAGAGAACAAGCTAAGTCCGCAGTTTATGGATCTGTTTCTGGTAGTGGAGCGAGTTAGACCAGTGGCATACCGGTTAGAGTTATCTCTGATCATGAAGGCATTCCATAAGGTTTTTCATGTGTCGATGTTGAGGAAGTGCCAGCATGAGTCGGAGGAATTGGTGGCTTAGATCCCAGAGGGTCTAAGGCCTGATTTGACAGTTCCGGCAGTTCTTGTGAGGATTCTCAAGAGGAAAGAGAAGAATCTGCGTCGGAAGAGGATACCATTACTCAGTGTCTTATGGGACTGTAGTGGTACAGAGGATGAGACTTGGGAGCTCGAGGCAAAGATGAAGTTGAAGTTCAGGAAGTGGTTCGACAAGCAGGTCGCAGCTTGAGCTTACTTGTATCTTTGTGGTTCCAGTTTTTGTATTAGCATGTTGACGTTTGTCATTTTTGTTTCATGTATTTTTTGTTTTGTTGTAACCATATACAAAATTCATAAGATGGAGTTCCTTATCTATTTTCCTATTTATTATAAGATGTCTGATTCTTATAGATGATATGGTTGGTTGACCGGTATGGGTCGCGTTTTGGAGGATATTCCGGATGGGGAATATCGGGGTTAGCCATGTGGGGCAGATCTAATCATAGATGTTTATAGACGTTTTAGAATTTATTACTCTAGGAACAGTAGCGTTTCCGAATAGCTCATTAAGATTTTTGAGGAGACAAGTGGGTCTCCGACGGTTCTACCTGGGACTGGTGGGTCTTAGTGTAGTATCGAGGTTATACTTACCGGTGACGGGTGTATCCCGGTGTAGTATCGTGAAATGCTTACTTATCTATGACGGGTGGGTCTCAGGATGAGTATCGGGAGACGGGTGGGTCTCTTGAGGGAAATGTGTTTCCCCTGCATTTCTTTTGGAGAGAGTGGTTCCAGAGACTTATTTGAGACGGGTGGGTCTCAGTATAAGTCTAGAGGGAAAAATGGTTCCCTGTATACCATGAGTGGATGGTACGTTAGTTGCTTAGAATGCGTCTTGAGAGCCAGGTAATGAGTTAGGAATAGTAAATGTCTAGGAAAAATGTGTGTATAAACATAGGATTAGATGCGAGTACCAGGATTAGATGAGGATCTCTGATGATTTTTTGACTAAGTGGGGTCAAGTTATCGGTCTTTTGATAAATGGGTTGCGCGATTCGAGGTCGAATCCAGATTAGTGGGGAAGAATTGTAACATCTCGAAACAAAAATGTTGATTTTGGTAAGGGGTGTCGATCTACACCAGGTGTGGGTGTCGATCGACACTATGTTCTGCGGGTTGTTTCGGTTTGGATTAAAATTGTCTAGTTTGTTGCGCGGTTTAGGAACGCAACCCTTGGTCGGGTTATCTAATGTTCCAGCCGTCGTTAACACGAGTTTCAGAGAAAACTAGAGAAGAAAAAGGTGATTTGAGTGTTTGAGTTTGAATCGAGAGGATTTGTGACCCATTCTTCACCGTTCTTCATTTGTAAGACTCGTGTGGTCGTTTTGTACGAGTTTGTTGTGCTGTCTCGGTGATTTCCGGTGAGGGAGTTCGCTGATCGTTCCTGTTTCCGTATCATTTGCGTTCATTCCCGAGATTAATCGCAAAATCGAGGTGAGTGCGCGACCGTAGGCTCGAATATGCGAGGAATCGATTAACGATTGGAATTAAATGTTTTATGTCGTGATTATAGGTTGATTGTGTTGATTTTGTTAATGATTCATGACTGTTTATGTGGGTCTTGTGATGAAATTGGGAGTTAATCGTTTTGGTCGTGTTTTTGTTGAGTTATCGTTTTTGAGAAGTGATCTCTGATCGTAATGTCGATCGACACCATGCGACGTGTCGATTGACACCCTGTTTTCTTGCATTGAACATTTTTATTTTAATGGTTGTTGATTGTTTGTATATTCGTACTTAGCCTGTAGATAGGAAGACCGTCTCACTAAGTAATTATTAATTACTTACGCATCTCTTATTTCCATGTGATGCCGGTAAAGGAAAAGTGTGACTGTGGAATCAAGGCGTAGGAAGAGGATGATTAGGAATTGCTTGCTTTTTTTAGTTCCATTGTTCCATTTCTTAGGTTGCTAGGTTTTTATTCATGGATTGGTTATTGTTCTTCATTACTGGAATTTGATTTAATTGGTTATTAAATTTAAGAGAAATTTAATGGATTATTTTTTATTGGATTTTTAGTTTATGATATTTCCGGAGTAGGATTGTTTAGGATTAAAAAAAAAAAACTTGGTTGTTTCAGATTTAACACAAATGCAATACGAAATAAAAATTGAAATTAATAGGAAAAAGCGTTAAGACTTAGGAAATTCTTTGAGAATCATGCAACAATACGATTGATTTAATCTAGGAATTATAAATATACCGGACCATCTAGAACTCATAACACTAAGGTATAGCTTTTCCACTTTTGTGGCTCCAACCACTATGTTTAATCACCCTAATAAACTCAACTTTCGATGGTTATTACAAAGTGAAAACATGCAATAAAAGTTCAAGTTTTGATAAAGTTCACCGAACTCCTTAACTAACCTTTTGAATTGGTAAGACGCTTGGCTCATCGAATACTAGTTTGGGCAATATAAAAGCTTTTGGAATCTATATTAAGCTAATATCAAATTGTTAAATGCACGGTAAAGCAATTATGGATAGTGTATAAGTAAAGATGAAGATTCTATTGATATCCCTAAACAATAATCAATCAATTATCGAATTATGAAACTCATTGAAAACCTAAAACCTAACAAGTGAAATACTCAAACATGGTTCACGAAAAACAACAAGGATATGATGAATTCATGATGATAAACTTTATTAAAAGAGTAAGGGATATAAGATTCTTTTCTATATCGAAGTACAAAGCGAGATCATCCACCAAAAGCTCCTGCAACAAAAGTGTATGATCAATCCATCAAAGGGAGACGTGGAGGTTGTTCTCTATGAATAAAAGTGTTTATAATTTCAGCACACCCTAAAAAAGAGGCTAAAAACAAGTATCTATAGGTCTAGGGTTTTCTAGGGCTTCACTTTGGGGAAAAACGTCTTTTTGGTCGAAATTGCCAAATATGGATCACGCACACTGATCATCTCTTCGTGTCCGGTGTTGGGCTTAAAAATCCTTCATCTTGTGCTGGCAACGGTCATGTGCACCGGTCATAGCTACGTTAGGTGTTTGACTCAATTATGCACCTTCTTTATCTTCGAGGCAGTTTGACATGTCTTGAGTAAATTAGTGTATCTTCTTGCTCACAGCTCCAAATAAGATAATTCTAACTTCATTAGAAATCTGACTCAAAGATCTTGAGCGTAGTAAAGTTTAATAAAATTCTAAGTTGATTTGATTGTACGTGTGTAGCAAAACTTCAGACTTTTCAATGACATCCAACTTGGTAAAATGTGATATCTTGATAAATCTTTGGCTTGGACTAAGTCTTTGGCTTTGTGAAACTTGTTGTAGGTTAGAATACACGTCTTTAAGCTCTTTTTGCTCTTTTTGAATATTTTCCTTGTTAAGACTCTAAAACTACAAATACGAGGAAAAACTACCTCTTTGGTGTAAAACCTTATTAAAATACTTAGAAAATGCACGGAAAGAGATAGTAATATAGGTAAAATATGGAGTATATCAACTCCCCCAGACTTAAACCTTGCTTGTCCACCAAATTTTGTAATCGCCGCATCTCTAATGGTTAGAACTGCGTCGATCCTCTTTCTCAGCGACGTTTTTGCACATATCTGCATATAAGGTTTGAAAACTAAAGTGCATGAGGTCTGATAGAAAGGCTTAGGGTATAGGTGTGGTACCAACTTAAAATGAGCTGGCCATTCAAGACACGAAGAATGGTAAAAAGGGAAAAAGTTTCTTGAACATGTGATACGTTTTCAGGTCGTACTCCTTAATGAGAAACAATGAATGTGTTGGTGTAAATAGAGCCAAAATTATATTAGTATATGACGAGACAAAACCAAAATTTCATGGGGCGAGTCCGGGCATGAAGGTTTCTGAATCGGCTTTCCTGAACAAATATGGTGATAAATTACTGAATCATAATATCTAAGCATACATTCTTGAAAATGTTAATGCTCCAAAAAATGATTTTGACTCCATAAAACTCAAATAAAACATAAGAGAAATAGGAAAAACATAAGGAAAAGAAAAACAATTAGTAGAATAAAATCCCCCAAGACTTACTTCACACCGTCCCAGAGTGAAAGCTAGGTACAAATGGGAGAGATGAACTCAATAAAAAAAAAATGAAACATTAATAACAAGATAGGGATAGATAAAAGTTGAGACACCTGGCTCAGAAAGTAGGCGAAAGAGATTCCGGTTTGTCAGGAACATTGGTGGGAAAGCAATCTCCATCGGAACCAAGGTCAACGATCTCTGTGTCTCTGGAATGAGCTTCTAGCTTAAGTGATGGCTGTCCGTGGGGCTCGTGGTCAGTCCACTCATGGTCACATGAGTAGTGGTTGCTAATAGCATCATCCTCTGCATCCTCGTCGCGATCAAAACCCGAAAGAAGTGATAAACTATTAAAATCGCAATCGCTAATGGTCTCGGATCGACGCTTGGTTGAGCGCTTGAAGAAATTAGGTACCGTCTTCTTTACCACTTTGAAAAGTGTAGAAATCAACTTGCTTGCTTGGAAACCTTAGCTTCTAGAGCAACTCTCTTCTCCGTTACGTCACCTAAGCTAGTCTTAAACCATTCGATGGACTCATTGTTGGCCGTGGTTGAGGAAGGAACGGTTCGGGGCTGTGCGTGGGAGGAGGAGGGTAAAAACTCAGTAGCTACACGTTCCATATGTGCTCTCTCCATGCCCCGGAATAGTAGCTACACGTTCCATGTGCGGGGTAGAAAAGTGAAACACCTACAAGAGGATAACTAGGAAGGTGTGGATACCAATGAGAGTGTGGAGGATTGAAGTAAAGAACTCCATCAACCAAGTCGGGAAGGTTCTCGTAGGGGATAATGACACACTTCTCCTCCTGCGAGTATGGTGGCGTGAAGATATGACCGAAGTTAGTCGATTTGTCGTACCAACCGCATAAAAAGTGTTTCCTTTGAAGCGCGAGAAGATCAAGCTTGTAATCTTTGCTTAAGTGACGTTCACCACTAAAATCAACAGCCACAAGCGAGTAAAATTCTGGTGATTACGCTCCCAAATTTACACGATCCGTTCTTGACTAACCTTCCCTTGGTTGTTTCATGCTTAATCGCAACCAATTGTCGAGCTAGACGAAATCCGAGATTAGCCTTCTCGTGATCATCCATAAATGGAGCTATTGTATAAAAAAATCATCAAACTTCACCGTTCCATGCTCCTTTCTACTAAAGGTAAGTTGCGCGATTAGCGCATGAACACAACGAATCGCCGGATGAGTGATTTTGGCCGCTTTTGAAATACTCGGTTTGAGTCGCTCATAAGAAAACCTCATCCATTGATCGTAATGCACATTACTAGCGGTGAACTTAATCCTTTATAAGCATTCAAATCACAAAATATCGCAAAGGTCTTCAATGGTCAAAGTGTAAGACATTCTCTTTACCGTAAACGCCAAAATACCGTCTTTAGCTTTTGTTCCTTTTGGTTTTGGATATGTTAGTATTACGGTGGCAAGGAACTTTCTCGCTATCTCCACATAGTTCGGGTGAGAGATAGACACAAACTTGGTAAGGCCTAGTTCTTAAAAATACCATTCGACGTCTCTTCGAATACCGAGTAAATCAAGCGTCTCTAAATCGATGATTGGGGCTTGGGGCAAGGCGAACTGTTTTAGACGGGTAATGTAGTCCACATTAGCTTGAATCTTGGGTCCAACGGTCTTCATTACAACACTTGGAGTCGAAGAACTACCGGATTGTGATTTAACCTTCGATTTCCGCGGTTTCTTTAGTGAAGGGACCGGTTTTGGAACAATGATTTGTGTGACCTCCACAAACCTCATTGGTTTGCTTGTATCCTCATCATCTTCATCTCTAAGTTGGTAATCAATCTCCTAATCTATTATCTCTCAAAATACCCTTTCCATTCTTCTTTGATGTCGATTTCGAGATTTCCTAGAACGCGAACGACGCGGAGCTTGAGGCTCTCGTTCTCCAATGATTATGGGATGTTCTCTATGTCTAGGAACTCTAGTAGACCTCCTTGTGATAGCCTTACCATCCATTGGATTCACTACAAATGAAAAATCTCGAAAAAGCATGTGACGGTCTTGAATATCGAAAAGTCCAAAAGAATTGCTTCCAATAAAAATTTAATTTAGTAAAAGTGCATCAAGACATTAGAAACATGTAAGAATTAGAATCCAAGGCTAAATAATTTTTCTCAATTTTAATCATAATTTTCGGATTAATGCTCAATTACTTATGAAAATTTGATTTTTTTTTGCAATTAAGGTTCTAATATGCCATATTTCAAGCCAATCCTATGTATATATGATAAACCCAACTCAATGAATTCATTATAATCATTAAAAACACCAAAAATCAAAAATACGAATTTAATTGAGAAACCCAAAAATCAATTTTTGTGAAAATTGCATAAAGGTGCTAATCATGTAATTAAACATCGAATAATGCAATTCCTAATGTCTAAACAAGTTCTCTAATGAATTCCCTAACAACCTAAACAAATTAAGTGCCCCTTATATCCATACCTTAGATTAGGAGATAATGATGTTTGGAATTGAAATCCTAATGAAGTTCTAAACTAATTTAAGTGAATTAAACAAAAACCCAAAAATTGGATTTTTAAGGTTCTTAAGTTTGAACACTTGTAAGAGAAAGAGAGGTGATGATATTGTGATGTTTATGAGACAAAAGAATTTTAAAAACCCTTATAAATCTGTTTTTTTTTTTTTTTTGTTATTTTGGTTTGAATCAGGTTAAAAATGGTTTAGAAACCAGTTTGGAATTAAAAAATATAACCGGAAAAAGTAACTTACCCAAACCAGTACATACCTGGGTCGAGTCACGGGACCGATCAGGACGGACATGATGCGGGACGGGAGACTCTAGGACGCAGGATGGGAGCTTCCAGGACAAAACGTAGGACAAGAGCTTGGCACCGGACAAAACCGTGTGTCCGGTGCCATGGTCCGGGGTCTAGAGATACATGATGGATCGGGGTTCCTCGCACCGGACATGCATGTCGTCAAGGTGCTGTGGTCCGGGGCCTTGGGCGTTTGTGGTCGCTCGACCCGTGGGAAGCTCTGGGACGTTGGGACGCTCGACTCGCGGATCTGTCCAGGACAAAACGTCTGGCACCGGGCGGATCCGCTTGTCCGGTGCCTTTGTCCGGGGTGTGGATCAGTGTGACACACACACACACACACACACACACACACACACACACACACACACACACACACACACACACACACACATATATATATATATATATTTCCAATGTCTTTATATAAAATTTGCAAAAATTAAAACAAAATCATTAATAAAACTTATAGTTATAAAACTTAAAATAAAAATTTTTAAATTAATTTTAGCTTAAATAAAATTTAAAAATATGGGTTACCTCCCACAAAGCGCTTGTTTAAAGTCAATTAGCTCGACTCTTTTGTCAATTTTATACTTATGATGGTTCCACTAAAGGATTTGTGGTTCCTTTAGCTTCCTCAATCTCTTGTGTGACACCCCGGTTTTAGGGCATATATGGTATATGCGGTATATGCGGAGAGGCATAAAAGAATTGATTTGGCTACGTATATCACCAAAGTGCACTTATCTTTTCGGTCACAGGTCTTGACAGAACTCAAAAGTTTAGCGTGCTTGAGCTGGAGTAGTTTCAGGAAGGGTGACCTAATGGGAAGTCATTTCCAGTACCGTGTGAGTGAGGTCAAAACACGGGGAAAGATCGCGTGGTGATTTGCAGGATTAGTAAATATGACTTCCGAGCCTCCCAGACTAACGCACTGACTGTCAGACTTGGTGGGCTCACGGGCCTGTGAGTGGACTGGGGTCACGGGAGGGGCGGTCGGGGCGTTATAAGTGGTATCAGAGTGAACTCTGACATCTGTGAAGAGTCAGTTTGTCGGAGTAACGATCTTGGTATGCGCAACGAGGACGTTGCGATCTGTTAGTGGGGGTGATTGTGACACCCCGGTTTCAAGGCATATATGGTATATGCGGTATATGCGGTATATGCGGAGAGGCTTAAAAGAACTGATTTGGCTACATATATCACCAAAATGCACTTATCTTTTTGGTCATAGGTCTTGAGAGAACTCTAGAGTTACGCGTGCTTGAGCTGGAGTAGTTTCAAAATGGGTGATCTACTGGGAAGTCATTTACAATACCGTGTAAGTGAGGTCAAAAGAAGGGGAAAGATCGCGTGGTGATTTGCAGGGTTAGTAAACATGACTTCCGAGCCTCCCGGACTAACGCACCGACCGTCGAAGATTGTGGTCTCACGGGCCTGTGAGTGGAAGGGGGCCCCACGGGAGGGGCTGTCGGGGCGTTACATCTTAACTCTCAACTTTATTAGTAACATTTGGTGGTTATCCATCATCGAGATTGATAACAATGGCCATGGGAAAATGATTGAAAGTCTTCTCAAACTTTCTTTGTATGACTTCCTCATCATTTGGCTCGTCTTCCTATGACACAAGGATTTTGATCACTGTGGCTAGCTCGTAGAAGGGTTTATGCTTCTGTTTATTTTCCTTGTTGACTTTAGGAATCTCCATTGTTGTCACTATTGAGTTTATACTCTTTAGAACACTTCTTTGCCTCTCCTTGGTCGGTTTTGCAATGGTCTTAATGTGAAAATCTTCTTCTTTGATGTGTTGGACTTCATGCTTAGCGTCTTCGGGGTTTATGCAAGGTTTGGTAACCTTCATTCCCACCGAATTTGGCACATTTGCGACATTCATAACATGGTAGAAAATTTGCTTGTTGATTTTGGTAAAGCAAATTCATCGGTTTAGGAATACTATGACGGCTCCGGTAGTTGCTAAAAATGACAAACCAAGTATCAATGGTTTCATCTTTCCGGTTTTTATCTCCAATACTTGAAAATCAGTAGGAATATCTCTTTCTCCCACCATAAGCATCACGTTTTCTAGGACTCCAAAAAACATAGAATATGATAAATCTGCATATTCGATGGATACCTTAGATGTTTTGAAACTAGAGAATCCAAGTTCTTTTGCTATCGCAAAGGATATGACATTGACACTAGAACCTGTGTCACATATGCAATCATACACCTCAACTCCATTAATAGAACATGGAATGGAAAACTTTTCTGGATTATCGACTTTCTCCAAGGAATTGTTGTTAATTCTTTTCTTGTAAGCTCTTTTAGATTCATCGGGTAGACGTTTCTCCACTGGTTTTGAAACCAAAATAATTTTATCTTCTAGAGGTTTAGAAGTATCAACGAACTCATCATCCTTAGTAGAAACCATGTTGCAAAACGGTTCCTCTTTCTCCTTGGTTTGTTTTCAAACCACTTCGGAAATTTGTGCTAGTTGGACTTCTGTCTTGGAAATATGAGTAGTAAGGGACTTATACTTGGTATTGAGATCATTATACTTTCCATCCATCTTCTGGGATAGCTCCTTCTTGGTTTAGTTCATAGCTTCTATCAATTGGTTTTTAAACTCTTCAAGCTTCGAATCCGAGGTAGTAGGGGCGTCGATTGAAGGAAAAACGAATGGTTTCTTTGGTTGGTAGAATCCTTTAGGGTAGAACGGTTTCTTAGGTGGGTATTGAGCTTCATGATTGAAATTTTGCTTTGGGTAGACTTGATCTTGAGGGTTCTCAACGTTGTTGCTTCGGTAGGAAAATTTTTGATCCGGTCTATAGTTGTTGTTATAACCTCAATTCCCATAATTTCCTTATATGTAGTTCACTTCCTCTTGATTCTCCTCTGATCCGTCTCCAATAAACTCTAAATTAGGATCATAGTTAGGTCCCATGACATCTTCTACGGTGTGAACTCCTCTTTGAACTTTAAGTAGTTGTGAAACCATGTTCTTGTGTTCGGCCATTTAAGTAGATTCGGACGATGATCGTGTGGTGTTGATGGTCCTACTGTAGTCTTGAGAGGAGTTAGCATCACTTGTACCAAGGTTCTCAATCAAATGTTTAGCTTCCGGTACGAGCCTCGTCATGAAATCCCCGTTACTCGCGGCATTCAAAGACTTTTGATGCTTGTAGTCAATCCCATTGTAGAAAGTATTCCACAAGTTTTGTTTGGTGAAACCGCGATTACGACAATCTCTAATGTACTCCTTGAAACGTTCCAAGGCTTCGAAGAAAAATTTGGTTGCTCCTTGCTTGAAACTTGAGATCTTGTTCCTTATAGAATTCGATCTTTGCTTAGTGTAGAATTGGTTCATGATGGCTCCTTTGTATTCGTCCCAAGTAGTGATGGACAATTGTGGTAGAGACTTCATCCATCTAAGAGCTTTATCTTTTAGAGAAAACAAAAATAGCCTGTATTTTAAGTAGTTGGGAGGAACTTCCTTAGCATGAGTTGTACTACAAATTTCTTCGAAAGTGTCGATATGATCTAGAGGATGCTCGGATGGTAGTCCATGGAATTGGTTTTGTTTCACTAAGGCAATGATTTGAGGCGTGATCTCGAATTCATTCATGTGATGAGGTGGTGGACGAATTGAATTTTTTTCCAAGAAGAAAGCATCGATAAGAGTTGACATCTCCAATGGTTTGATATTGACGATGTTGGATGATTTGGGCTGGTCTTTGGTGCATTTGATGCTGGAAATTTAGGTTCCCTTGAGGATTAAAGTGTTGAGGTTGTTGTTGATTCCTCAAGTCTTTTGGTGGTACGAGATGTTGGTCTTCTACACGAGGTTCGTTTTGATTTTCTTCCAAAGGAACATCATCATTACCATCTTGAGCAGGTTGGTTATTTTGGACACCTAGGGGCTGGTTTAAGTTGAGATTGGCTCCTTCTAGAGGAGCCTCGACAGCGAGTGCTCGCTCTTCATCGGTCATTGCGTTTTGATTTTGTAATTCGGCAATCCTTTGTTATCGAAGTCTTCTAAGAGTGCGTTCAAACTTGTCTATTTCTTGTTCCGGTTCCACTAGATTTTTCTTGTTAGAAACTCCTGAAACTAACGAAGAAAGAACGAGGAAACAAAGTTAAAATTGAAAGAATATAAAACAAAAACGAAATTAAAAGTATTCTAGACGAGATTTTAATCAAAAATTTCGGAGGTGATGTTCTTCCAAATCCCTCGCAACGGCGCTAAAAAAAATTGATGTGGTATAAGTTTTAACTACTTAACCAACTTCGTGCAAGTGCACATCAATCACAATTAGTATAGATAAGGGATCAAATCCAAAAAGACTTGTTAACCACACTACGAATTGTAATGAATAAAATAAAGCAAAAACAAAATATGGTTTGGTCGTTTGTGTGATTGTGAATTAACACGGATGCAATATGAAATAGAAACTAAAATCAATGGGAGAAAAGCGTTAGGAGTTAGGAAATTTGTAGAGAATCATGCAACAAAAATGAATGATTTCATTTAGGGATTTTAAATATACCGGACCATCTAGAACTCAGGACAGTAAGGTATAGTTTTTCTATTTTCGTGGCTCCAACCACTATGTTTAATCACCCTTTGTGTTTAATTTGTGTTTTGATTTTGTAATTCGGCCATCCTTTGTTGTCGAAGTCTTCTAAGAGTGCGTTCAAACTTGTCTATTTCTTATTCTGGTTCCACTAGATTTTTCTTGCTAGAAAATCTAGTATTAGGCATAAACTCTTGAAACTCACGAAGAAAGAATGAGGAAACAAAGTTAAAATCAAAAGAAAATAAAACAAAAACGAAATTAAAAGCGTTCTAGACGAGATTTTAATCAAAAATTTTGGAGATGATGTTCTTCCAAATCCCTCGCAACGGCGCCAAAAAAATTGATGTGGTATAAGTTTTAACCACTTAACCAACTTCCTGCAAGTGCACATCAATCACAATTAGTATAGATAAAGGATCGAATCCAAGAGGACTTTTTAACCGCACTACAAATTGTAATGAATAAAATAAAGCAAAAACAAAATATGGTTTGGTCGTTTGTGTGATTGTGAATTAACACGGATGCAATATGAAATAGAAACTGAAATCAATGGGAGAAAGCGTTAGGAGTTAGGAAATTCACAGAGAATCAAGCAACAAAAATGATTGATTTAATTTAAGGATTTTAAATATACGGGACCATCTAGAAATCAGGACATTAAGGTATAGTTTTTCCACTTTCATGGCTCCAACCACTATGTTTAATCACCCTAATAAACTCAATTTTCGATGGTTATTACAAAGTGAAAACATGTAATTAAAGTTCAAGTTTATCTTCTTGCTCATAGATCCAAATAAGTTAATTGTAACTCCATTAGAAAGCTGACTAAAAGATATTGAACGCTGATAAGTTTCATCAAATTCTAAGTTGTTTTGATCTTCCGTGTGGAGCAAAACTTCAGACTCTTCAATGACGTCCAACTTGGTAAAATGTGATATTTTGATAAATCTTTGGGTTGAACTAAGTCTTTGGCTTGTGAAACTTGCTATAGCTTAGAATACACCTCTTTAAGCTCTTTTTCTCTTTTTTAATGATTTCCTTGTTAAGATTCTAAAACTACATATACGAAGAAAAACTACCTCTTTGGTGTAAAACATTATTAAAATACTTAGAAAATGCATTGAAATAGATATTAATATAGATAAAATATGGAGATATTAGTCGCCTCGAAGATCTAAAGTCACTTAGTCATCAGGGGGAGTATATAAGCGATGCACTCTTTATCCCTTAATCATGGTTTTTCTCACTGGTTTTCTTGGTAAAATTTTTAATGAGGCAGTACCTTATACGTATTATAAGCATTATGAGATAATGGACATCCAAAAGGGAATGTTATAAACCCATTTATGTGGATGCCCTTTAAGAAGCCTATATTCTAGATGGTGTATGGATATTATTGAATATTGTTAATGCTCTAGGAATGTTCTATTAGGTTTACCATATTCTAGTCTTATCCTTTAACTTTTACACTATATATAATCTTACTCTTTATGGAATATATCATCACCACCATTTTCTCATTCTCTCTTCTCAACAACAATAATCAGTTTTAAAAACCTTATAACCAAGAGTTTTAGGATTTTAAAAGGGATTATAAGGTTTTTAAAAACCTAATAAAGCATTTAAAAAACCTTAAAATTCATTGTAAAATCTTATAACCCATATTTTTAGATGTAGATCCCCCCCCACTCTCTCTCTCATCCACATCTAGATCTAAATCAAATTTCATCATTTTTTTTGTTATAGATCTGTAGGGGTCAATTTCCACCCCTTGAAGATCAACAGACAAAAATGACTAAGTCTGGAGATAGGAGCACACCCAAAAATGCCTAGGACTCACCGGCCGGTTGGGAGATCCGTAAACCAACAGCAGTACCAAACCAAACTGGATGAACTGATTTTAAGACTTCATCAATTCAACAGGCCTAAATCGGCGCAGCCCATTCAGTTGGGATGAGCCAGGCATAGATGGGCGAACTGTTAACGGGCCAGCCGACATAAGGAGTGCAGCTCAGGCCAAAAACCCTAGCCGACTTAGTCTATTATAAATACCTTTGTATCATCCTCTTTAAGGGGATCACGAATTCTTAGCAGAAAACTCTTGTATTCACTTTGACGGCTACACAACTAATAAACTATTTCTTCTCAACTGTTCTTGTTTTCTAACCTAGAAGTTTTGCAGCTCTTCCGCGAACCCAAAAATCTAATTGTAGGAATCCAGCTCCCATAATTTGGTGCTAGAAGGAGGGGAGCCAAAAGCTTCATACACGAATAAACCACGAGCAAGTTTGAGAAGACAACCAAAAACAGCAAACACAACGGACGGCAGTGCCAATCCAAAGGAGATGCCTTCAAACAGATCTGGAGAAACTGGTCAAAAAGACGAGGTGAAGACGCCTCCCAATGGATCTAGATCAACTAGACATAATAGTAGGACAAGATCCACCTCTTTGGTTAACAGATCCTGATCCAGGACAACAAGTCTGAGAGATTCGCCGCCGTAGGTTACTTTCCACACTACCGCGGCCGTTTTGCTTAACTTCAGCGGAAAAACTGAACCGGGAGTCGACAAAAGGAGCACTATCCGCGAACGGAACATCGCAAATCACCAACATCATCGGTAACTCTGGAGGAGCAAAACACCGACGACGACACCATCGGTTAACACGATCTGTAAACGGTGACATGTCGTCTCATCGCTCTAGAAAGTGTGCCACGCTTCCTTTAAGCGAACCACTTTCTCTGAACGAACAGTTTCCCGAATCTTATACCTTCTCCAAAACGAGCCACACTTTTTGTATGCGAACCATTTTGGAGAGTAACTTGATTCGCAGTTCACTTATCACTTACATGGGTCCAAGTTGCGTAACGGGTCACCCTCGAACTATTTTACCAAGCCGCGAAACAGGTCATCCATAACGAGCGACGCTTCTCGCAAGCGAACCATCGAATTCTACTGGTTAATCACGGCTGGTTCTCTGCAACAAAGTCACGGGTGAGCCGTCAAAGTCTATCGGTTAGTCTCGACAGGTTCTCCCCAACAAAGTCACGGCTCGGATTCAACAGTCTCATAGCTCGGAAATCAACCTACTAATACAGCTCATGAGAATCAACTCTAAATTTTTACGCCTCCCCGCGGCTCAATTTCGCTTCACCATCCCCGCGGCTTGACTTCAGCTTTTACATGATCATTACATGGGTTTAACTTCAACTCTCTTGCGGAGTGGATTCAACTTTATCATCCCTAAAATTTGTGTAGCAGATATTACCGAGCCCTTGAGTTATACATATCGTATTAGCTCGAGGATATACTAAACAGCACAGATCCATAGTGAAAAGAAATAATTTTGAGTTAGCTTTCCAATGCAAGTAAAATGACATCATTTGGAGTTGCGGTTCTCAAGATATACCCAATTTACTGAAGATGTATCAATCTGAATTTTTCAAACCTGAGCCATAGTGTTCGGCTCGGCACGGCCAGTACCAAATACATAACAAGCTGCTATTTTGATACATGATGCAATTTTGAGTTAGCTTTCCAACGCAAGTAAAATGGCATCATTTGGAGTTGCGATTCTCAAGATATAGCCGATTTACTAAAGAGGTATCAACCTGAATTCTTCAAACCCGAGCTGTTGTAATCGGCTCGGCATGGCCAAGGATTAAAACATACCAAGCTGAACTTTGGATAGGAGATAGATAATCGAGTCAGCTTTTATTCAAAACAAGTTTGATGTCATCCGGACCAATGGTTAGAGAGATACATTGATTTTTGGTTCACGGCACAACCTTCTATCACGGTGCCACCATTCAAACGGTTCGGACTTAACAAAAACACGGTGCAACCGACTATCATAGTAACAACCTCTAGCTCTTATGATCGCGACGTGCCCATCGGCGGGTAGAAAATCAGTGGTACATCCGGTGAGCCAACTCCTTAGCGAGCCGTTGTCTCATCGTTCTAGAAAGTGTGCTACACTTCTTTTAAACGAACCACTTTCTCTGGAGATTTGCAGAAACGAGCCATGTTCCTCGCAAATGAACGGTTTCCCGATCTCTACATTCTTTTCAAAATGAGCCACACTTTTTATAAGCAAACCGTTTTGGAAATTAACTCATCTTCCTCATGTTGACGCCCCTGAACCGTGAAACGCGAACCGTCGGTGGATCCCGATCCATCTCTTACAGTGAGCCGCGACAGGCAAACCAAGAACCGTCGGTTGATCCCAATATATAAGCCGCGAGCCATCTCTTACCACGAACCGTAAACCGCGAGCCATCTCTTACCACGAACCGTAAACCGCGAACCGCGAGCAACAAACTGCGAAATCAAAACAACTACTGAGCTGTTGTCATACCCAATCGATGACACCGAGTCGTTCGGTGACCCGAACTGATTTAATAATTTGAGGCATGAGTATGTCGAGCCGTGATCCGTTGATTCTAAAGACTCAACCATGAGCCGATGTTATTCCCAATCTGTATCGTTTCACCATCGAATTTTTTCCGATTCGTGCCACGAGCTGCTAAATCTGAGCCACGAGTTACTAAATCCTGAGCAGCAAGTCAGCAAATCCCGAGCTGTCTTACCGCCGAATCCCGAGCTGGTTTCCTGTGCTCCGAGCCATAGATTCGGTAGAGCCGTGGATTCGGCGAAATTGCATTCCGAAAAGTTTGCCACGTTTCTTAAAACGAACCAATTTCTTTGGAGATTTTAGGGAGCGAGCTACGTTGCTTGGAAGCGAACCGTTTTCTTTGGAAACAAGCCACGCTCTCTTGCGGACGAACCATTTTTCTCAAAAACAATTACTACAAAATGTTCAATTTCAACAAATTTGACTAACACAATTGATCATACCGCCAAGTGTTTTCGGAACAGCCGTAACACAATTGGTTGTGCCGAAATACTAAGTACAATTTTTCGGTACATCCAAAATACTTAGTGCAATTTTTTGGTACAGCCGAAATACTTAATGCAGTTTTTCGGTAGAGCCAAAGTACTTGGTGCAATTTTTCGATAGAGCCGAAATACTCAGTGCAATTTTTCGGTAGAGCCCAAATACTTAGTACAAATTTTTCGATAGAACCGAAATACTTGGTGCAAAATTTTCGGTAGAACCGGAATACTTGGTGAAAATTTTCGGTAAAGCCGAAATACTTGGTGCAAATTTTTCGGCAGCACCGACATACTTAGTGCAAATTTTTCGGGAGAACCGAAATACTTGGTGCAATTTTTTGGTAGAACCGAAATACTTAGTGAAATTTTTCGGTAGAACCGAAATACTTAGTGAAATTTTTCGGTAGAACCGAAATACTTAGTGAAATTTTTCGGTAGAACCGAAATACTTAGTGAAAATTTTTGGGTGCTACCGAAATACTTGGTGCAACTTTTTCGGTAGAACCAAAATACTTGGTGCAAATTTTTCGGTAGCACCAAAATACTTGGTGAAATTTTTCGGTAGAACCGAACTACGGTAGAACCAAAATACTTGGTGTAAATTTTTCGGTAGAACCAAAATGCTTGGTGCAAATTTTTGGTAGAACCAAAATATTTGGTGCAATTTTGAAAAACGAAGGAGCAACACCAAAAGCCGTTTCATATTAATCGTCTCGCACCACTCTCGGATGCAAGGCAAAAAAAAACATTATCATATCAAGAGTTCATAAAGACAACAAATCCTTTAAAAAAAAGAGAAAACATGAGGATTTGGGGTTTAAATGATCTCTCCATCTCCCAAGGCTTCGGCATCGCTCTTCCCCACGAGCTCCTCAATGGCCTCAATCTTCTTCACGGCCGAATCAAGGTATAGCGCAAATTCGGGTATAAAGCGAATCCAGACGCCCCAGGAACATTGTTCTTCTTACTCGGCAAAATTGTATTGACTGAGACATGCGGTACTTCGAAAGCGCCGACGCCACCTATCCAAAATTCAAACAAGAATCATATCATTCAAGAACTACGAAGCGGCTTGATCTTTGCAAAGGGTACGTAGGCAGCTCATCCTTAGAAGGGTTCACCTGCCCCTTCCTTTAAAAGGGGGGGGGGGGGGGGGGGGGGGGGGGGGAGTGGGTATCCACCTGATCGCGAGTGGCCTCACTTCAACGCTTATCAGCGCACTGAAAACTAACGGTGCATCCGGCGGTACTGTGAACTGAGCAGTGAAATTCCTAGAGATCGTTGACAAAACGGAAGAAAATATTCCATGAGAAGAGCAAGTCAAAACCGCAAGCCGTGCGCATTTCTTTACCGCGAGCCGCGACCCATCATTGACTGTGAGTTCTGATCTGTATACTGCAAGCCGCGCGCCAACCTTTACCTGAAGTCGCCAACCAATTATCACGGAGCAACCATTCAACGGTTTTGGACATAACGAAATCACGGCGAACCGTTCGAAATTTCGAAATATATCCATGAAAAAGTGATTTACGGAAACGAGCTACATTCCTTGCGAATAAACCGTTTTTCTTAAATCTTTTTGTGTCCCCAAAATGAGCCACGCTTCTCGCAAGCAAACCGCAGCAAATTTACGGGTGAGCCGCCTTCATTTTGTTACTCCATGATCTCATTTCGTAATCAATACTCCATCGACACTCTCGTAACCGAGCATCGAGCCGATTTGCCGTGAATCTGAACCCATCGTTGAGTTGTGTTCTCGCTTCTCCGATCCTTCCAAGAAAGGGGAGTAGGTACGTATATTCATATACTCCCATCTTTTTAACGTATCACGCTAACATCTCTTATGGATCATTCAAAGTCCCACTTGAATGGACATAACTCTTATCACTTTCGTTACTGCTAGCCAAAGTAACGAACTACTACATCCTTCAAAAGATCTAAACTACTACATCCTAGCGGATTAAAAGCGCGCTATATAAACTAAGAGTTCATTACTGGAGTGGTGTTGTTCATAGGAACATATCCGTAAACCATGATGTTCATCTCAAAAACCCAGCAAACGAATCGCCGGTCCAAAATCGCGAAGTGTTCATTATTGGAGCTGGCTCGTTCATGGGAACCCGTCTGTAAACTGAAATATTCATTCCAAACCCAACAAAACCAAAACGTTGGTCGTAACGCGATAGCATGTTCATCGTGGAGCAGATTTGTTTAAGGTAACTCGTTCGTAAACCAAAGAATGTTCATCAGAAAACCCAATAAGCAAATCAATAGTCTTAAACAAAACAATGGCTCTCGGCCTAGCCGTCATGGCTCAAATTTCACTTACAACTTCATGGCTTAAATTTCACTTACGCAATCACGACACAGATTTCACTTACGCCTTCACAGCTCAGATTTCATTTATGCCTTCACGCGCTCGGAGCTAACTTTTCAAGGTTGCCTGACAAATGACCAAGTAAATTGAACAAGTCACGGATGAGCAGAACATCCCGCAATCAGGAGTCAACTTCAAACATTTATGGATCTTCCGCGGTTTGGGTTCGCTTAAACATTCTCCTGCGCATTCACGGGTCTTATGGCTCGAGTTAACCTTCAACAGTCTCATGGCTCAGGTTTAACTACAACCGCCCCGCAGATCAATTTCACTTCAACATCTTCGTGGCTCGATTTTATTTCACCATTCTTGCGAATCGGGTTAACCCTCAACATTGTCGCGGCTCACTTTTAGTTTACACGGGTCGGTACAGCACAACAAAATTGATTCGTGAAGTCTCAACATATACCAACGGCACGGCATATCGTAAATCATATAACCTTCGGGTCAACGGAGCAGCAACGGCTCGAGAAACTGATCGGAGCTCCAAGTCACCTGACAATAGCACTGTTTGCGGCTCGCCGCGAGAACGATTTGGGTCAGAGACGACGGGAGAACGAAAATGGCACGCCGGTACGCCGCGAGAACTAAGACGGCACGCCGTGAGAACGAAGATGGCATGCTATGATATCTAAGGAAGCAATGATGACCCAGATCTAACAAACATATAGAATGATCTGGAGATTGGTCCGCAAGACGAGATACGATTGATTGATAAATGACATAGCCAATCGGATGATTTTCAGTACTCCCACGACTTATATTCACCTCGTTTTTAACACTTGCGACTAATTTTTAACTTTACAATCTATCGATCCCGCTGCAGTGCAACCATTTAAAAACATGAACTTCAGCTTGGGTGGTCTACTAGGATGACTTGATCACTCATACCTCGGCATCACCACCAACCGTTCAATGTATCGAAATCATAGTACAACCAATAATCACGGCGCCACCGTTCAATAGCTCATGATAAACACAGTCGCGGTGCATCCGTGAGATAGTGATAGCAAATCCATGACTTGCAGCTTGGGCTACGACTGTACAACGGCTAGGGATGGCGAATCTTGGATACACGGATTGGATAAGCAGCTTGAGTTATGACGGATCGGAACTTTGGCAATACTCGATCGGTAAACCCATTGTCGGTGGCACAAAATTATTGGCGACGCCGTGGATTGAAGCCAACCAATGGCAATATCGTGAACTATATAATTTTCAGTATGCCTTACGGAAACACCACGGATTAACGGCTTTGCCATATTATGGAATGAAAGAAGAATCAACCCTACTAACGGCGAGACAGTTAATAGCGACACCATTATCAGCTTAAACCTTTTTGATCAACACTTACATTCGAGCCGCGCCACAGTGCAACGATTTTCATTACACCAAACGGCTCGAAGAACACACAAACGACACTGTACATGGGAACTTGGCGACACAAACGACTAGAACAAGTGTGTGACTTGTGCTCTTTTTCCCTTGATTTGGTTTTTCCCACCGGGTTTTCTAGACAAGGTTTTTACCGAGGCTCGTTCACACACTTATCCGTCTTCATCATAGACAACAAGCTATTCCAAAGACAGTTGGAGCAATTTCATCTGTTTGATCTTAGACTTTCACTAATATCTTGGCTTCATCATTTCTGATAAATCCAAGCTGGGGTGCTAACTGTAGGGGTCAATTTCCATCCCTTGATGATCAAGAGACAAAAATGACTAAGTCTGGAGATAGGAGCACACCCGAAAATGCCTTGGACGCATCGGCCGGTTGGGAGATCTGTAAACCAACAGCAGTACCAAACTGGATGAACTGATTTCAAGACTTCATCAATTCAACAGGCCTAAATCGGCGCAGCCCATTCAGTTGGGATGAGCCAGGCATAGATGGGCCGAATTGTTAACGGGCCAGCCGACTTAAGAAGTGCAGCTCAGGCCAAAAACCCTGGCCGACTTAGTCTATTATAAATACCTTTGTATCATCCTCTTGAAGGGGATCACGAATTCTTAGCAGAAAACCCTTGTATTCACTTTGACGGCTACACAACTAATAAACTATTTCTTCTCAACTATTCTTGTTTTCTAACCTAGAAGTTTTGCAGCTCTTCCGCGAACCCGATAAATCTGATTTTAGGAATCCAGCTCCCACAAGATCTAGTTTTTGATTTTCCCAAATCTAGTTTTATTTTATTTGTTTTATATAGTTGAGTTTTGATTCGATTTTTGTTACAAGTTTGAGTTTTTTATTCGATTTGGGTTAAAAATCAAAGTTTTTGAATCGATTTGAGTTGATCTAAAAATCTAGGTTTTTTCGTTTTGGTTGGTTTTATTCTTAAGTTTGATAACAAATCTGGGTTGATTTTTAAAAGAGATTATAGGGTTTTTAAAATAGTTTTTAAAACCTTATAAAGTCTTTTTAAATCCCTATAATCTATTTTGAAAACTTTATCATCTATTTTAAAATTATATTATAAGGTTTTACAAAGTATTATAAGATATTGGAAAAGTATTATTATTAAAAACATTATAACCTATTTTAAAAACATTATAATATGCTTAAAAACCTTTATAATATGTTTAAAAAACCCTTATAATCTGCTTTTTTTTTTTCTCAAGCAAACAATTAATTAAATAAAACTTTCTCAATTGGCTACCCAATGTAGAGGATGTTCCTTAAAAAAAAGAGATTGATTTTGAGCGAGCTAAATGGGCTAGGTTGCCAGCCTTCGAATTTGAAGTCCGAGGGATCAACGAGAGAGAGAATGAAGGAAAATATGCACGGATCTCTTTAAAAATTCTTGCAAAAATGGCGAACGCTGACCAACTATAACATCCCAAAACAAAAAATGGTTATTTTGGAAGTGGGTGTCGATCGACACCAGGTGATAGTGTCGATCGACACCATGTTCTGATGATCGGTTCGGTTTGAGTTTTGAGTCATTCTGTTCGCGAGTCGGTTTAAGGGAAAACCTAGGGCTCGTATATATATTGTTTAGCAGTATTTCAGAGCAGAAAAGAGAGAATTATAGTTTGAGTGAGATTGTTGAGAGATTTTGAAGGATTGTTGCAAAGAAATCCCTCGAAATCCTTCTAGTGTGTTTCTAGAGGCAAAGGGTTCTTCGTGCCTCATAGTCAGTGGCGTTAGAGACTCATTCCAGCGAGTTTTTGGTCTCGGTTCATCGCTGTCTCAGTCACTCTCATTTCTCGTTCATTGTTCAATCCAAAATCGAGGTGCGTGCGCGACCGTAGGCTCGGATATATTTGTTTTCGTTTGGTTTTTGTGATGAATCATTGATAAATCATGAGTTTAAGTCTGTTTTGATAACGTGAACTGTTTCTGCGACTTGAGTGTCGATCGACACCATGCCTTGGTATCGATCGACACCATGCCTATGTGGTAATTAAAGTTTTTTACACAGTTTTAATTTAATTTTTGTTATTAATTATTAATATATTTACACATAATATGTTTTTCATATATTTTTCGGGTTTTCCAAAGATTCCGTCGCTAAGGATATTAGAAAGATCGTTGAGTGGGATTTCAAGACACTCCACACGAGATGGAAATTTATTTCCATAGCGACGCGGGATCGGTGGTACAAACAATTCGCGTTAATTTTCTTTTTTTAACTTCTATGTTTTGATTAAAATTTTTAATTTTTAATTTTTGTAACTTATGTTATTATTTTTTAATAGCAAAAATACTATTGTGACCCGCAATCAATACTCTTATTCGCGACGAATTCGATGAGAAAGCGAAAAAACATCTTGACAACCAGATAGGACGGTGGAAGAAGAAGTGGCAAAACAATCCGGAACCGAAGGTGTTTACGCCGTCTTTCTTCGATCCCAATATTTGGGATGGCCTTGCCATCTTTTGGGAGTTGGAGACTTCTCAGGAGAAGTCTGCCCAGTGTTCGTCTGCTCAATTGACGAAGGTTGATGGTGACCAGCAGTCAAAGCATTGTTCGGGACAGACGTCTTTTGCAGAGCAAGCTCGTGTGATTTAAGCTATTTTTTTTTACGCTTATTTTTTACGGTTACAAAAATAACAACACATAATATGCTTTCTTAGAAAAAGGATCTCCTGCTAAGATGCCAGAGGTTTGGGAGAATACCTACCGCAAGCGGGACGGGACGTGGGTTGATCAACGTGTCCACAAGCTCCATGACGATGTCATTGAACGAGTCGAGGAACTCTCATCCCAGCCTACTCCCGATAGTCAACCTACTCAAATGACACCATTGGCGATCAACCTTGTCGCAGCAGAGGTAAAAACTTAATTTCCATTTAAATTTTATTCACAATTTTAATGTTATTATATTATTAACATTTAACAAAAAAAAATTCAATGACGATATTCTGGTTTATTCGAAGAGTCCGGAGGAGCATGAGGCTCATTTGAGGTTGGTTCTGGAGAAGCTTCAGAAGCAGAAGTTGTATGCTAAGCTGAGCAAGTGCAGTTTTTGGCAGTGACAGATGGGTTTTCTTGGCCATGTTGTTTCTGCAGAGGGAGTTTCTATTGATCCGGCTAAGATTGCGGCTATCAAGGATTAGCCGAGACCGAGTAGTGATACCGAGATCAGGAGTTTTCTGAGTTTAGCAGGATATCATCAGAGATTCGTCAAGGGCTTTGCGAGTATGGCGCAGCATATGACAAAGATGACCGGCAAGGATGTTCTGTTTGTTTGGTCGCCGGAGTGCGAGGGGAGCTTTGCGAGGCTCAAGGAAATATTGACAAGTACGCCTATTTTGGCATTACACAAGCCAGAAAAGCCATACACAGTATACACGTATGCTTCGGGAGTTGGTGTGGGTTGTATTTTTATGTAGGAGGGTCGTGTTATCGCGTATGCTTCAAGGCAGTTGCAGGGTAGCGAGCGTAATCGGCCTACGCATGATATTGAGTTGGGAGCAGTAGTGCAGCTTTGAAGATCTGGAGGTCTTATCTCTATGGTGAGAGAGTGTAGATTTTTACGGATCACAAGAATCTTTAGCATATCTTCACTCAACCATTGATGGTGAGGCTCAGGCAAGCAAGTTCTCGATTCATCTGGGTGCGACTAAGATGTACCATGTTCTGAAACGGTATTATCATTGGGTCGGGATGAAGAGAGATGTAGCAGATTGGGTCGCAAAATGCGACACGTGTTCGTTAGTAAAGGCAGAGCATCGAGTTCCGAGTGGTTTGTTGTAGAGTCTGCCCATTCCTGAGTGGAAGTGGGATATAATCACATGGACTTTATAGTAGGATTGCCTAACTCGAGAACTTTTGATGCTATCTGGGTGATTGTGGATTGGTTGACTAAGACAGCATGATTTCTGGCCATTAAAAAAACTGATGGAGGTGAGGTTTTGGCTAAGAAGTTTATGAAGGACATAGTGAGGATGCATGGAGTGCCAGCTATTATTGTGTCAGATCAGGATCCCAAATTCACTTCAGAGTTTTGGGGAGCCTTTAAGGCAGAGATGGGCACTAAGGTGCATATGAGTACGGCTTATCATCCGCAGACTGACAGGGGTGTCAGAGAGGACTATTTAGACTTTGGAGGATTTGCTGAGGATGTGTGTGTTGGATTAGGATGGTCACTGGGTTGATCACTTGAGCCTGGCTGAGTTTGCGTATAACAACAGTTTCCAGGTGAGTATCAGTATGGCTCTTTACGAGACTTTGTATGGGAGGCCGTGTAGGACACCTTTATGTTGGACCCAAGTGGGGGGGGGGAGGGGGGGAGAGAAGCATTTATGGTGCTATGTTTGTTCAGGAAACGACGAATAAGATCCGTGTGTTGAGGCTGAACATGAAAGAAGCTTAGGATCGGCAGAAGAGTTGTGCAGATCGAAGAAGGAAAGAGCTTGAGTTTGCCATGGGAGATCGTGTGTATCTCAAGATGGCTATGTTGAGGGGTTCTAACTGATCCATTTCTGAGAACAAGCTGAGTCCGTGTTTTATGGTTGTGTTTCTAGTAGTGGAGTGAGTTGGATCAGTGGTGTATTGGCTTGAGTTAACTCCGATTGTGAAGGCATTTCATAAGGTGTTTCATGTTTCGATGTTGAGGAAGTGCCTGCATGAATCAGAGGAGTTTGTGGCTAAGATTCCTGAGGATCTGAAGCTTGATTTGACGGTCCCGGCGGGTCCAGTGAGGATACTCGAGAGGAGTATCAAGGTTCTGTGTCGGAAGAAGATTTCGTTGTTGAGGATTTAATAGGATTGTGGCGGTTGCCAGGATGAGACTTGGGAGCCAGAGGCAAAGATGAAGCTAAAGTTCAGGAAGTAGTTCGATAAGCAGGTCACCGTTTGAGCTTAGCTTTCTTTGCGGTTTTAGTTTCGGTTTGGCTTTTGTATCGGTGTTTTTGTTTTTGGATTATTGTATTTTCGTTTTGTTGTAACGATTAAACGTTGTTCTTTTGGAAATTTATAAGAAGGAGTTTTCCTTATTTATTTCATGTGTTTAATAAGATGTGTAGTTCTTATTATTGTGATATTTCGATTTTTGGAAATATCATGCCGTAGACCATGAGAGGTAGTTTTAGTCAATAGGTGCTCTGAGATGTTTAAGAATCGATTACTTAGGGACTTTGGTCCCGAATAGCTCATTTAGTGCGATTGCTTGGTGTTCTTTCGCGGGGGTACAAGTCCTCCAGATAGAGCGATTGCTTTGTGTTCTTTCGTGGGGGTGCGAGTCCTTCAGATAGAGCGATTGCTCTGTGTTCTTTTGCGGGGGTGCGAGTCCTCCAGATAGAGAGATTGCTCTGTGTTCTTTTGCGGGGGTGCGAGTCCTCCGACATTCTAAGGTAATCCTAAAACTTTTCTTGTGTTTTTATTACTTTAAAATTTTGCATTTGTCGATAATAAATTAGTTAATTGGTTATTATTAGAATGGTTACGAGTAATTACTTAGATATGGAATTGTACTTTAAAATTAATAATTAACTAAAATTTCAAGGTTAGGAATCATTAAAATTGATTATTTTATTTATATTGTTGTAATCAATTAAATTGTTAATTTACTAATTTTTTTAAATTAATTTTTAGGTTAACTAATTTTAAAATATTTAAAATATATTGTAGATGGATAACGAGTATAGTCAATATATTATTGTTGGTCGAGATAGAGGTAGAAGTCTTTCACGACCGGGACAGCGTGCACATCACACAAAAAGCTCTACTACCGACTCTGGTTCCGCGGTTCCTAAGACGCAGCCAACGCCACCTCTCGAGGCAGATCCTAGAGCAATTCTGTCATGGGATGACATGACCCTAGAGCAGCTTCTCGTTAGTTTCGGACGCCTGGCTCTTACCCATTTACAACCTAACTTGACCGGCAACGCTATGTGGTAATTAAAGTTTTTTACACAGTTTTAATTTAATTTTTGTTATTAATTATTAATATATTTACACGTAATATGTTTTCATATATTTTTCAGGTTTTCCAAAGGTTCCGTCGCTAAGGATATTAGAAAGATCATTGAGTGGGATTTCAAGACACTACACACGAGATGGAAATTTGTTCCCATAGCGACGCGGGATCAGTGGTACAAACAATTCGCGTTAATTTTCTTTTTTTAACTTCTATTTTTTTATTAAAATTTTTAATTTTTGTAACTTATGTTCTTATTTTTTTAAAGCAAAAATACTATTGTGACCCGCGATCAATACTCTTATTCGCGACGAATTCGATGAGAAAGCGAAGAAACATCTTGGCAACCAGATAGGACGGTGGAAGAAGAAGTGGCAAAACAATCCGGATCCGAAGGTGTGTATGCCGTCTTTCTTCGATCCCAATATTTGGGATGGCCTTGCCATCTTTTGGGAGTTGGAGACTTCTCAGGAGAAGTCTGCCCAGTGTTCGTCTGCTCGATTGACGAAGGTTGATGGTGACCAGCAGTCAAAGCATTGTTCGGGAAAGACGTCTTTTGCAGAGCAAGCTCGTGTGATTGTAAGCTATTTTTTTTACGTTTATTTTTTACGGTTACAAAAATAATAACATATAATATGCTTTCTTAGAAAAAGGATCTCCCGCTAAGATGCCAGAGGTTTGGGAGAATACCTACCGCAAGCGGGACGAGACGTGGGTTGATCAACGTGTCCACAAGCTCCATGCCGATGTCATTGAACGAGTCGAGGAACTCTTATCCCAGCCTACTCCCGATGGTCAACCTACTCAAATGAAACCATTGCCGATCAACCGTGTCGCAGCAGAGGGAAAAACTTAATTTCCATTTAAATTTTATTCACAATTTTAATGTTATTATATTATTAACATTTAACAAAAAAATTTATTTTATTTTCTAGATGAATCCTCGAAACCGTAAGGGAAAGATGGCATTTACAAGATCAATCCCGACGGATGACCATGGAGTTCCGTTTTGTCCCGTATTAAGATATGCTTTTGATCCTGATGTGACGAAGAAGCCCCACGAAACGACAGAAATGGTCAACCAAACGACACAAAATCTCGACCAAACGACAAAAAACCTCCGCAAAGCGGTAAAGAAGATCCAGATGTTATAGGCTTCCAATGCCGTGTACAATAACATGTTCGAGGTGTTAGCGATGACAAACCCCGTGCTTGCTAGTTTGTTGACTCCGAAGAGAGAAGCAGCAACAATAGCAGCAACATCATTGGAGACTAAAGAAGAATGAGGCAGATCGAACAAGGATCAGGATCCATTCGAACCAAGATGAGGATCCGATCCAAGAACAAATCTATTTTATGGCCTAGATTTTTTTCGGTTTTAATTTTATGTAATAAACTTTATTTCAAGTTTTAAATATTTTCAGATTTTTATTTTTTTTTTAAATTAAAAACTTAATAATTATTTTTATTTTGTTTTTTTTAAAATCAGATCAATAATCCTCGCAATTTCCTCGGACATTAGATCAATCAACCTCGCAATACCGTCGCAAATATTAGACGCAATTTTGTCGCAAAATTAAAGCGCCGCTTAATCATCGTAAATTAAATCGCCATAAAAACATCGCAAATCAAGCCACCGCTAGATTGTCACAATTCTAAATGCCGCAATACTGTCACAAATCAAACTGCCGCTAGGTTGTCGCAATTCCAACAGCCGCCAAATAGATGCAACTGCATCGTAACTTTGCGGCGAAATAGAGGCGGATGCAATTGCCTCGCATATTGTTAAGACGCAAATACGTCACTATTTTAGTGACGCATTTGCGAAGCAACATAATTCGCGGCGAAATTAACTTTGCGACGAGCCAGTCGCGACAAACTTATTTTCCTCGCAAAAGGGGGTGTTTTCTTGTAGTGATAAAAGTGCTTCCATCTCTGAGTGTAGGGGAGAACACAGTCGCCGGAGTCCCTTTGCGCTCATCAAGACGGTACCGTTTCCTTGACGACAAAACCTTCCAACCCCGGATTTTATGTCCGTTCCATGAACCATCAACCTAGCACCTGACATTAAATTTTTATTCAACCCATGAAAATGCTAGTTCCTTTACAGAGTGGATCTGTACTTAGGCCTCATTCTAAGCCTTATACTCATTCATTGACCACATTCGCTAGGGTGTCCACATGCTCTGAATCATGCTCCTGAAAAACTTTTTTGTTCCTTACTTTCCATATAAATAACAATATCCAAGGGAATAGATCATAATCGCCACTTTGCTCCCTCCTCTGTGGACTGCACCAAAAGAGAAAATCCGTATTTGCACAAAAAGATGTAGAAGGGAAATAATCTCTTCCCAAGGAAAAAGAGGCTAATTCCCAATCCTCTAGGAGCCCGGGCAAGAGAAGATCGCGTGGTTGATCGTTTCTTCCTCAGAAGCACACCTAGCACATAAAGTTGGCAAATTAATACCCCTCTGGTTTAACCTTGATGTTACTGCCAGGAAGAAATTGCCACATAAAATGTTTAATCTTTTGTGAACACCTCACTTTCCACTCACATGCCTTCATACTTGGTTCCTCGAGTACTGCAAACTCCGAATATTTTTAGAGCATATTCGTGAGCCAATATCGTGACATAACCATATAATTACCATATTTCGTGAAATGCCAGATCATTTTATCCTCCATGAATACCAGGCGGAATTCTCATCCTCGAATTATTGATATTTAAGGAGAGACAAGAATCAGGGATACAAATGCTATCTCGATCCAAAATGTCTTGAAGATCAAGTCCGATGAAGGTCTTCCAAACAGTATTTGGATCTGAAATTTGGATAGCGAATAGGAAATTGACTTAGCTTTCTAATGGCGGTGGTTTTAAGTCATTTGGAGCTGTGGGTCAAGAGATATGGCGTTTTTAGTGATGACATGTCTACCAGTTCTGTTCAAGAACCAAGCTACAAAGGGGAAGAAGCTTCAGCCAGCACTTGACCGACCATTTGAGAGTGCATGGTCGGGACACATTTTGGTACCAAATCCGGGTTTTGACCCAGGTTGACCCGTGTATATTTCTCTTTTCCTATATATATGTTTCTAAGCACATTTAAACCCAAAGTTTCCTTTCCTCTAGAGTTGGGCTAGATCTAAACTCTTTTTATGATGATTTTGAGATGATCTTCACATTTATCATTTCAATTTAGAGGACAATTCTTCAACCTTTATCTTTATGTACTAGTTTTTGTCTAGGATTTCTTCTTTCTCTTATTTTATTTTATTTGTCTTGTTAAAGTTTGAATCTTTTCATGGTGTATTGAAGTTCTTTATCATTGTATATCTTGAATCATGCTTATCTCTTTATTAGTCTTAGCTTATCATTCTCATCTTTGTGTGTTTCTGTTTGTTCTTCACCTTGTTTAGGATCTAGTCTTTTAGTTTCATATAGGTAATGCTATATTAGGATGATTTGACGTTTAGATGATGATGATTTAGGTTGCTACTGGTTGGGTCCTTCATTTGGGTTTTTCTTAATGCTAGTTTAGATTTGATCACTCAAAATCTATATCATAGGTTATTTCACGCCCAGAAGGTGTTCGATGAAATGCTTAAACCACTTTTTATGAGCTTTTCTTTCCTATGCAACGAAAGTTGATGTTATGGGGATTTGTGAACTTAATGGAATTAATCTATCATGTTTGGATGTTATCTAATTTGCGAATGAGAGTTTAGCTCAATTAGGTGATTAGCAAATTAATTAGTGCCATGAGGGTGGGCTAGTTTGCATTAGTGTTCCATGTTTTAAGATCTTTAATCATTCATTGAACTTGAGATATACCATAAAGTTGGTTAGCCTTGAATGTGTTTAAATTGAACTAATGGGTTTCATCTTCTAGAGAGTGATTATTTCAACCCTTGATTCATTGTTTGATTGTCAATCATTTCTTACGTAGGTTAAGCCCCATGGTTCAATGCTTTTATTTTCCTTATCTTGTCTCTCATTTCATTTGGTATTGATGTGTTTAGTTTCATTTTAGGTTGTTAGTTTCATTAAGTCTTTGTTTAAATTTCATTTGCTTAGGTTGTTAGATTGCATCAAAAACCCAAAAAAATCCTTGCTATAGATTAATTTGTTTCCAGCATCTTTAGTGTTTGCAATCTTTAGTCCTTGTTGGATTGATCCTTAAATACTACCTCAGTGTACCAAGCACTTGTGATTTTATTTGAGTCTTTATAAATTGTAAAGCTTAGATCGCCTAGTTAGATCATTTGCTCTTTAGTCAAATGGGCATAATTAGTTGCGCATCAATCAATTTGTTAATTAGGAAAGTATTGGGAAAATTCAGCAGTTTTAATAAATTGTGAATTAGGTCAAATGGATAATTAGGGATCGTAAAAGGTAATCGCCGGCATAAAGGGAAAAAAAGGAGGGAAACGAGCTTGGCCCATGAAGTAAGGAGGAGGAGAAAATTTAGGAAAGTGAATATTCTTCTAGGGAATTTGGTGTAGTATATATAGTGAGCAAAGCGAGCTCATTATTCTTTACACCGAAAGTAATTCTCTCTCTAAAGGAAAAGGATAGGAGGAGCTTGAGAAGGAACTCAACGCCCCACGTTCCTAGGAGAGAGGTTCAAAGCCAAGGTAAGGCGCGATCCGTACTTAATATATTCTTTCTCTTTTTTTCTACATTATAGTTTTCATGTAGTGTATAGTAGTATGGGTTAAGGGTAGTATAGAACTGGGTCAAGAGAAACTCAGCGTGGTTAAGAGAACCGGCCGAGGGCTTGATCCAAGTACATAAGTGATACGTACTGATGAGATCCAGATGTATGCTTACGATGATAACGGACTATGGTCCGGATATATGTGGTATGATGAAGTGGACAGTGATCCGTACAAAGGTCCGTACGTACACGATATGATGGAATGGATGATGATCCGTATGTACGTGGTACGATGATGGATGTGATCTGTATGTATGCAGTACGATGAAACAAATGATGGTCTAGTACGTGAAGTGTTCATGTATTAAGTGTACTGGTATAGCCTCGGGGTTGCCTTAGTATAAAGATCTAGAGATGCTATCGGTATGAGCTCGGGGTTGCCTTGATACATCTTGGCCAAGGTCAAGATGGGTAGTGTAGGAGCAGAGATCGCATCAATGTTAACCTAGAAAGCAGTTGCCCGCGGATTGGAAGGTCTTGATGAGATATCAATACGACCTCAATCTAAAAACAGCATTAAGCCATAAGGATAAGCATTAGCTTAGCCATAGGGACAGTGACACAGCATGCGGTTGGATCATGGCGTTCCAGCTAAGGACTCGTAGGTGTGAATGGTATATGGTCTAGACAAAGACTTGATCTATAAATTCGTTGGCTATGGATTGAATACATGCTTCGAGCACATGCCATGGGATTTCAACCATATGATCGGGGAAGCTTGTCTTGGCTAAGCCTAAGACAAGAGTGACTCATTGTTTGTTGAGAAATGATGGTTACTGTCATTTTCGAATAGAGTCTTGCATGGGCGTAGATATACCCATCCCAAGGAGCAACCACGAGTAAAGTGATTGATCCGATTGCGGTCATTGGTAAGTGGCTCGATAGATCATCATTAAATCATGAAAATAGAGCTATGGTAAGATAAACGATCGAGTGAGGATTGTCTAAGTTGAGGTATGTTTATTCATAGGTTCTCCTACGGAGAAACTACGCTACAGAAAGGTAGAATGACAATTGACTCACGTAACTTTGCGGTTACCTTTGGGGACTCATTGTATGATTAAGTATAACTAAAATAAGGACTTCGATCGAAAGAAATATCATTACCCGCTGGTTTGCTTGCTTGTCGGATTAAACGTACCATTAGGGTAAGTTTCTACCCAGACAGGTGTAGGAGTCATAACTCGCACAATTGAATTTGTAAGGGTTTTAGAGGAAACGTGAGACTTCTAGGTAACCCACAATGCAAAAAGATGTAAAGATTTGTTTTTATTGCTCTGAGAAAATTTTGATCCTCTTTTTGGGTGAATACAATGAGATATATATAGCTGAGTAATAGATTTGGGTTTGACCCATTAAACAGTTAAATAGTTTTTAGTCCCATATTATTATTAAGTTCATCTTAATGTGGGCTTAATATTATTATGAGCCTAATTCTAAATTGAGTTTTTACAAGCCTGCTCATGATTTATGTGCTTGATTTTAAAACAAAGGTTTTAATATTTATAAAACCTGGAGGAACTGCAAGTGCACAGCAGACAATTGTAGTACTTAGGGGTCGAACCACTGGAGACTAGTTGTTACGCTACAAATCTATAAGATATAAATTAAGCTAAGTCAGAATATAATTAGGTTTTGGGTTTTATAGCAAAAAGAGAAAAACAAATAAGAAAACAATAAAGCAAGTAAAGGATAGAAAAGTTAGAGAATAAGCAAATCACAAGTTCATATGAAAATACAAGAGATATATCGAATTAAGGGTTTAATAAGAACCGTTCTATAATTATAAATTACTCAAGAAAAATCAACTTACTTTCGTAGCGCCAATTTCTATATCTAACAACCTAAATCACATAACTTCCGCTAATAATCAGCCAGCTAAACAAGCTTTAATAATCCAAATTCATTTTGTTCACAAAGATTTATCGATCTACTCTCGTATGCTATAATCCCTTGATCACAAGCTTCATAATTCAACTCCTGTTGGTTAAGACGCATTTTGATCTAATTAGGTTCAAGTAATACAACACTTTCGGTGAGTAAATTACCCTAATAGCAATAGCTAGGTTGTCAATCAAGCTACAGCAATAAACATAAATTTATATGATGATGAACCATAAGATAAACCTTAGAATTTCGATAAATAAACAAGCATAATCACGGAATCATGGAAATCCATTCATCCTAACAAGCAACTACTCTTCATGTTATGAAACATGGAGCAACTAGGGTAGATTATAAAATGGTAAATTCGTGATAGATAAGTACACAAAGATGGATCTCTTAGAACAAAATTAGAGAAGAACACCATGACCTTCATCGCTCTTTAACAAGACATATTAATGAAGAACAAAAGAGAAACAAAATTACATGTTTTATTTGGTGCCTAGGGCTGCTCTCCTTCTCCCAAGAGTCTATAAGCAAGTATATATAGGTGCTTGAAGAGGGTTTAGGTCGGTGGACTCCTTAGGGTTTCACTTTAGGCAAAAACGTCTTTTTGTCGATAACTGCCTAAATTGGATTGTGGCAATAAACAGAGACTTCGGCCCAATTAATGTGTCGTGGATTAGCCCATATGTGTCTCTTGAGTCTTGGCAATGGTCAAGTGCACCAGTCCTCTAACTTGATCGGTGTCTTGACTTCTTTTGCACTTGCTTCATCTTCGAGGCTGTTTGACATGTCTTCAGTAGATCTTGAATATCTGCAGAATACAACTCCAATTGATGTAATTCCAACTCCATTGGAAATATGACTCAAAGGGCTATCTTCATATGAAATTTCATCTCGTTCCAAGTAGATTTGATCTTCCTTCTGTGGCTAACTTTCAGACGTATACCTTCTGTCCAACTTGAGAAATTGTAAAATCTTAAATTTTGAAAACTTGGATTAGCTCCTTTGACTTTGATAAGTTGTTGTATAATGTAGAATACCCATTTAGCTCCTTTTTACGGCATTTTTGATGATTTGACCTATGTGACTCTTAAAACCCCAATATACAAGAAAACTACCTATTTTGATAGAAAAACTTATTAAATAGCATAAAAACAAATGAAAATAGATAGTAAAATTGGTAAAATACAAGGTATATCAATGATTTCTTCAAGCCTTTTGCATAATCGTTCTTGTCGTTATATCGATCTTGAATCCGACCCCTACAGTTAGCCCCCCCCCCCCCCCCCCCCCCCCCACCATCTTGGTAGTATCGAGTTATGATGATGCCAACGTATAAGCTGTTGAAGTCTGAGATTGATGTGATGGACTATGAAGCAGTCAAGCGTTGACGTCTTGTCATCGAACTCGGGAAATTGCAGTTATTCCATGTTAAGTTGATGCTATCATGTTTCCTGGACTTGCTTTTGTTGTTTAAAAATAAGTTTAGTGAGCTGAAGAGATTGTCGGGCTTTGTTGTATTGAACTTTGACGCCCGTTAGAAGAATTTCTGAAATTTTTACCAAAATCCTAGGGATTTTAAGAAATCCTCCTGCTATAAATAGGTCCCCTTTTTCCCATTATTCTTATCAAGGGACTATTTCCAAAGTAAAAGGTAAATTTTTTTAGTTTTTTTTTTGGTTGTGTAGTGTAAATTTTTTTATTATTATTATTATTTTTTGTTTTTTATTCCTCTTCCCAACTATCTTCACACCACCTAGGGTGGGAGGTTTGAGGCAGATGTGGTAAGTAGATGGCACAGCGCGCATCAAATTTATCAATGGGGTCCCTGAGATTATGTTGTGTTGTAGATAGCTGGTGATCTGCTACAGCGAATTTCACGATTTTGGTCATCCCGCCAGCTTGAACAGGAAGCTAGATAGTTCCCATTGTCGTTATTGTCTCCCTGGAGAAACTAGTCATCGGTGTTGGTCTTCCTTCGAGGTTGCTAAGGTTGACGTTCATTTTCTCGAGAGTTTCGCGGAAGACAGCATTTAGAGAGCTCCATGTATCAGTGAGGATCCAGGATACGTTGAAGTGATTGACGACGAGCTTAACCACCAGAGGGTCGTTGTGAGGTCGATCAATGTCAGCTGTCGCTTCTTCTTCGTAGGAAATTATATCATTCGGCAGCTTTGATGGCTTAACCATATTTTTGCTAAATTTGGCTCTCCACTGGTACGCTTTGATGGAAGCCACAGTATCTAAGCAATAATGATCCTTTCATTATCATAAGTATGTCACGACGAGACCCACATGCTGCTAGCTCGTTGCTTTGCCTTGTGGGTGCAGGTTGTTCATTTTGTGCGCACTATTCGCCTTGCGCATGCTGATCCTCATTGGTGTCCATCTCAAAATCTTTAACGTCAATGTTACCCTTATGTTTTCCAATGGCTAGTGTAGCAGCAAGATTTAAGCCATGGGTCCGACACTTTACCGTAGAGTGCTCAACTAATTTATGGTACTCGCAGTATGGCTCTTTGTCGTAGATGTTCTCATCTCTTGTCCATGTTTTTGACTAGCTACCGCGACCTCAACTGCGGCTGCGACCTCTGCCTCGTCCTCTGCTATAACCTTGGGATTCTATTTGGAAACTCTGAGCGCCTTCGGATTCGTGGTGCACGAATCATGATCCTTTGTTACTCTCCTTGGGGTGAGGCCTATTGTAAGTAGGAGGAGGGTGAGGCGTGGACTTTGTCTCCTCCTTGATTGTCACAAAGTTAGTGGCTCGGTGCAGAGCATCTTGGATTGTTGTGGGCTTATTCAGGATCATCTCTCTGCGAAAATCAGAGTCGCACCACAACAACTTCTTTAGCGCCTCAAGCGCATTTTTATTGCTGACGCCCTCGACTTTGGATAGCACCGTCTTGAAACGCTCGATGAAGCTTCTTAATGTCTCATTATGACTTTGTTGTAGAGTCCAGAGATCCGCGTCAGATATCTCTAGCTCGATGAAGATGGCGTAGTGCTTCAGGAACACTACGGACAACTGCTTGAAGTTGTCAATGAAATTCCTTTCTAGCTTAGAAAACCATTGAAGAGCTGCTCCTTTGAGATGATTGACAAAAAAAGAGACAGCGTCCTGCATCTTCTTCACCTTCCTTGAAGTTAGCTCGTCCCAACATGATTGCGAATGCACTCAAGTACTTCGAAGGATCATTCCTACCTTCAGAGAATGATACTTTGATTCGTCTTGGATCGGATACTCTGACTCTCCTGATGTGACTCTGAAAAGCCTCTTCTCGTTCTTCCTTAAGCTCGGACCGCTCTGACCAGATCAGGTCCTCTTCTTCGTCTTCAAAGCTTTGCTCTCGTTCTACATTGGCGTTGCCTTGTTCAGCGTTAGTCGTCATTCTACCAGGGGCAACATTCTCTTGATGATGTTCAGCTCTCGGATTCTTCGAATTGGTCGTCGTAGTTGTTGTGACGTTCGGTCGCCCAATTTCATTTTGAGCAGTCGCGCCTTGCTCGTCTTGCGGAGTTGGCAGAGGAAGAGGTAGACCTTACCCTCTTGGTGCTCTGACTGGAGTTGCAAAATCCAAATATGTTGGAATTATTCACGCTATGGGTCGTATGAACATACTGGGTTCGCAAACATACCCGCTCTTCCGTTTCGGACCAAGTCTATTGTTGCGAGGACCCGTAGTTGCTGGTTGATTTTCTCCTGCTTCTTTGTCCTCTAAAGCAGTGTCTCTGGCATCGTCTTTATCCCAGTTAAGAACTCAGGCGTCACCGCTGAGACTAGTGTTGCTGGAGTGTGGAGAAAAATCGCCGTGTTGTTTGTCATGTTGTTCGTCGTGTTCCTAATTCCAGCGTTTTCATCTCCCGATCCGTTGTTGTTTCTGTCGATGATTGGTTGTTGATTATCGTCTCTGGACATCCTTGCTTACGTAGCTTGCACGGTGATTCGTTTGAGTAATAATGTCTCATGTGTCCCTTTAGTCGGCGCCAAATTGTAAGAGTCGTAACTCGCACAATTAAATTTGTAAATGTTTTAGAGGAAATGTGAGAGTTCTGGGTAAACCACAATGCAAAAAGATGTAAAGATTGGTTTTATTGCACTGAGAAAATTATGATCTCCTTTTCTGGGTGAATACACTGAACTATATATAACTGAGTAATAGATTTGGACTTGGCCCATTAAACAATTAAATAACTTTAAAGCCCATATTATTACTAAGTCCATTTTAATATGGGTTTAATATCATTGTTGGCATAATTATAAATTGGGCTTTTACAAGCCTTCTCATGATTTCTTCAGGCCTTTTGTAGAATTGTTCTTGTCGTTATATTGATCTCATATGAGTGGAATCCAACCCCTATAACAGGATTGGGCCGAGCAAATGCAATTGTTGCTCGATTGATCCTTAGTCAACAAAATAATAGGTCTAATGGTAAGATTAGTTTGAAAAGCGCTCAAGAAGTTCAAGTAAACTCAAGCTAAGACTTATACGACATGGGGTTTTGAGGACGAACATATATTGAGTACAATTTGGTATCTAAGTCTTCCAAAATTAACGGATAGTCTTATGTGTATATTTTTGCAGAGACGGCTACCGTAGTGCCATTAATGTTGTCATGGGTAACGTATTGGGATAGCCATGCTTACCTGGGGCCGACCATACAGGGTAAAGGTATGGTGTGAAACGCTTCTGCTATTATTTGAGAACATAGAGTTATTAAAGACTAGGTTCATTTGGTAGTAGAAACATTGCTTGTGAACTGTAGAAAAGAGTATAGAGTAGAATGCATGTTAAAACATAGGAAAGTCGGTTCACAAGGCCACCCGAATTATATGATTGCATAGGGCGTATGTATGGGCATGCATTCTTCCTTGTTTGTGCTTGGCCTAAAAAAGGGCACGAAGACCTAACTTGACAATTGCGGCCTGTTAGATGAATCACGGTTTAAGAACATTTCACCAACGTGCCGAATGACGGTAATCTTGTGGAGATTGTTGATGGTTTAAGAAATCGTTTAACCACAAGGGATAAGGAATCCAGGTTATTCAGTACAAGGACGTACTAAGCATTTCTTAGGACGGAAGTGTTAAGTCTAAAGTGTTAAAGTAAAAAGTATATAGGTTACTTGTAAAGTGACGTGACACAAAGTGCTTGGCATTATGTGGAAGTTATAGTGGTTAAGGGTAGTTTATGATGTGTTAAGTCATGGAACGAAGAAGACCGTTTTACTGAGTATTCAATACTCACCCTTTACCTAAGCGGCAGGATAGGTGACCATGGAGGTGGACCAAAGGATGGCAAGGACGGAGCAGCGGGAAATGGTGAAGACTTTCCCAAGGCAGTATAAATAGTACCTAACTACATTGTAATTTACCAGACAATGTAAAAAAAATTTAGAGCAATGGAATGATATTTAAGTTGACTAATATTTGGTCGTAGACTTCTAGTCAATGAACTGGGTGTTACAATTTCCTCCGGGTTTATAAATTCCTTTAGAATCGGTTGATGCCAATCTTTTGTAGCAGGATTTATTAAATGGTTTACCTTAAGATTAGAGTGCAAAATTATAACTCGACCCCTAGCCGGCCGACCGAAAGTATCTAGTATCCATGGATCATCCCACACCGCAATCCCGAGTCCCGTACCCATACATATGCGACTTCCTTTCTACAGTAAATTTTTGGCCGATAACATACTTGTCCATCTAGAAAGATAGAGACTGATATTTCTTAACCTCTAACGGATGACAATTCATAAAATACTCCTTTATAACTTTTTCAACCACCGATTTGGGGAATTGGTACAAGCGCCATAATTGTTTTGCCAATAGGCCAAGGTAAAAGTATCTAGAGAGCGGAAATCCAAACTACCCTCCTCTTTGGCCGTACAAAACTTATCATATGCTACCCAATGTAGTCTCCGATTACTTCCATTAGAGCTCCACTAGAAGTTTGTTATAACACTTGTTAACTTAGAGATTGAAACATGTGGAAGGGGGAACCATGAAAGAATATAAGTGGATAAAGTGAGAGCCACTAATTTAATCAGGGTTTCTTTTCCTCCTTTGGATAAGAATTTGGCCGACAATCCATTTACCCTTTCATTAAGCCCCTTCGTAAGATTGTTGAAAATCTGAATTTTGGAACCTCCCAAACTTTCAGGTATCCCTAAATAGTTATCCATACTTCCCTCTTTGTCTATCTTGAGCAGTTTTTTTTCATCTGCATCCTAGCTTGCGTGGGAATATCATGCCCAAACATGATCGATGACTTTTGGAAATTAATTTCTTGACCCGATGACAAACCATATTTCCATAGAATTTCTAAAATAACCTTCCATTCATTCACCCTCTTTAGCCTTACAAAACAACAAGCTATCATCTGCAAAAAGAAGATTGGCTATTGGTGGGATCCTTCGAGCAATTTTAATTCTCGTTAATAAGTGTGCCCTCTTTTCTTTTTGAATATTAGCTACCAATACCTTTGTGCAAAGAATGAACATATATGGAGATAACGGATCCCCTTAGCATAACCTCGATTTGGGATTATTCGGCATCTTGATTGTCCATTTAACAAAACCTTGTATAATACCGAACGTACACACCGAATTATCCAGGTAATCCATAACTGAGCAAACCCAAGCCTTTGCAATACATGTTCCAGAAAATCCCATTTGATCCTATCATAAGCTTTGCTCATATATGTTTTAACCGCCATCAACTCACCCATGCATGAGTGATTGGTTTGTAATCCATGAAACATTTCCTACGAGATAAGAATATTATCTGAAATGAGTCTCCCTGACACAAACACCGATTGCGTTTTCGTGATCACCTTTGGTAAAATCTTTTTCAATCTCAAACACAATATCTTCAATATGATCTTATACCCCACATTGCATAAACTTATAGGCCTAAATTCTGACATTCGTTTCGGCTTTTCTATTTTCAGAATAAGACAAATATTTGTCGCATTCAATCAAACATCAAAATTCCCCCTATGGAAAAAGTGCTTGACTTCCTCAACTAATTCCCCTTTAATCGATGACAAGAACCATTGATAAAAAAGTGCTATCATCCCATCTTGCCTCGATGCCTTTTCTGGATTCATCACAAATATAGCTTTCTCCACCTCAGCCTCTGTAACCTCCTAAATTAATCCCTCGTTCATGGTCCTGGTAACCCTTTCTTGTACCTCTTCTAAAACCTCATTATCATCCTGCGTCGTAGATGCTGTGAATAAGGAATTGAAATACTCTGAAGCAGTTGATTCTAGTCCATAATCTATTTTCTCCCAAACCCCTTATTCTTTAATAATTCCTATAATCAAGTTGTGTGCCCTCCTCTGTTTAGTAGAACCATGAAAAACTTTGTATTCATATCCCCATCCTTATACCGGTTTCGACTCTTTTGTGGACGGCCCATGTCCATAAATTTTGTCTTCTATCTAGATGGATTAAGATCATATGGGTCCGCAAACTATATGGCTAGACCATACTTAGCCCATTAAAAAGTTTGATTTTACGATTTTGACAGGAAAATATATTCCGCAATTTTACGATTTTGACATAAAAATGATAATTCGTTATTTTCAAGTTTCTAGAGAAAATATATTTTGCGATTTTGATTTTTACATATAAAACGAAATTTACAAAAAAAAATTATCATTATTTTTTCTACACCCATCTAGATGGCCTATGTCTATAAGTTTTGTCTTCTATCCAATTGGGTTAGATCATATTTATCCGTAGACTATATGGGCTATACCATTTTTAGCCCATTAAAAAAGTTTGCTAATCCACGGGGTCTAATCTAATTTCAAATCTAATTTTTTTATTTTTTGAATTTTTTTTCAAATTCATGTTTTTGATCTGGTTATGAGATTATGGTGAACATCTTCCAGATACGCCTTCATGATGTAGCATGGTATCCCTGGATGATGAATGGCTCAACTTGTTGCACTTCAAAACCTCTATTGTATATATATTTTTATCTTTACTTATATTTACATCCCTTTTTTTGTTTTTTACTTAGCTTAGACTATTAAAAATTTTCCTTTTAACTATTTAGCTAATTTCTTGATAATTATTTTGTTAGTTTTCCATTATTAATATTATTTTTGTTTTATTAAATTTATATTTCAACACATGTTATCATCTGATAAATATTAAATACATGTCACAATCTCGTAAATTACAATTTTGTTTACGTGTCGCGTTCTCGTCGAGCGGCTTCTCTTTTATATCATAAGATATATATATCTTATGATATATGTCCATTTCAATCTAACTAGTTAATCTTATTAACTTCTTTTCAAAGAAAAAACCTCATGCTAATTTGAATTAAACTTGACATATTTAGTTAATCATTGTCTAATTTTACATGTGAGACTTTGATTGATAATCTAATAATATTATACATACACAATTAAAAAAAGAAAAAGGCCATAATAGTTCATCTAATCATTTGTATTACAGATATCATTGTCTCACCACCCGGATATCTAAATTCGCCTATCTTAATATACATATCACTGAAAAAATGAAAATAAAGCGCATATATGTGTATTTTTAACATTTTAAATGACAAATAAGGTTTAGACCAAAAAAAAAAATTGACAGATAAGGTTTTGTATATTTGTCAATTGTGGATATTCTCTATATACCGTTTAACTACAAGTGGAAGTGGTGGTCTTGGATTTGAGGGAGGACCAACTTTGTAGTTCTTAACTCTCCTAGATTACGACATGGTTGCTCGTAAGATCTGGACTTTTATATTGTGACATTTATTATATACACCTAAACAAAGTATTTTAAAAAGAAAGAAAAAAATCAAGCTTGAATATATACAAGTCCCATATATTTAATGTAATATTCAAGTTTATATATAAGGCTGGTGAGAATGGCGATCGATACTCAGCATGTATTCCGAAACTTTCTTTTCTCTCTAAAAATAACATCAATTTTTTAAGTCAGTAGATGTAGCAAGCAAACATGTAAACCACGTAAAATTCCATCAAGTTTTTTTTTACGTTTCTGACGATTTTCTTACATCAGTTATATAACTTTGAACTGAATTCAGCACCACGACGAGTGAAGACAAAAAGCACATACATATGAAATGTTTTTGGTATCTAGAAAATCAGATCACAAATATTAAGAATTTCTTGAAATATAAACTAGTTATCCAATGAAAGTTTGACGCATGTCTAAAGATAATAGAACCCATGTACAAACCAATTGTGGCAGACCGTCTTTTTATATGAGCAAGTGGTGCGGTCGAATATTATCCATAATTTAGAAGGGTCAAGAAATATATTTGTTATATATGTACATGTTATTTAAAAAAATTGGGTTTATTAAAAAATGAAGATTAAAAAAAAAAAATTGATTCTAATTAGAAAACCAAATAAAAAAAACTAAATTCAAGATTAGTTATATAAAATATTTTAGCAAAGGGACGTAGGTATTGATATCAATTGTTTACATTAAAGGAAAACGACATCATATTAATTAGGTAAAATTTTTTACTTGATTACATTTTGATAGTTTTTATTAATTAGATTTGGTTTATATATTGAGAGAATCATAATATTCTTCACTAATTCTCTCAAAAAGAGTTTTTGATACATGCTCTTTTAGCACATAACAACAAATAAAATTGATTTGTGTTGTCTTTGATCATTCAAAACAACATTTTAAGGTATTTTCATGTTTTTATTTATTTATTTACTAAGTGATATTTTGTTTATGATTTTTAATATGCTTATAATTCTTTTTATTATACTTTTAGGTTATATTATTCTTCAAGTTACAAAATAAAATTAAAAAAATTTATGTGATTCTTCTTTTTTGATCGATATAAATTATTCGCTGTAACTGGATAAATGAAATAATTTTGAGTTAAAAGTTTATGTCTGTATGTTACATTTGAACAAGGTCTCTATAAAGTTTGAGACGACATGAATAGTGGGATTAGAGATGTAGAACATACGGACATAAACATTCGCAATGTTACTTCCGTAGACATAAATGGTCAGAAACGTTACACATGATGCATACGTATCTCTAAAAATATTGCTTTAAAAGCAGAACTATGATGTAACCTTTTAGGTTATCCACTCAACAAAAATGGGAAGCTGAAAGAGATGTTCTCCATTATTTTTGTGGGAATTGAACAAAATAGAAGAAAACAAATTAACTAATAGTCTTTGACGATAATGGACAAGCAAGTGGGAAACAATAGCCATGTAACTTGTGAATCCATTTATTACCTTTGCAGTTCTCATAAGTTCATGAAAAAATTCCACTATTATCTACATGATGCTGAATAATTTGAAAGATATAACAAAAACAAAAAGCAAAGAAAATCTGGATTTGAGCAAATCAAACCATTCTATTTTTGTTTTGTTTTTAAATGAACTGCACAAAGAATAAGAGCTTGATTGGTACACCTGTTACCACCCACAAATGCTGCGTTTGCGGGCGGTAGCGGTTCCGAGCGTTTGACAACAATCATGGAAAACGCTTTCTACTGCTCTGTACCGCTCCAAATCACTCAAAACCAAAAGCTGCTTCCCTCGAGCGTTTGCGGTTGTGGGTGGATTAATTTTTTATTAGAAAATAAAATAAAATAAACTTAAAAATCAGAAATATATAATAAATTAACAAAAAATCAAGATTTAAATATTATAATTATGAAATACATAAATAATTTGACTTTTTTAATTAGTAACCTATTATAATTTTATATTTATAAAATCTTCACACAAAAATTCTCTTAATAAATTACGATCACAAATTTATATAAATCTAACAAACTAAAATTTTAAAATATAACATTAATCTACAAAAGAAACAATTTCTCCATTAAATTTATAACTTACATCCATAATAATAATAATAATAATAATAATAATAATAATAATAATAAAAATAAAAATAAAAAAATAATAATAATAATAATAAAAGTAATAATAATAATAATAATAATAATAATAATAATAATAATAATAATAATAATAATAATAATAATAATAATAATAATAATAATAATAATAATAATAATAAACAACGTAAGTATCATATACATGATTTTCCAGTATTTAAATTTATTGAATTAATAGTTTTTATATTTTATTATAATAATATGATTTTTGATATTTTTTATAATTATTTAATGTGTTTATATTGTTAATTTATTATTTAGCCGCTACCGCACCCGCTGTCAACCAGTCGTAAATATCCTACAAACGCACCAATTTTTAACTATTGCACCAGTCGTTCAAATCACTCAAAAACGCTTGAAACCGCAACTGCCCGCTTCCGCAAACTCCCGCAACCGCAACCGCGACCGCTGCGGCTACACCAGTCAGGCTCTAACTCTCAAAGAATTGTTTTTTATCTGATGAGAATTAATCAAACTTACAAGCGTTGTACTATCTTGCTGATCAAGCAGGATACGAAGCATACAAATTTCTTGGGACGCAAGGTGATTCCCTCCAAATCCTAGAGTGAAGCTTAAGCAATTCCTTCGCTTTTTCTTTAGTCTTGTTCCCACAACTTGCTTGAAGAACCAGACACAGCTTCGCTACAACTCCCAATTGCAACATCTCTTGCAACAAAGACGGGGTTGCGCAGAACCTCCCAATCGAAAGCAAAACCCTAACCGCCCTTTCGCTAGTTATCTGCGAGACTCTCAATATCTTTTTAGACACAACCGCAATAGCCGCTCCATGATTCAAGAATTCGGCTCTTCCTTCTGCACACTGACATAACATATCAAGAACCACCATCGCCATCTCGGAATTCCTTCTCTCAGATGAGAAAGTATCATCCATTAAAAGGTCGATTATCATCAAGATAGCTCCAGCTTCCACAGCTTTGTGTCTATTCCTTCCCCATGGACATATGATCACCAAGATCTGCATTGCTGATTTCGTCGCCTTGTGAGAGATCTGATCATGCAAGATCTGAATCACCTCCACGAAAAGCTCACGTTCCAACAATATAATCTGCATTGGATCCGCAACTTCGAGGATCTTCTTGAGAAGCAAAGCCGCATAGGCTCTTGACTCGTATATCCCACGTTGCATAATCTTAGTCAACGTCTTAACAAGATTTGTTCCTTTCTTGTTGTTTAAAAGACTCTTGAGTCCCGTCTCCGAGGCGTCGAGATGATAAAGTAAGCTTAGGGCTTCGTCCATCAAGCTCCTCGATGAATCAAATCGATTCTCCAACATATTTGATTGGCACAAATCGTTGAGATTCGAAGAAGATAGTGAAGAAGAAGGAGAGTTGTACGTATCTACGGAGTTGCTTACAATATTTGCCAAGAACTCCGGAACTTGTGCGGCTTCTAAGCATCGTTTGTTCGTCGTATTCTCTAATACTATTTGACGAAGTCTTTTGAGGCATTTGACTTGGTTTTGATGAGAAGATGATGAATCTTTGATGAGCTTTTCAATTTCGAATTTGCAGATCGGAGGTTTTGGGGTTGGAATTCTCTCAATACCGTACGATGCGTTGAGGGTACACCAAGATTGGATCAGACGACGAAGAGTATGGTTTGGTGTGAGATCGGTTTCGGTTATGACTTGTTTGGTGACTGGACATGAGTTTTTCTTACCGACAACGAGCCATTTCTCGATGCTATCTCTGTCGTAGGTTATTCCGGTGGAAACTATCACCGGATCCTTCATGATATCTAGAGAGATCGGACAAAGGAAGAAGGAAGGTATCTCTATTTCTTCTTGATCCATTTAACCCGCCAAAAAATATGAAAAGAAGAAGTTAAACTTGATGAATAAATCGAACGAAAGATTCTCAAGAAATGAAACTTTTGCTTCAAAGTGTAGTAGTTGAGATTTAGGAGATATGTGAATTGGTTTGAATACTTTAGCAAGAAGAGAGAAGGAGGGTTTGGTTTTAAATATAAAGGATAGGAGAAATAATCAGAATTATTACAAAGTCAAAACACGGAAAATACAAATATTGTAAACTCTTTTGGATAGCTGTTCCTTATTATTGTACTATTATTTTTTTTATTGAACGAACCAGAAACGTATAACGATTTGACTTTTTTTTTTTTTTTTGGGTGGTGTAACAAAAACCCAAATAATAATAAATGGTTTTCACAAAAAAAAAGTGAGACGTATGAAGAGTGTTGACTTGTCAAAAGAGATGCGATTACGGCGAATAAAGTGTAAATAGTAACGAAGTCATTAGGGGATTGGTCGTGGCGGTGGTGAAGACATAGTTTTGTCTCCTTTGTGTTTCGTTTTTACTCACATGCCATAATTGCTGATTCCTCTCCTCAATTTTTGCCATCCCCCATTTGACTTTTTTTTTCTTTTTATTCTACAAAACAAACTATATAATTGGTCAGCTTATTTCAAAACTAAAGTAAGTATAACTATTATAACCGTAAGGTAGAGGAAAATTATTGGGTTTCTTTGTCAACAAAAACAAGATTTTTTTTTTTTGGTGCCGACAAAACCTAATATAAAAGTGCCATTAACGGTCCGTTGTTAGTTTTGTACTTTGATTCAGGCTGGCAACTTTGATGACAACTTTTTGACCCATACTCCCTTGTTATACTCAACTTTGTTGATCTAAGCGCTTCGACAATATTTCGTATATGGATATTTTTGGTTGATTTTCTTTATATTTTCATATTTACTGTCTTTGATCTTGGTGTCAACGAATACGTACTATTTGGCAAATGTCTAATACAATGAACTCAATTTCAAGTTACTATAGCTGACCAAAGATTTAACATAATGCGTTTATAGATGAACGTTTCTTTTTTTCCCAGCATGAGAGAAGATTAATGATAGCAATAAATAAGGCTAATTTGCTCAATAAAAAAAAAAAATTGAATAACTAGAAATGGGAAATTGGGTTGAATAACATAGAAAAAACCTATAATTAACAACCTAACCAAATACCCTAAATTTTGTGGATATAATTAAACCACATAAGTTAATTTTGGTTAGTTTTCCAATTATTATTATTTTTTAGCTAGTGAGCAAATTAACCCATTAGAAAATTAACTAAAAATAACATCAGAATCCTATGCATTATATTGGTTATTTAGAGTTATTGGGGTTATTCAACCCAATTTCCCTAATAAATAAAACATATATACAACATGTTTCTTAACCGAAAATAACAAAAGTCATCAAAAACCCTAAAAAACACAAAAATAACAATAGCGGGATGTTTTGTTTCCGTGAGAAATCAACTTGCTAGATACAAGTTATATATTTCGATTGCAATGTCTTTTCGATTTAAAATTTCATATTTGTTTTTTAAGAAAAAGTCAAAACAATATATTGGTTTTAAAATAAAGTTATTGTTGTGAATCAAGAGAACGAATGGAGAAGATTGTGTTTATTCATTAATCATAAGATCCTTTATATAGGATTATTACAAGAGAGAAAAGGAAAATTCCTTTTCCTAATGGGAAAAGGAAAGTACATAAAAGGAAAATCCTAATTCAACTAGGATTCATTAAACCGGCCTAAAGACTAAGTGTTAATGGGCCGTAAACGGACCAGAACTAGTTATGACAATCCACTATGATTTATAACACTCCCCCTTGGATGTCATAACTCTAATGGGCTTGTAATACGCTTTGGATGTTGCCTCATTAAAACCTTACCAAGTAAAACCCATTTTGGGACAAAACCGTGGTGAAGGAAAAAGAGTACAACACGTATTACTCCCCCTGTTCTGAACCTCACTGCAAGTCTTTCAAACGACGCATTCCAATCTGATAAGTAAGTTTCTTGAACGTTGAGGTTGGAAGTGACTTGGTGAATAGGTCTGCTGAATTCTCACTTGATCGTACTTGCTGCACTTGAATTTCTCCATCTTTCTGTAGATCGGATGTGAAGAAGAATTTTGGCAGAAAGTGCTTCGTCCTATCACCTTTGATGTATCCATCCTTAAGTTGAGCTATACACGCTGCATTGTCCTCGAACAAGACCGTCGATTCCTGCTTACCTTCGGCCATTCCACAATCCACTCTTATGTGCTGGGTCATCAGCCTTAACCAAACACACTCACGACTAGCCTCATGAATTGCCAATATCTCTGAATGATTAGAAGATGTAGCTGCAATGGCCTGCTTCATTGACCGCCAAGATATTGCAGTTCCTCCATGAGTAAACACATAACCTGTCTGGGACCGTGCATTATGAGGATCTGAAAGATAACCTGCATCAGCAAAACCAACTAAACCGTCCTTAGATTGGTTAGTATAAAATAGACCCAAGTCTTTCGTTCCTTGTAGGTAACGAAGAATATGTTTTATCCCGTCCCAGTGCCTTTGGGTCGGACATGAGCTAAATCTTGATAATAAATTCACGGCAAAACATATATCTGGCCTAGTGTGGCTTGCCAGATACATTAAAGCTCCTATGGCACTAAGATATGGCACTTCGGGACCAAGGACTTCTTCAGAGTCTCTCTTAGGACCAAACGGATCCTTTTCTAGATCAAGAGATCTCACCACCATTGGGCTGGACAATGGGTGACATTGATCCATATTAAAACGCTTGAGTACCTTTTCAGTATATGCCATTTGATGCACAAGGATTCCATCATTTATGTACTCAAGTTGCAATCCCAAACAGAACTTAGTTTTGCCTAGGTCTTTCATCTCAAATTCTTTCTTGAGGCATTCAACTGTTTGGACGATTTCACCAGGGGTTCCAAGGATGTTCAAATCATCCACGTAAACTGCTATGATAACAAACCCTTTGTTTGCAAACTTTTTTATAAAAATACATGGACTGATGGGATCATTCTTATAGCCTTCTTTGACTAAGTACTCACTCAATCTATTGTACCACATACGCCCACTTTGCTTCAGTCCATAAAGGGATTTGTTCAGCCTTATGCAGTGTTGTTCTCGAGAACCTTTCTTATCTTTGAGCTCAATACCCTCTGGTAATCTCATATAAATCTCATTATCCAGTGGACCATATAAGTATGCAGTTACAACGTCCATTAACCGCATATCCAACTTTTCTCTTATAGCCAGACTTATCAAAAATCTAAAAGTTGTAGCATCCACCACAGGGGAGTATGTCTCCTCATAATCTATTCCTGGTCTCTGTGAGAATCCTTGTGCAACAAGCCGTGCTTTATATCTCACAATTTCACCATGTTCATTTCTTTTCCTCACAAAGACCCATTTATGTCCAACTGGTTTAATCTCATAGGGTGTCCGAATTATTGGACCAAAGACATCCCTTTTCCTTAAAGAATTCAACTCCATGTTTATAGCTTCTTTCCATTTAGTCCAATTTTCACTCTGAGTGCACTCATATATCGACGTGGGTTCTAGATCCTCCATAAGTTCAAGTGCTACCTTAAAAGCAAATATATCATCGATTTCCACACACTTTCTATTCCATTGTATTCCAGACATAACATAATTCATTGAGATCTCATTATTTTCAGGAACGTCAGAACCATGAAACTCGGCGTCCCGAGTCTCATTGCTTGGAACTATCGGTTCAGTTATGTCTGGGGTTCCATCAGATTCCTCAACCACGATTTCAGCACCTTTCTTTCTTTTCCGAGGATTCTTATCTTTGGAACCTATTGGCCGGCCACTTTTTGAGTGTGGTTTAGATTCTGTAGCAACTTGATTGTGTCCCTCTTGAACATCAATTCTAATCGGTGCATTAACAGCTGGTATGTAAGACTTAGTTACTCTTTTCGGGTCAGCAAAGGAATCTGGCAATTGATTAGCTAGCTTTTGTAAATGTATAATCTTTTGGACTTCTAATTCACATTCTTGAGTCCGAGGATCTTGCCATTTTAAGGACGTTTGATTCCATATAATTTCCTTTACCAGTCTGTTATCTCCTCCTAATGTTGGATAGACAGATTCGTCAAAATGACAATCTGCGTACCTGGCCTTAAACAAATCACCCGTGGTTGGCTCAAGGTACTTAATGATAGTAGGAGAATCATATCCAACATATATCCCCATCCTCCTTTGAGGTCCCATCTTTGTTCGCTGTGGTGGTGCAATAGGCACATAAACGGAACATCCGAATGTTTTAAGATGGGATATGTCTGGCTCTTGACCCGTTATTAACTGTGATGGGGAATATTTATGTTCACTAGATGGCCTGATACGAATTAGCTCTGCTGCATGTAAAACTGCATGTCCCCAAGCTGAGACCGGGAGTTTTGATCTCATTAGCAACGGTCTAGCAATCAACTGTATGCGTTTAATAAACGATTCAGCCAAACCGTTTTGTGTATGTACATGTGCCACAGAATATTCAACACTTACCCCCATGGACATACAATAATCGTTAAACGCTTGGGACGTAAATTCACCAGCATTGTCAAGACGTATAGTCTTTAAAGGAAAATCTGGAAAGTGTGCTCTTAAACGTATGAGCTGGGCAAGCAATCTTGCAAATGCCACATTTCTAGTTGATAATAGGCAGACATGTGACCATCTCGTGGATGCATCAATAAGGACCATAAAATATCTAAACGTCCCACAAGGTAGGTGTATTGGTCCGCATATGTCTCCTTGAATTCTTTCCAGAAAATTTATCGTTTCCTTAGTTACTTTGATTGGTGATGGCCTAGTAATGAGTTTCCCTAGTGAACATGCTTCACACGTGAGATTCTTTGGGATAACTCTCCTTTCTTTCAAGGTGTGCCCATTAGTACTTGCTAATATCTTTCGCATCATGTTAGCACCGGGATGGCCAAGCCGGTTATGCCAAAAAGTGAAATTCTCAGTAAACTCTTTGTTTACCATAGCATTTGCTTCTATCATTCCGATCTTAGCACAATAAAGGCCCACAGAAATGGCAGGTATAGTCTCTAGGACTTTCTTATAGCCATGGACGGTTTCAAAGATTTGAAGGAATTCTTTGTTATTCTCGTCCTTAGTTTCAACATGAAGACCATTCATTCGAATGTCTTTAAAGCTCAATAGACTTCTCTTTGAACTAGGTGAATATAACGCATTAGAAATTTCTAGATGCGTGCCCTTAGGTAATAAAATATGGGCTTGACCGTGACCTTCAATTAAATTTGCTATACCCGCAATTGTGGTTACATTTGCCTTTTTAAGTGTAAGATCAATGAAGTATCTCTTATCTCTTAATATCGAGTGGCTTGATCCACTATCCACAATGAACACATCCATATCGTTCATACTTCAAAAGAGATAACAATAGATACTTTTTAAATAACACTCTTTCATTCCATAAAGTTTAATAGAAAGCAATAACACAAAACCAAAGTATAAAGTGTAAAACGTAAAACAAGCAAAACACAAAACACCAAAACAGAAAATCAAAATCAATCACTTAAGTATATCTGAGGTTTCAAAATTCATCAAGTCATCTTGCTCATGATCGAAATCTCCTTCATTATCATGCTGGATCATATGAGTTTCTGGATTCTTCCCTTTAAGGCTCTCTTGATAGAGTTCAACCAGATGCTTGGGAGTCCTACATGTCTTAGCCCAATGATTACTCATTCCACATCGATGGCAAACTGATTTTGGGTTTGATTCTCGTGGTTGAGAAGTAATACCACGGTTATTACGATCATAGTCAGTTCGGTATCCGCGTCCTCGTCCTCGCCCGCGGTTAGAATGATCGTTATGGAATCCGTGACCTCGGCCCTGACCTCGGCCGTATGGATTAAAATGGCCACGGCCACGTCCTTGCCATCTACCCCCACGTCCACGACCACGATGTCTATAATCACTTTGGACGTGGTTAATTTCTTTCTTTTCATCTGTGGCCACATTCGCTTCAGGAAGTGGGGCTGATCCAGGAGGTCTCATCTCACTGTTTCTCATTAGCAGTGTATTATTCTCCTCGGCTAGTAATAGACATGCTATAAGCTTTGAGTATGTCTCAAAACCTCTTTCACGGTATTGCTGTTGAAGCAACACGTTATTAGTGTGAAAGATGGAGAAGGTCTTTTCCAACATGTCTTTCTCAGTTACCTTCTCACCACATAGTCTCAATTGAGAAACTATTCTGAACATAGCCGAGTTATATTCTTCCACGGACTTGAAGTCCTGGAACCTGAGATTCCTCCAATCATAATTGGCCTTTGGTAACAACACCGTTCTATGGTGGTCATATCTTATCTTTAATTCTTTCCAAAGGTCCAAAGGGTTCTCAATGGTTAGGTATTGATCCTTGAGACCCTCAACAAGATGATGAAGAATGATCGATATCGTTCTGTATCGATTCCTTTCATTCTCATTATTATCCTCAATGATACATTCGCCAAGTCCTTTAGACTTTAGATTTATCTTAGTATCCAACGCCCACTGTAAGTAATTGTCTCCAGAGAGATTGAGGGCAGCATAATCCAAATTGTTGATTTTCGACATCTGAAAACATTCATCCTATTCTCTAAGAACTATAAGATTTTAAAGTTTATGCATATGATGCAAAATAGGTCATGGGTGCTTATATAAACGGGTACGGATGCATGATGCTTATGAAACCAGATTTTTATGTTTAACAACCTAACATAATGTTTTTATATGCTCATGATGCAAGCCTAGTATTCAAATTCTAAACCGTATGATGATATGACCGGATTTTAATCAAGCATGTTATGTCTATATGATGCAATCAGTTTCAGTTTCATGTTTATCAATCAACGAATCAATCCAAACAAGCAAACAAACAAACGAGTTCAAATAAATATGCAACCAAATTTGGACAGAGTGTTTACTGTCGATCGACGGGTGATTTGTGTCGATCGACACAGTTTAATTCAAACAACAAATTCAGGCAGAAGTTTACATGTCGATCGACATAAAACTAGTGTCGATCGACACGGGTACAGATCATGCAATCGGTTTGGATTTTAATTGAATTAGGTTAGGGTTTCAAGTTAGGGTTTCAAGTGATTACGAATCATGAATCAACAAACACAATCAAGCAAGCAATAACAATAACAAGCATGATTTAGATTAGGGTTCTAAGATTATCATGAATCTAGGTTCTTTAGATTAGGGTTTCTTATTGTTTACCTTAACCTCCGTGAGTCTTCTAGTTCGCCGTAACCGTTGATAGGCTGTATGAACTTTCTTCTAGTTCGCCGTAACCTTAAAGGCTGTATGAACTATGATTTGAACAGTAACGCCGGATGAACAGTAATCGTCGATGAACAGTAATCGTCGATGAACAGTGCGCGATGAATAGTGCGCGATGAACAGTACGCGATGAACAGTACGATGAATAGTAACGATGAACAGTAATCGCGTTTTTTGTGTTTTTAGGGTTTAGGGAGTAACTCGTGCTGATAACGTGTTGTGAATCAAGAGAACGAATGGGGAAGATTGTGTTTATTCATTAATCATAAGATCCTTTATATAGGATTATTACAAGAGAGAAAAGGAAAATTCCTTTTCCTAATGGGAAAAGGAAAGTACATAAAAGGAAAATTCTAATTCAACTAGGATTCATTAAACCGGCCTAAAGACTAAGTGTTAATGGGCCGTAAACGGACCAGAACTAGTTATGACAATCCACTATGATTTATAACAGTTATTTCCTTAATAAGAGAATTATTGGAAAAAAAATTCAATTTATATCAAATAATTTGGTTATATAAACTAACAAAATAATTTAAAATTTAACACTAAATTATAAATCTAATCAAAAACAAACTATATATCATCACGTCCGCAAAACTCTATCATGTCAAACCTAACCCCTAAACCCTAAAACAAATTAGGTTTATTGCATGTATTTTAAAGATTCAACATATTTGTTTGTTTAATTTGTTTTTAGATATGTCAACCCTTTGAATTTACCTTCGGCTTTTTTTCTAACTCATATGAGCTAATTATAGAGAATCAATCAGTCGTGGTCTGATGATTTAATATTTTAAAAATATATAATACTACGACAGAATCACAGAAGTAATAGATTCCGATTATAATGTTTGATCACGAAATTATTGGAAAATTCAAATTACATATAAGTTAGGCAACTCATGAGCACGACCCAGAATCATGAGCAAGTTGCAGCTATGCTAGTATTAATAATCAGGGTTTCAACTACAAATATTAATAATGTATCTAAATAGACAATTGACATTCTATATTGATGATATATTTATTTGGGTTGTGCACGAATAACTCTTCTCCATCCTCTTTAAGTGGCGGTCATATATTAGCCACGCAGGCTTGTTAGGAAAAAGCCATTACTGTGTGGCATAATCGATAAGTTAATACTTCCTCAGTTTGTTTTTAAATGATATTTTATGAGTTACTAGAATAAGATCCTCGCATCTTATTTGATTTATAGTAAATAGTTATGTTTTAAGAATATTTGGAAAAGAAGTATATTATATTTTTAATTGAAACCTAAAATTAGATAATATAGTGATTAAAGTTATAGGTTCATATGTAATTTAAAAAAAAATAGTCTCATATCTCATATGATTTGAAGAATTTGGAAATCAATAAAATATATATGCTTGATATATGTAAATATAGTTTTAATAATTAAACTATTTGATATAATAACTAAATCATTTTTACTTTTTTCTAAGTCACAAACTAAATCATTTTTATGTTTTGACGATATTGTTTTGATAATATTTTGTAAACTTTACTCATGAAAAAAATTCTACTAACAATTTTTTTTATTTTTGCTTTTTTCTTCTTGATATAGTTCTCCGTTTATCAATAATCAATTATTTTGTATTTCCCATAGATATATACATATGTTAAACCTCTGCCTAGATATAATGATAGAAATATGGTCGATTTTATTTTTTATTTACATATATAATTTGAAGAATTTAGAAATTAATAAATTATACATGTTTGATATATGTAGATATGGTTTGAATCATTAAACTATTTGATATAATAACTAAATCATTTTTATATTTTGAGACGATCCTTCTTTGATAATATTTCGTAAACTTTACAAATGAAAAAATACCACTAACCATATTTTTTTAATTTTTGTTTGTTCTTCTTGATATAATTCTCTCATTTTATTCATTGTCAATTATTTTGTGTTCCTCATAAATGAAAATGCGGGAACTATGTAACTCACGCACTAACTCAGAATTTAGCACAAGATTTTCTCTACAAAGAATTTTATTAGAAATTTCTCATAGAAGCACTTACAAGTTTCTTCTAAATGGTAATCACAAGACCAAGACACACCTTGGCTTGTTCACCGAAATATCTAACCTCAAACATCCATTGGATCTATACACAATCCAATGAACCACTCACTAACCCTTAGCTCTCTGTTTTTGTTCTCCCTTAAAACCTATAGCTAAGAAATGATAATCCCAAGTGTGCAGCCTCTACAAAGGCGTGAGTGAATCTATTAATACAGATAGACTGCACCCCTTATCCTAACAAACTCCCCAAGAAGATATAACACTAAATCTCTTATTACAAAGATATCTAATCCCTTGATTTTCTCCAAGTGGTTAGATCAAATCTTTAAGTTTCAGTTCTTTCCTGAGGTATCGCCTGAGTAACCCTGAGTAACTCAGATGCTGTCTCAAAACTGTGCATTCTAAAAACTCAGTCAAAATGCACTTTCAATCTTCCCCTTTTTGACTGAGTTTTAGAATCCAAACATGCACTCTATACTTCACACAACACAAGCCTTGATGTTTTTCAAACTTCCCCTCAATCAAATAACTCAAGCTTTGTAGATTCTCCCCCTGCTTGGTTTCTAAAATTAAGTACAACAATTATCTTAACCTTGCCTCCATCCGATGTTGTTCTGTGTTAATCTGCTCAATGCTCCATTTCAGCATGCGCACAACACTTTCTTTTGTGAATCAATTGTACCTTGTTCCTTTTTCTTCATATCTGAAGATTTGATCTCTTTCCTTGAGGGGCTTCACACTATGAAGGTTTTCATGTGTCTTTGTCTTTTGTCGTGAGCATCCACTGTCGAAATACCATGGACCATCCTTCTGTTCTTTAGACGATAGACACGCCATGCTGCATCTTAACTTCATCGCATCAAGTTTTCCTGAGGTACTTCCTATTGCAGTCTGATATAACTCAGACCGTCTGACCCATATTTGATTCTTGCGTCGTCCATTCCAAGTAAAATTTCCTTGTCTTCTTATCCTATCAATCCGCTCGATAAACCTGTAGCAATAGGCTTTAACGTGACCTTGTCTTCCACAAAAATAACACCCTTTGTTTCTATGTGCATCTTCCTTGAAGTTCACCTTTGAGTTCTGAATAAAACCTCTTGAAACAAAATTGATTTTATCTTTCCTAGACCCACTTTCTCCATTATAACCTAGTCCCCTGCGAGGTCTTTCCGTCCTTCCAATGGTCAATAACTCATCAAGTTGCTTTGTACCCGTAAGCATCATGATTCTCTTTTGTTGTTGATCAAGTTCTCCTTGAACTCTTGCTGACTTTGCGTTTGCATAATCCACCGCCTTTTCCAAATTATCATCCTTCTTCCTCAACAACTTATCCTTCATTAGTGACACAACCTCTTGGCTAACCTTCTTTTCTGCTTGTAGTTATTTCTGTAATACCTCAACCAGTGCCTCAAGTCGTGACTTCTCTTTTGTTAGTGCCAAATTCTCTTTGCTGACCCATACAAGAGTGTTACAAACTTCTTTGTAGGTGTTATTCAGATCACTCTCATGTTCTTCTTCAGATTCAGGCTCAGAGAATCCACTCTCTTCTACGGACTCGGTGATTCCAAAGAACGTCACAAGGTTACTCAAATCATCTTCTTCTTCTGAATCACTTACGTTTGTCTTCTTTGTTGCAGGGAAAACTCCTTCATTTTCCTCTTTTATAGAATCAAGCTCCATCTCATGTACCTTAAGCATACCTACAATTTCATCAAAGCTTAGCTCATCTGTGTTTTGTGACACAATCATTGCTGCCTTATATGCCAAAAACTTTGATGGCAAACATCTCAAAAGCTTCTTGACCAATTTCTTCTCCTTGTATTTCTTGCCAAGAACTTGAGCTTCTTGTGCCATAAAGCTTATTTGTGAGCTAAAATCTGAAATCGACTCATACTCTTCCATCTTGAGGTTCTCAAATTCTGTAGCTAAGAGATCCAACCTCGATCTCTTCACCGTAGTTGTTCCTTCAAACATCTTTTGCAATTTATCCCATGCTTCTTTTGATGTCTCACATCCTTGCACCAGATTATATTGCTTCATTGTGAGACTACTCTGAATTGCAGTGAGAGCTCTCGCATTATATTTTGACATCTTCTTTTCAACATCAATCCATTGCTCCTTGGGTTTAGGTACTTCTTCTCCTGCATCATTTTTCATCATTGCTTCCCTCCAACCATCTTCAGTCGCAGTCCATGCATCTTCATGTATGCCTCTAATGTAAGGCTTCATTCTTGCCTTCCAATACCCATAGTTCTCCATTTTTCCACAAGATCTCACTTGTATATAATACGGACAAGTGCCTGCTCTGATACCAATTGAAAATACGGGAACTATGTAACTCAGGCACTAACTCAGAATTTAGCCCATGATATTCTCTAGAAAGAATTTTATTAGAAATTTCTCATAGAAGCATTTACAAGTTTCTTCTAAATGGTAATCACAAGACCAAGACACACCTTGGCTTGGTCACCGAAATATCTAACCTCAAACATCCATTGGATCTATACACAATCCAATGAACCACTCACCAACCCTTAGCTCTCTATTTTTGTTCTCTCTTAAAACCTATAGCTAAGAAATGATAATCCCAAGTATGCAGCCTCTACAAAAGCGTGAGTGCATCTATTAATACATATAGACTGCACCCCTTATCCTAACAAACTCTCCAAGAAGATATAACACTAAATTTCTTGTTACAAAGATATATAATCCCTTGATTTTCTCCAAGTGATTAGATCAAATCTTTAAGTTTCAGATCGCCTACAAGCATATTCTTAAGACTTCTAGTACCATCAATATCGTCCAGCTCAGCTCCCGGCTTCACTGGTCCAGCTCATCCATTGGTTCCACGTCAATCACTCTGCAATTCTTTCCTGAGGTATCTCCAGAGTAACCCTGAGTAACTAAGATGCTGTCTCAAAACTGTGCATTCTAAAAACTCAATCAAAATGCACTTTCAATAAAGTGCTCACTTAGTCAGACAATCCACAATTACCCAGATGGTATCATAAGTCCTCGAGTTAGGTAATCCGATCACAAAATTCATTGTGATCATATCTCACTTCCACTCTGGAATGGGTAAACTATGCAACTTACCACTCGGAACCTGATACTTTGCTTTCACTAACTGGCACGTATCACACTTTGCAACCCAGTCAGCTACATCTCTCTTCATCCCGACCCAATGGTAGTACCGCTTGAGATCACGATACATCTTGGTCGCTCCTGGATGAATCGAAAATTTGCTCGCATGAGCCTCACTCAGAATCTCCTGCCTAAATAACTCGTCCTTAGGCACACAAACTCCCCCACACACCAGAATCGTCCCATTTGAAGAGACCTGATACTCAGAACCAATACTCCTTGACGTATCAATCAAACTATGATAACTCTCTTGAGCCACTCGAATCATACTCAGAAGGTCTACTTGATCAGCTGCCTCTAAGCCCAAAGGCTCTTGCAAAATAGCACATAAATGCAAAGTGCTGATCTTGCTCACTAACGCCTCCATATCCTACTACTGAGCCGAATTTACTTTCCGGCGACTCAGAACATATGCCACTTGGTTCACCTTACCCTGATGGTAAACAATATCCAGATCATAATCTACCAGCAACTCAACCCATCGCCTTTGCCTCACATTCAACAATGGCTGAGTGAAAATATGTTGTACATTCTTGTGATCCGTAAAAATCTGCACTTTCCCACCATAAAGATAGGACCTCCAAATCTTCAATGCGAACAGTACAACATCAAACTCCAGGTCATGAGTAGGATAATTGTGTTCAGCACCCCTTAGCTGCCTTGAAGCATACACAATCACCATGCCCTCATGCATTAACACACAGCTTAACCCAATCCCAAAAGCATCGATATACACTGCATAAGGCTTATCCGGCTCGGGTAATGCCAATACAGGTGTACTCATCAACATATCCTTCAACTTTGTAAAGTTGTCCTCACACTCCTGACACCAAAAATAAATAAGACATCCTTCCCGGTCAACTTTGTCAGCAAAGCCCTGAGCGAATCTCCGATAGTATCCTGCCAAACCCAAGAAACTTCTGATCTCGGTAGCATTACTCGATCTAGACCAATCTTTGATAGCCTCAATCTTAGTTGGATCCACAAACATTCCCTCTGCATAAATGATATAACCAAGAAATCCCATATCTCGCTGCCAAAACTGCACTTACTCAACTTTGCAAATAGCTTCTGCTCTCGAAACTTCTCCAGAACCAATCTCAAATGCACCTCATGCAGTCATGCTCCTCCAGACTTTTTATATATAATTAAACAATTAAATAAATAATTAGTCCAAATTTAGTATTCTCATACATACTAAACTCTCAACGGCTAATTCAATAATTACCAATGCGAAAGACCAATAACCCAATACCAAAATCACAAATCCATAAAACAGTAAAAAAAATCAACTACCAAATTCAACTCAATTTCAATTCCAGAATTTCAAATAACCAATAAATCAATACTAGCAACCTAAACACCAGGTTCTACTAGAAAATAAAGCACATAGAATGATTCCGAATCATCCTCTTCCTATGCCATGATTCCGCGATCACACATTCTTTTTACCTGCAATACATGGAACAAAGAATTGTGTAAGTATTATCATAAATACTTAGTGACACGGTCATCCCGCCTACATGCTATTTATATCAAAACACAACCAGCAAATAATACATTTCAATACATTCATCAAAGGAAATAATCTGGTGACGATTGACACTACCACTAGGTGTTGATCATCACTCTCACAACAGTGGTGTCGATTGACACTACGACTAGGTGTCGATCAACACACGAACAACAGAGGTGTCGATCGACACAACCACTAGGTGTCGATCGACACAACCACTATGTGTCGATCGACACTCGGTTGCAGAAACCGCAGAACGAGCCTCTCCTCTCTTTGCACGTTCTCGCGACAAAACACAACCGAAACCTGCACGAAAAATACAATCCACAAGCACACAAACAATACAAAAACCACATTAACATCATAAATCAACCATCATTCCATCAAGAGAATCATATCAGCGATCATCAACCCGTTAATGGTTCTGATAAGCCTATGATCACGTACTCACCTTTACAATGAATGAAATTGGATTGAGACAGCGAGGAATACCACAAATGAGAGACAAAAATCCACTGATTCAAGCCTCAAACCCAATGAACTCGTTGAACGATCGATTCGATGCTCTCTAACCTCAAAAATAACACTTCTTATGATTATAAATCACTCAAACACCAAGAATTCTCCAACTTCTCTCTTTTCTATTGATTTTCTGCCTCTAACCCATGAAAAACTTAACTGCTCGACTAAATAACTCGAGCCTAGGGTTTTCGTTCCCAAACCGCAACAACCCGGCATTCGAAATCGAACCAGAACCGGTCCAATAACATTGGTGTCGATCGATACACACCATGGTGTCGAAATCAAAATACGATATTTTGGTTTCGGGATGTTACAAGAATACAGTCATGGATTGCACGATCAATTACTCTGTATATGGATTCGGCCGGGGTGGAGATGCTCGTGTGAAGTCTTGCATTCCTCTCTTGCCAAATGTGGTAGATTAGGGAATGAACCACTAACCTTTTAAGCAGTTTTGAAGATGTTTGAGAGCCGGTAAGTTCAAAAAGCCACGATAACAACCCATTCCAAGTGTTGAAACGTCAGTTATAGATACGGACCATGAGCAATGTCATGTTCCGGATTTGTAAACGTCGGTTATTGTGTGCTTATTCCTTCTAAGTTATAAATAGTGATATTTTTGTATGTTACATGCTAATCGTTTATCTGAATTTTCTTTAATAGTCCGATCTTACACTTTGTGTTGAAATGTCAGTTATAGATACGGAGCATGAGCAATGTCATGTTCCGGATTTGTAAACATCGGTTATTGTGTGCTTATTCCTTCTAAGTTATAAATAGTGATAATTGTATGTTCATATGCTAATTGTTTATATGAATTTTCTTTAATAGTCCGTTCTTACACTTTTTGACATTTTTGAAACCGAATATTAATTAAATTTACGTTGATTATCTAGATTCCGATCGGGATGATTTGCACTAATTTTTTAATATCAAGGTATCAAATATGTCCCACGACTCACGTAAATATTAACTTCCAATGAGGGCGTTCATCGATAACAAATGTGAACAAGTACCTGATCAAACTTTTTTGTTTTATTAATGAAGTACATAATCAAAGTTATTTTAAGTATTTAACTAATCCCCACAAAACGGTCAAAATATGACCAAAAACGTAAAGAAACAAGCGGCCGTTTTAAAATTAGTTATTAAAACGACTTTGTCATTTGTGCCAAAAAAACGTTTTGATTTAAGACAAATAATGACTTGTCCTTCTTTTGACAAAATGTAAGATTTTGATAACTATACGTCTGGTCAATCATATGTAACTACGATATGGGCAAATGGTAAAAAAAAAAGCATGGAAGGAATAAATATATAGAGCAATATTAAGTCAGTTAAGTATCACCATATACAATTTATTTTATTTCTTATACTAAATATATAATGTAGTTATTAGTATGTCAAGTTGGGAAATGGAAAGCATGGTCTGGCTCTACGTTGATTTGTTCTATTGTCTTTGGACATATTGTATATACACATTGAAGAAGTCAGATACAAGTTGATAGCCAACTCAAGTCTTAAGAACGTATGGGTGTGGATATATAGGTATTCCCAATTCCCATATGATAGAGTTTACCATGGTGAAATGTGTAAATAGTAGTTATAAGTTTTTTTAGTATAGATGATGAGTTATATATGGGCTATAAATAGAATAGACATATATAACTCATGTGACCAAAAATTGTAATGAATTGTGTACAGCTAAAAGCCCGTAAAAAATGGTCAAAAAATAAGGGTGGGATTATTATCCGGGATTCGAGATCCGATCCGTTATTCGTTACTATCCACTCCGAAAATTAGGATATCCGGGAAGGCTGGATCCGGATAAGGATAGTAAAATCTCAAATCCGGGTAGTAAAATTTAAGGTCCAGATATTCGGATCCGGATACGGATCCGGACCTATTAAATATATAAAAGTTAAATATTTTATACATATATTTAGTTATTTTTATATAAAAATAGAACTATAAATTTATGTTAATTGTTTTCATAATATATCATATAGTTTAAAATAATATCATGCAAAATTTCATTTAATAACAATTTCAAATTGTTTATTAATTTATTTTTAATTATTTTTATTATTATTTTCGGATCCGGATATCCAAATTTTTGGTCGGATATCCGGAAGTCACGAACCCGGATGCAGATAGTTTTATCATGGATCCGACGCATCTGGATCCAAATACTTTGAAATTCTATGATATCTGGATCCATCTCAGATCTAGTTTCTATAGAGGCCACCACATGGGATTTGTAATATAAATATATATATATATATATATATATATATATATATATATATATATATATATATATATATATATATATGAACCTCACATTATTGGCTACTCTACATCTTCTTGGCCACATAACCAACTTACTTTTTTTGTTTCTGTGTTTATAAAATAAAGCGTAGGAGTTCAATTAGCAGATTCGAGCAAGTTTGTCGTTATAAACTCTATTGATATTTGGATAGTAATGTTAACAAGTGTGTTGTATCAATTTATCTGTTTCTTTTTGTCGTGGTTGTGAGATCGGTTGACATGGAAATAAAATTCATTTTCTGAGGATATTGTAAATGTGAGTAAAATCCTGAGTAAAATCCAAGCAAGATAGATTCAAGCTCTTGTGAGCTTTATTGAGATAGAAAACTAAGACAAAGATTGAAATAGCTCATTTGAGCTTTATTGTACAAGAAAATTAATGAAAGGAAGAAGATTTAGGTTGTCACCAAGACTAAAATGGATTCAAGATTATCTTATAACATGATAAAGTAGGAAGTTGTTTTGAGACAACTTTCAAGGTTACCCTACACAATAACATAAGAGCATTTATCGGCAGTATTTAGTGAGTTTCTTAGTGGCAAAAACAGTTTTATAAGAAAATGAGGTAAAGAATCCGTTTCTAATGGATATGTGGCATCATCTCGACGGCTGCAACGAATTGCGAAGATCGACGACAAATCCAAGCGGCGACGGAGCAGATTGATGATGGATCCTCGATTAATCGGCTGCGCACAGCGACAGAGGTAGCAACGGCGACGGCGAGATCGCCGGAGAAGACGACCGAAGCAATAGACGGCGAGAAACAACCGGCGAACGGCACTGGAGAAGAATCAAAATTATCAAAGAAGAAGATGAGACCTATTTATATCTAGAGGATGTCCTAAAATCTTTAGAGTTCACTCAGAAGTCTCTCATTTCGTAAAATTAAGGGATAAAAGTTAGTTCCTGCATTGTGGTTCACTCAGAAGTCTCGTATTTCCTCTCACAGCTTTTACAAATTCAATTGTGCGAGTTTCGACTCCTATAATAAACAAATGCATCAACGGTTGGAAGCTGATTTGGTTGAGCATATATGGCAAAATTTTTGACATGATCAAGACAATAACTGACCGTTCCTTTCCATTAATGATTTCGAAGTCTATGTTTTAAATGTTTTTGTTTCATGTATGTTTCAAATTTCTTTCAATATATATTTTATTAAATGTAATATCTTATGAATTTTCATAAACTTTACTTTTAAAAAAAAAATAAGTTTTCTTTTTTTTAAGAACCTCTCCTTACCAACTACCAATAATCGGACAAAAACAACATAATTCTTTTGGGATTCTAAATTTTACTCTACCACATTTTATAATTAAAAAAGTTACCAAGCACCTCTACTTAACAACTATAGATAAACATGCTCTAAGAAGCAAATTTATACTGCTAGGAAAACCCTAAACATATGGGCTTGCTATACTTTATTAGGCTTTTGTTGAGCTTGTCTCATGGATGTTTAATAGTAATATATTTAATATTTTCGGATAATCGATTTCCGATAGGTAATATTGGAGTATGAGTGTGTAGATATTCATTAAAATATAGATATTCATTAAAATATAGATATTCAACTGTTTGACAAAAAAAAAAAAATTCAACTCTCGTGTCTCTCACTCGCGATTGCATAAGAAATTAAACAATATTTGGTTTCCGAGTTCCTCCCGACTACAGTTGTAACTAAGAGATATCAGTAGATTCTTTTTATGTGTTTGAACAAATTAGCGAGAAGAAAGAAGAACTTGGAGGAAGACGACCCGTGATACTATCAGTGCCGTGCCTGATTTTTTCGTGGCCTAAGGCAATTTTGACAATAGAGGTTTTCAAAAAAATTACATAGATTATATAAATTTTTATGATTTTTACTAAAGTATATTCAATATTAAACTATGGTCAATATTATTTTATAATATTTTTTGTTGACTGTAGATTAAATATAACTGTAAAGTTACTTATATAATACTGCTGAAAATATAAAATCAAGTTAAGAAAATTTGTACTAAAAAGATTGAAAGTAAACGGAAAAAACAAAGTTAGGGCATCTAGAGTTTAAAAGCCCATTAAGAAAGTTAGAGATGAGACGTATTGCCTAAATATCTTTGTAAAAGGTTATTATCATGACATAAAATATTAAATAGAATAATTTACTCACTAAATCAGATGTAAAACAAAAAACGGGCCCTAAAATTTACTGTTTTTGGTGGGGCCCAAGGCAGAAGCCTAATTAGAAGTGTTGTAAGCACGACTCTGGATACTATGCTTCTCTTTAAGGAACATGTGTTTAAGTCGATATAACATATGCAACATTCCTATTTCTATTCTAGCATGTCAGTCCGTAGCCTAAACAAGTGAAACCATTATGGTCAAATAATAGTGTTTCATGGAATACTTTTAACCTTCATGATCTATAGACAAGATGTTGAGACAAGATAAATAGGTAGTGCTATGAAATATTCTAACCTAATATTTATCAGATCAGGGTATCGAGATACTGCGCTACGGATTTCATATTCGACTTTTTCTTCTTGTTGTTGGTAATGTGATGATACTAATATAACAACAAAAGAAAAAAAAAGTTTTCTACAAGGCCCATTTAATTAAGGCCTACAACTAAGGCCGGAAAATTCTGAAGGAAATATCCCAGTGTGTACTAACGAACGCAGCAAATTAGTAAAGGGATATTAAGAACCCTAACTTGGTTCAACAATGTCCAATTTAATTTTCGAGCACTACGATGTATAGAGATACTATATTTCATTCATCATCAAAGGAAATCCATATTTTCAATTTAACTCTGGTTTCTTGCTCTATAAGTTACATAAAATTCCAAGTTTGTTGTATATATGGTGACATGCATGCTTTTCATTAAAGCATCCCTAAAAAGTAGCTAGTTGAAAGATTGGTCTTCAATTGGCAAATTTCATTGGCCATTAAAAGTGATATACTTTATTAATAATAGCTTGTGTATCATTATTTTAGATACCAATTCACTTACCTTATCTCACCCTAGTATGCTAAATTGGGGGTTTTCTTCTCAATTTTTATATCCAAAATTTTCATTGAGTAAATCTAAAAAATTGCATTATTGGAAAAAGATCAATCAAATTACAATGACTGAGTTTCCCAATCTCTCAACCCAAAACAAAAGTGGAAGATTTAAAGATTAAGAGAAGCTTAAATTGATGATGATGATGATGATGGAGATTTAGTCATTTGGGGTCTGGATCCTCTTGCTTTTTAGTTAAAACATCAACAGTTACAGTACAGTAGTGCTAATTTTAGCTCAGCCGTGGCGAATTCACTATTTTTATCCGAAGTGTGATTAGTTTTATTGTTTAACCCCTAAAAAGAGAAAAAAATTCCGTGCTTTCCACTAACCTCCCTTTTCTTTTCTCCAAATTTTCCCGGAAAATTCTCTCTTCATTGATTAATCTCAAGTTTAATCAAAGCGTAATCTGAGAGAGACACAACGATGCCTTCTCCTTCGGAAGAAGAAACCCAACCCAAAACCGATGCGGGTTCGAGTTCGGGTCCGGGTCAAACCTCCGAACGCGGCGATACCAATCAACCACCACCGCAATCTCAACCGCCTCCGCCGCAAACGCAAACGCAACCGTACCCACCCGTTATGGGTTTTCCAGGTTACCATCAACAACCTTACCCAGCTTACCAACAATACGCCTACGCTCAAGCCCCACCCGCTTCTTATTACGGGTCATCTTACCCGCCCCAACAAAACCCGGTTTACCAACGACCTGGTTTCTTCAGAGGGATCTTAACCGGTTTAATCGTATTAGTCGTACTCCTCTGCATCTCCACCACCATAACCTGGTTAATCCTCCGTCCCCAAATCCCGGCTTTCTCCGTAACCAATTTCTCAGTTTCAGATTTCAACGTAACCGGTCCGGTTTTCTCTGCCCAATGGACCGCTAATCTCACCGTGGAGAATCCAAACACGAAATTGAAAGGCTACTTTGATCGAATCCAAGGATTTATCTATAACCACATTGCGATCGGAGAAGACGATTTTTTAGCGACTGCGTTTTTTCAACCGGTTTACGTGGAGACGAAGAAATCGGTTATGATCGGAGAAACTTTAACGGCGGGAGAGAAGGAACAACCGAAAGTTCCGAGTTGGGTCGGAGAAGAGATGAAGAAAGAGAGAGAAACCGGAACGGTGTCGTTTAATCTAAGAATGGCGATTTGGGTTACTTTCAAGACCGATGGTTGGTCAGCTCGTGAGAGAGGTCTTAAGGTGTTTTGTGGGAAATTGAAAGTTGCGTTTGAAGGAGTATCTGGAAACGGTGCCGTTTTGTTGCCTAAACCACTTCCCTGTTTGGTTTACGTTTGATTCTTGCCTTTTGGGATCTTATTGTAATGTTTGACTGTTTACTATACAAACTCAAAGAAAATTCATGAACCAAGTTTAAGATAGAAAAAATATTAGATGCAATTTCCTATCTAGTTTTGCGAAAAGAGTTCCAAATGTTATCAAATCAACTACTCGATTGTTTGCTAAAGTTGGAATAAAAAGATATCAAAATATTTGGTGCGTCTCGAATTTTAAAAAGTTCAAAATAAGGAAAAGAAGAAATAAAATGCTCAAGTAAGAACTACAGGCAAGCATGTCCGACCCTGAACCCAAGCAGAGCAAGTTTAGACTTGCAGTTTTAATTTATTATATAAATTTTCAGATTTTACAAGATAATGTTTGTAGTGTAGTGTTAATATATCGGAATGTGGAGTTGTAGGTGCCGATAGCAACTCCTTGCTTCTTTTTAGTTCATTTTCATTTTATTTTTCCGATTCAGCTTCATTTTTGTTTTTATCAAATTGAGCTCCTAACTTTTTTCTTGTTTGCTTACGGCTTATATTTTCAGGGTCTGCACCAACTACAAGTGAAGAATGTATAAGTTCTTTTATAATATTCTTAGTCTTCGTTCAAAATAACTGGTACTCTTCAGCTTCATAAAAAGTTATTCTGACACATTTCACACAGATAATTTAAAAAAAAATATCTCAAAATGCTCATATTTAATACACTATTACTTCAATAATAATGGTTTAAATTTTCGAGCAATTACAAGCGTACCACGTTTAGAAATTAGTTAATCAACCATGCTCTCTCTCTCGCGGAGGCAGTAAAATTGAAGACATTGGAAACAACAAAAATGAAATTTAGTGACAGTGAAATCCGATTCCACGATGGCGAGATCTGGATGAGAAAAATATATAGAATCTAGGCGAAAGAAAGATGAAATCTAGTTGAGAGAGAAAATAAAAATTCAGATATAGTTTGTGTTGGAGCTGGATTTCACCATTAGAAATCTGGCTCATTAAGCTTAAAATATAATCGGACTCGATTGTATCTAATATTGGGCTGAAGGCCCAGTACCGCGCTAACGATAGTAAAAGACCAGCGTGCCCCTCGGCAGCGCTGAACTTAGTTGAACGGACTCGTTGACCGCTAAGATAGAAGAACCGCTGACCAAGCAGCTCAGCAAGGATATGACCAAGTCAGCGCCACTCAACGGTTAACGAAGAGATCCCAACATTTCCGGAAGATATACAGAACGTGCCCGTGATCTCCGGTGGCGAAGAGGGATTCGCGAAGCTGAAACGTTCAGCTCAAGGAAGTATAAATCCGAAATGGCTAATTTTTTCCATACGTTTACACTCGATCATACTTTAGTTCATCAACTCTTGTCTTAGCCAAAGTTCTTTGTATACTTACATCGAATATCAATATTAATCCATTTTCTGTTACTTTGGTCTCGATCCTCGTTAGATCTATAGACATTTCCTAGCACTAAAGTTTTTTTTCCGAATTCATATATAAATTCTTAGTGCGAAATCGAGTTTTCAAATTTGGCGCCGACTAAGGGAAGAAAATATAATCGTCATACACAGAGATCTAACCTCGAACCCACCGCAGCGGGAATGGACACCATCAACGCTCAAAAGTCAGCCCAAGTCACCAATCCTCATATCGTTGATCTGGAAACCAGAGACGTATCCGAGATCGTGAGTGACAACCAACCAGGATCCGATCAGAACCAGGTGGTGGTCAATGACCATCCTGAAACAAACCAGAATCATGCACTCGCGGTTAACAACAGCCCCGCGAATGCAGAAACTACAGATCCAAATAACCAACCCGTATCCTCGACAACAACCACCGCCGTGCATGCGCCTCTGGTGCCAAGAAGCGTATGGCTACGAAACTTAACTGCAGGTGCAACAGCTTCAGCTAGCATCACTAGCACCTCGATAAGAGGTATCTTGCCGCTCCCCACAAGACTAGGGAACGCTCCCAAGACAATTTATCGAAAATGCGCCAAATGCTGTCGACTCTGGTAGAGCGAACGCAAGGGCAAGATCTAACCGTCCGAATGGTGGTGGGTCGCCTCGACCAGCAGGAGAGAACATTCATGGCTCAGCTCCATGAGATGTCTCAATCCATTAATCAAGGGCTCCCACCTCGCAGAACGCCCAACGACGAAGTGACCCCTTCCAGGAGCATAACCCCGAGGCGGCAGCTAGAATTTTTAGGGATCCACGTGACCCCCACAAACACCACCAATTATCCGGTACTCAACCCCATCCCAAGGGTAAACTCATGGTCAGCGGACCTAGCTGGCTTGAACCCACAAAGTATCATCACGCGGGTGAACAAAGGAACCTAACCACCTCCGCCCCCACTGAACAGGACACAGCCAAGTCCAACTGTATAGGCAGGACAAACATCGCTCGTGGGGAATCCCCATGGAAACCTAGCTCGAACTCCAGTTGATCAGATCGAGACAACTGAAAACACTAACCTCGTAGCTCGAGAAAATGCCTTCAACCAAGATACCTTTTACATGTATGCCGAGTAAACCTAAGCGGAGTTACGGTGTATGCGGACATGCGTCCACATAACTACCAATTCAACTCTTAATATCGATTGGGCGATCGAAGATACTCGGCAGACACCATTCACTGATAGGATAGCTAACGCATCCATCAAGGATATTGGAAAAATCAGACTCCTGGAATTCTCTGGGAGCTGCGATCCCAAGGCCCACTTAAGAGCATTCAGGCTTGCCGTAGCAAGAGCTCACCTGGCCAATTATGAGAAAGAAGCGGGGCAGTGTAGGCTATTCGCTAAAAGCTTGACGGGTCTCGCCCTGTAGTGGTTCGCAGGGCTGGACTACTGCTCAATCGACAACTTTGACGCCCTAATAGCGTTGTTTCTCAAATAATACTCCGTATTCATCGAAGCAAGAGCTTCCGAGGCCAACCTATGGAAGCTAACCCAAGGACCTGAGGAGCATTTTAGAGACTACATATCAAAGTTTAAGATGATTAAATCCAGAATCGCCAACCTGAACGAAGAAGTAGCATTAGAAGCGCTGAAGAATAGCTTATGGCATAGATCCAAATTCCAAGAGGAACTCACCATTAACCCCTTCATACCACTCAATGATGCGCTGCACAAAGTAACTATCGTCGCCATCCTCGAAGAAGAGACAGCTCTCCTGGAGAAGAAGTACACGAACCTAGTAGCTGCCCCCAGGCAACAACAACCTAAAAAATTTGTCAAGAGCTATGGAAAGGGGCAACAGGCGTACGCCATCGACCATGCGCAGCAAGGTAAGATATCCGAATACGACGGAACAAAATATTGCACTCACCATGGCAAAAAAGGCTATTCCACCGAAGAATGTCGATACCTAGCTGGCCTCAAAGGAAAAGAAAAGAAAAACACTGAAACGGCGCTGCAAAACATGACGCTCGAAGAAAAAGAAGCTGAGGTCAAACCTCCGCCTCCCGAAAAGCCCAAAAAGAAAAAGTCAGCGGCGAAGAGATAGAGACCCGTCGAGGAGATGAACCCAGTCCAGACCCCACTATCATGAACAAAGAATATAGACCAAATCTTCAGAGAGCTTAACATATCCATTGGATCAATAAGGTCAGTCTTTACCCCACTACCAGCCCCGAAGAAGTTGACCAGCCCATAGATGAAAATACCACGTGCCATTAAAATCCTGAGCAATCCGAATCCGGCCAAACGAGTCGATTTTATCCTGGGAGGATCAAAACTATGCAGAGATTCAATAAACTCAATCAGAGCACACCAAAGCAAGGCTAGCGTATCTCACGTGCCCCTAACCGCATTTCAGGGAGTAGACCATCAGATCGCCTTTGCAGAAAGCGAAACAGTCCACCAAGACAAGCCACTTGACGACGCGCTAGTCATCCAACTAAAAATATGTTGCTGCCTAGTCTCCAGAGTAATGATAGATACTGACAGTTCAGTTGATCTGCTATTCTACGACGCATACAAGAAAATGGGCCTAAACGACTCAGACCTACAAGGCTAAGGCACACTACTAACTGGATTCTCGGGAGAAACAACTTATTCAATGGGAATGGTTTGACTCCCGATGATGGCGGAAAGTATCCACAAGTTTGTAGACTTTGTTGTGGTAGACCCCTCAGCTCTATTTAACGAATACTTGGGCGGCCGTGGATATACGTCATGAATGCCATACCTTCAACATATCACCAATGCGTTAAATTCCCCACTCCTACTGGAATAGCATCCAGCAAAGGAAATCAGAAGATAGCAAGGATCTCCTACTTCAACGGGCAGAAGCAGCTGGAAAAATTCACCAAATAACAATTACAGAAACGGGAGGAGCAAAACCTTCATCAGCTCGCTGAACACGGCAACCCCAAGATGACCAAACCCCGATAAGATTTAATCATCTGAACCTGCCTTGACGAAGCTCACCCCGAGAAATGTGTTGGTATCGAAGCTGACCTCCCAGAGCCAATCAAGAAAGAGCTAATTGAGTTCCTCAAAAAGAATATCAGCTCCTTCGCCTGGAGCACCTCCGATATGAAAGGAATGAGCATCAACGTTACCTCCCACGAGTTGAACGTCGATCCTACCTTCAAACCAGTCAAGCAAAAAAGACGCAAATTAGGTCCTGGGCGAGCTAAAGCCGTCAATAACGAGGTAGAGCGCCTACTCAAGGTTGGATCAATAAGAGAGGTCAAGTACCCTAACTGGTTGGCCAATCCCGTCGTAGTCAAGAAGAAAAAAGGAAAGTGGAGGGTATGTATCGAGTTCACAGATTTAAATAAATCATGACCAAAGGACAGCTTCCCACTTCCGCACATCGACCGCCTGGTCAAAGCCACAGCTAGACACCGACTACTCTTATTCATGGACGCCTTTTTCAGTCATAATCATATGCTGATGAACCCCGACGACCAAGAGAAGACGGCGTTCATAACAGATCGAGGAACCTATTGTTACAAGGTTATGCCCTTCGGACTAAAGAACGCAGGAGCTACCTACCAACGACTGGTCAACAGAATGTTTGCCCAGCAGCTCGGCAAAAGTATGGAAGTTTACATCGATGATATGCTGGTCATGTTAGTAGACCAAAACAAACATGTAGCCCACCTAAAAGATTGCTTTGCAATCCTCTACTAATACAAAATGAAGCTCAACCCAGCTAAGTGTTCTTTCAGAGTCCCATCAGGATAATTTTTGGGCTACCTTGTTACAGAGCCGGGGATAGAAGCTAATCCCAAATAAATCATGGCATTTCTAGAAATGGGATCTCCCAAGTCAACCAGGGAAGTGCATCGACTCACAGGACGGATAGCTGCGCTAAATCGCTTCATATCCAAATCCACGGATAAATGCCTCCAATTTTACCAATTGCTCAAAGGAAACAAGAGATTCAACTGGGACGCCAGCTGCGAGGAAGCTTTCAAGCAATTAAAGGCATACCTCAGCCAACCTCTGATACTGGCAAAACCAGTAGAAGGAGAATCCTTATACCTCTACATCGTTGTCTCACCAGCTGCCGTAAGGGGCGTAATAGTCCGAGAAGAGCAAAACAAGCAGAAACCAATATTTTACGTAAGTAAATCATTGGTGGACACAGAAAACAGATACCCAACGATGGAAAAGCTAGCGTTAGCAATAGTTATCTCAGCTAGAAAGCTAAGACCATATTTTCAATCTTACACGATTATGGTAATGACATCCCATCTTATAAGGACAATCCTTCACAGCTGCAGCTAGTCGAGAAGACTAGCGAAATGGGCTATCGAGCGCACCAAAACCAGCGCCAAAACCCAGGTCCTACCCAATTTCATGATTGAGCTAGCACCACAAACAATTAACGGAACTGAGCCCGGGTGGATGTGGACACTCCACATCGACGACGCCTCTTCCAGATAAGGATCCGGGGTGGGAGTAAAACATACCTCCCCCACCGGAGAAGTGTTAGAGCAATCCTACCGATTAGGATTCCCAGCCTCGAACAACAAAGCAGAGTACAACGCCCTCCTAGCCGGACTAAGACTTACTCCCGGGATTGGAGGTAGAGAGCTAAGCGCTTTCAGCGACTCCCAACTAGAAACCAGTCAGCTCCAGGGAGAATACGAAGCCAAAGACGATCGGATGGACGCATACTTGAAGATCACCCACGAGTTGACCAAACAGTTTGACAAATTCGAGCTAACACGCATACAGCGAGGTAAAAACACCTCCAGAGACGCCTTAGCAACCCTGACGTCGACCTCATACCCTTTGGTCAGAAGAATAATCCCAGTAGAAGGGATAGAGAAACCAAGCATCCACTTAGCTCTGAAGGCAGGAGTAAGAGTAAATGCCGTTATAACAAGACAAAAGGCTAAAAACTTGTAGCCTGAAACCAGCTCCCAAGCCGAGCTAGGTGAACCATAAACCGAACAACCAATGGACGCGGATGCACAAGATGATAAATGCGACAACGAGCTCGCCCCCGATGAGCTAATCAATTAAAAAAAAAAATGGGGTGAAATAACTCACAGAGTGGCTGATCGACCAGACTGGAGAATCCCTATCTCTGTATACATCACAAACAGAACCGAACCGCCCGAAAAATGGAAGGCCAGAAAACTAAGGATCAAGAGCGCCCATTTTTGCATCAAATAAGGAAGATTGTTCAGACGGATCGCATCCGGGCAATGCCTCACCTGCATCACCGGGGATGAAATCGTCAAAACTATAATCCGAGTACATGCCATGTCCTGCATGAGTCATTCTGGGGAAGAACCCTAGCCTTCCTCGTCAAAAAGAAGGCAACCTTTGGCCCACGATGATTGCTGACTGCGCCGAGCTTGCAAACACATGCGAAGAATGCAACAAGAACCCCCAAATCATCTAGCACCCCTCAAAAATACTACCATCAATCTCGTCCCTGTACCCTTTCATAAAATGGTTGGTGGACATAATCGGACCCCTTACTCATTCGGGACCCAAGAAGCTCGAATACATATTAGTCATGACCGACCACTGCACCAAGTAGATGGAAGCCTCAACTCACCAGTAAGTTCATCCAGAACTAATCAAAAATTTCACATGGAAAATATAATATGCTGACATGGGCTGCAACACGAGGTAGTAACCAACAGCGGCACCCACTACACCTTGGCAACGCTTCGACAATTTTGCCACAAGTAGTATATCCGCCTCACCTTTTCCACCACAAGTAACCCACTTGATAAAGATTTAGGGAGGACGATAATCTGCCCTCTAATCGAAGGCCTAGAAAAACGCTTAATAGCAAAAAAAGAAAGATAGAGTGACGAGCTGCAGAGATTGCTATGGGCCATGCATACAACAGCCGGGGAAAACACCACAGAGACACCCTTCACGCTGGTATACGGAGCCGAAGCATTGGCGCCAGTTGACATAACTATACCAAACCTCCGAGAGGCAATTGCCCTCTTCACCAAGGACCTCAGCGAGAAGTCACTCCAAGATGTCATCGACCTGATAGAAATACGCCGCGAGCTAGCTGGAATTAGAGTACACAACTACCAACAAGCGGCAGCTCGGCATTACAGGCCAAAGCAAAACCTTCGTAACTTCAGAATCGGCAGCCTAGTCATGTGCAAGCCACAAAACATACCTCAAGAGCCAAGCATCAGGACTCTGGAGACCCCCTGGGAAGGTCCCCACCGCATCGCTGCTGAGGTGCAACCCCGCATCTACAAACTTATGAATATCCATAACGAAAAGGCAGTAAAGTCACAATGAAAAAGCAACAACCTGAAACTCTTCCATCACTAGCATTTCCATTCATCAATCGAACTACGACATGGCTTGATCCCTTTACCAGGTATGTAGGCAGCTCGCCCCACGAGCACAACCATACCAAACAAACCTTCCCACTTAGTCAGGTCTAATGTAATCTGGTCCTTGTAGGGTTATTAATCAAGAACATCTTTGTTAGTTCCACACTTTGACTAGCTAGCCCCGATCTGAAACATTCTATGGTAAACTAAGCATCATAACAGTCGAAGTTGATCTAGCAAAACGATCACTCAAACATTCAGGCTTAAAAGATCTAAGTCCTAAACTTCGTTATGATTAAAGCGTCGTCCGACCAAAAATCTCACATCGCCACAACAAGTCTAAATTTGTGCGATCCATCTTACTAAACAGGATCAGACTACCTCGCAGTCATTCAGCTCGGACAAGTTATATCAATAAAGCAAAATGAACCAAAGAACCACCAATGCAAAATTATTTATAACAAATCAGCTCCCACAAATAGGATCAGTGGATAAAAGCCCTCCTAAGCACCAAAATGTTCAAGGCCAAACAAAACCCCAATTAGGCAAACGAAACAAAAAGAGAAAAGTTTTAATTCAAAACATAAAGGAAGAAGAGCAGAATAGGAGTCGGGAAATAGTCACATAATCATCCAAAACCTATGGGAGATTTAACTTCCCAATATCGAAATTGGAAACTATGACTGAGTAAAAAGCCTCCTCCACTGCCAGCTACTGGGCCAGAAGCCGTTCACGCTTCTCATCCACGGTAAACTCTTTCTGAGTGAGAGACTCCATTAGTTGGACATTAGCCAACAGCTCCTGAAGGTAGATTTCAGCCTTCACCTCCACGTCATTTTTCCAGAATTTTTCGCCAACAAAGAGAAGAACCTTTTCGTAATTCTTGGCAAGCTCCCGGCGACCAGCCCTATGGGTCGCGCGTACTGCAATCTCTCGGTCCTCCCTCAGCCTTTTGTTCTCAACCTCCAACTCTAGGTTTAGCGCCACCACATCAGAAACTTGCTTAAGAGCTCTGCGACTCTCCTCCTTCAGCTCGGAAATACGCTCACTCGCTATCTGCAGCTCCCCGGTAAGATCTTTCACCTCTCCAGAAAGGGGAGCGAGCTTCCCTTTGAGAACTGCGACCTCCTCCTGGGATGCCTTAAGCTCGGTACTCACCTTTGACAGCACCCCCTTCATGTTTTCTAACTTATCACGATGAGGCACGTCTCTGAGGCGGACCTCGGCATCAGCCACCAAAGAGTTAGCAGCCTCCAAGGCCTGAAAGAAATCAAAAGCTCAGCTAGACATCCCACCAAGATGGCCAAATCTCAAATAAGAGTTAAACTAACCTTCCCCATCACCAAAGCTGCTTTGGGCTCACCAATAGCCCCCGCAACCATTGGGGCAGACACAAGAAGAGCCCCTGAAGCACTAGCAGGAACTCTAACCTTCCCAAGGATGGAGTTAACGGTCGCATTCACCTCCCCGGAATGAACTCTCGTACTAGCAGGGGGGACCTCATCGGGACGTCGGAAGGTGGATCTACAAGACATATCTGCCGCAGAAGGAGTACTGGAAAAGGAGATAGCGTCCGAAGGTGCTCGAGCAACGGATCCTGCATCAAAATTAATTTCTCTGTCAACCGAATCTTTTTTTGGGTGGAAATGCGGGGAATATGAGCAAGTACGAGAGCCAACCTGAAGGTTGGAGAACTTTCTTGGGAGGAGCACGCAAATTAAGCTTGAACGAGCGTTTCTTCCTCTTTGCAGCAGAACAAGGAGGAGGGATAATCGCAAGCGGAACTGGACTGGAGGCAGGGACAATGGATAGATCAGCTGGTTCAGCAACGAATCCAGCCAAGCGTCGCAGGGCGTAGATATCTCTGATACACGAAAAATCGAAGGAGTCCCAGTGAATTTGACCACTCTGAAGGCGAATGATACGATCTCTGATAGAATCGTCGAGTTCTTTTTCTTCTGTGTTCACTGCGTAAATACGAGAACCGATCAGAAAATTTGAAACAAAAGCAGTTTCGGGAACAAAACTCAACAACAATAAGAGGGCATGAAAATTCATAATAGGGAGGACGTCATATTGATGCATATCTCCTAACCCGCATGAGCGGCAAAATGACGAGGAAGAGCTTCGAACTCCTCAACAGAGTCGACGGAGGATGGAGATATCCGGAAAAAGAAATACCCTCCCTACCAGTTAGTATCCTTCTTCTGGGTCGTTCCAGTAATAATCATGCGTCTGGGGCGATTGAAGAGGTAAAACCGATTGGGAACTCGCGAGTTCCTCTTCACCATGTACAATTCTAGAAATTGGTCCACAAACAACTCTTGTCCTTCCTTGAAGCCTCGGACAAAAGTCCCAATGGTGTGACGGAGAAAGTTGGGGTTGATCTGCGGGAAAGCCAGAGCGTCTAAAAGACGAATAATATAAAGGAGGATTGGGAAGGTAAGCTCGCAGGACTCAAAATAAGCAGGATAAGAGCAACACCATCCAATTTTGATTGACTCAGGAGAGTCTGAATCATCATGAAGAGCAAGTGCAACTTCCCTCGGGAAATCCAGATCTCTGACGAGATCTGATAAATCCTCCGACAAAAGATTGGAAGAAGGATGAGGTCTTAACTGATCGGTAGAAGCCATCGAGTTGAAAGCGATGGGAAAAAAAAGTAAATTAGATCTGATTCGATGTCAAGTTGCGGGAGGCCCCGGTCAGTTGTGAAGATATCGAACAAGTGGGTAAAGAAAAAGCAAACAGAAAATGCAGACAAATTATAATTCTTTACCTTGGGAATCAGAAGATGAGCAGTTAAGAAAGGAAGGAGAGCAAGAGGCGGTGAATTTATACCTCTTGCGTAGTTATTTAGGTCATACGAAAACTCTTCAGCTTCCTCAATTAGCTCAACCGTCCGATCTAGGAAAAAGAGATCTTAGCCAAACATATCTAAGATTTGAATGAATCTGAAGTTGAATCTTACTAAGAGTAAGATCTTCAGTGATTTACGCCTTACCTAATCGCCCGTTAATTCTTATCATTAAGTCATTAATGGGCTGGGGGGCAACTGTTGGAGCTGGTGTTCACCATTAGAAATCTGGCCCATTAAGCTTAAAATATAATCGGACTCGATTGTACCTAGTATTGGGCTTACGGCCTAGTGCCACGCTAACGATAGTAAAAGACCAACGTGCCCCTCGGCAGCGCTAAACTTAGTTGAACGGACTTGTTGACCGCCAAGATAGAAGAACCGCTAACCAAGCAGCTCAGCAAGGATATGACCAAGTCAGCGCCGCTCAACGGTTAACGAAGAGATCCCGACATTTCTGAAGGATATAACAGAACGTGCATGAGATCTCCGATGACGAGGAGAGAATCGCGGAGCTGAACCGTTGAGCTCGAGGAAGTATAAATAGCTAGTTAAAGAGTCGAAATTGCTAACTTTTTCCATACGTTTACACTCAATCATACTTTAGTTCATCAACTCTTGTCTTAGCCAAAGTTTTTTGTATACTTACATCGAATATCAATAATAATCCATTTTCCGTTACTTTGGTCTCGATCCTTGTTAGATATATAGACATTTCCTAGGACTAAAGTTTCTTTTCCGAATTCATATATAAATTCTTAGTGCGGAATCGAGTTTTCACAGTTTGTAAAAAGGACAATCTAGGGATATGAAAAAATGGTAGGCTTGTAATCAGGCCCGGCCCGTTAGTAATTGCTGCCTAAAGCAAAAAAAAATTTTGATGCCCTACAAATTTCGAACCGAGCACCTCCATCATTAACCCAAGACATAATAATCACTGGACTAAATGCAACTATGTGTAATTGATGCCCCTTATTGTAATAATATAAGTTATTGCCTAACGCATAGGCTTCCCCAACGTCAGCCCAGAGCCGGTCCTACTTGAAATGATTTTCAAACAATTGCATTTTTGAAAATTGACATATCTTAAAATTTCTTTTAAATTTATGACACTTTTTATGAAACCAAAAGAGTATATAGAATTAACTACCAAGTATATATATATTAAAATATGTTTATGGGGTCAGAGCATATGGTTAATTTTTTTTTTGGTGAATGTGAAGCATTTGATCAACACCATATATATATATATATATTTTTTTTTTAAATATGTTTATGGGCTCAGAGCATATGGATAATTGAATGTGAACCATTTGATCATCATTCTTGCTTGATGGCAATGAATTTTGTGGGTCGAATTAGTAAGGAGGCTTTCCAAGTTTTAAGTAGAAAAAATTTGTAGGTCGATGAATTGGAAGATAGTCGAAACAGAGAAAGTCTTGCATGGTGATCGAATAAGAAAAAAATCAAAATGAGAATTCATGACCGTTGAAACTACAAGTGGCTGTATTTGTTTGACTTTAATTATGACCCAAATGGTTTGGCCTAAAAACTTTTAACTCTCGATTTTGGCCGTACTCCTTCTTATTCACAATGTAGATTTTAATCAAATAAATCATCACAAAACGGTGTTTGTTCTCGAAGGAATCTCCTTGGAGAATAATATAGTGTTCCTCTTGCTAAAACAAAGATTTGTGGATAACGTAACGAGTCTTACCATAATTTACAGAAACTTAGTCTCAATAAATTCACACTTGATAATTCTCAGAACTTCATTGTTGTTGTGGATCCATTTTATTTGCATAAATCTCCTCTCCTTCTGGGTGTTGTTGATCGGAGTTGCAGCCGGTGAGCAAGTTCTGACAATTATTACAGTAGACAAACTCAAGGTTTAGAAGTTGAAGCCTCAATTTCATTTCTACTGCATATGAACTCGCTAGGTGACAAGTCTAATGAGTAACACTTTGTCTCTCTATGGTAGAGTTATCTTTCAGCGACGTCGCTACAAACAAGACATTTTCCCATTCTCCGAAGCAATTTTATATGATTGAAGATAGGGGATAGCAAATTTATGTGTACGACGTATTTCATTTTCTCTAATTACATGCATGTGCTTAGATAATACGAATAAATGTATTCATCAATTTTCTTTAGCAATTATATACAAACCTTTTTTTTATCACGTATGTACAACTCTTTAAGATTAATGAAATATCTACTTTTCTTCTTCGTCGATCTTTAGATTGGACCTGCGTGCGGTGGCTCCGTAAGCACCGGCGTCGGTCCATTTTCTTTTCTTCTTCTTAGTATAAAGCTAGTGGTGGTCATTAATCGTCTTTGAGGACTCTTCCTCAAGACTTTTGGGATTCGTTTGTTTTACTTAAGCTCCAATCGGATCTTTTCTTTGATGGATTGGCTTCGGCTCTTGTGGTTTCAGCGCCGGATCTGTCTCAGCGGGTGAAAGTGGTGGTGGCGTCTTTGACCGTCGTGGATAAGGCTCTTGTCTTCTGGTTTTGTTTTATTAGTCGCTGGCTTTTCTCATGTGCTTTTCTCGGAGTTTGATCATTGGTGGTGTTTTGTGATTGAGAAGGTTACAAATTAGGTCTCGGATCTGGTCTTTTAAGATCCTTCTATGTTCGAGGTTTGTCTATGGAACCTATCTTTCTAGCCAGATCTTAATTATCAGTCCTCGGTGGATGCTCCTAATTTTGTCGCTTTGGGTGTGTCGAGATGCTCTCTTGGTATTCCTTGTGGCTCTGGTTGTGCTCTGCCTGAGTTGTAGCTTTGGCCATTGATGATTTGTCTTGTTGAAAATCCATTGGAGTTGCTTATTATCTTCCTTTTTAGACGTTTTGTTTGTATGTTGGTTTATATGGGTCTTACTCTTTTGGAATTGGCAATATCGGGTGGCAATTAATGAGTTTTAGCTCTGCTGTGCGATTATATCATCTTCATGTGTTTGGATCGTGTCTTGGTTTAGTTTTTGTTGATGGGAATCGTCAATTAGATGTTGTGCTGGCATCTACGTGTTCTTGCTATGATTCCTTAGGGTATTGTGTAAGAGTTCAAGACTATGCAATGGTTCGTTCCCCGATTCTTCTCTTGTTAGGAGTGGCCATTCTTTTGGTTGTAGATGACAGAGGGTGGCTCGCTGTGTCCGCGTGTAAGAGTTGGTGTTCCTGGTTGGTGTCTCCCCAGGAAGATTTCAAGGTTATCTCCCTTGAGCTTATCTTGATTCGTTTTAAAATTATCTTTGGATTGGTATTGATGGTGTCAGTTTCTACTGGGTGCACTTCTTTGGCCTGCTCTCTTTCTCGCATGTGCTGCTATAACGAGATAGTTGTTCTCTGGTTGGTCTTGTCTCTTGTCCTCGGCGCACTTCGGCTCCTCCTCATTCAATGGGAATGTTTGGTGGATTTTTAGTGTTTAGTCTATAGATTTGAGTTTAGGACTCTATTTTGTGCCCCTTTAGTCTTCTTATTAGAATATGATCCTGGTATGACTCCTTTTCTTTAAGGCTCGATCTCTAGAGGATTTGGGTAAATATTTCAAAGACACATTCCAAAAACGTATTCCACCAATGTATTTTTTTGCGAGCTTCAATATAATCCAAACAGATGACAAAAAAAAAAAAAATTAACGGTTTATGATAAATCTAGTCATTTTCTTATTTTGTCAGTATTTTGAAAACCGGCCAATCAAACTGGTTCAATGCAAACTGGAGAGATATCTGGATTGGGTTATGGCAAAAAACAAGAACTAGGAAACACCGGAAAATCCGGCTAAAAAATAGGACAAAATTGGGGAACCGGATCGAACCGGTGAACGACCATAACCTGGTTTTGAATTTTTAGGCTTTCTCCAATTAATTTTTTGTATGTCTTCTTGATGTTGTACTCAGTTGATTTTTTCAAACTATTTTGATTGATTTTAATCTTATCTACACATGAAATGAAGAAACAAACAAACAAAGAATGGTTTTACATAAACTTATGAAAACGAAGTATCTGAAACATAAATTAATCTAAAAATATTTAGATCTAAGGTGGGGTATGTTCATATAGTTTATGCAATTTATATAGTTCTTTTTCAGTTAATTCTAACATGATGGATATACAAAGTCAAAATCAGATCCATCAAAATCTCTGCAAACCGCAATCTTCTAGGGACCATTCCGATCATGAGGTTTTCAATTCGTCTATTGATGGGGTGTACATTTTTACCTTAATAAAAACAATCTAGACCGTAAGTGCACAATCAAATCAATTGTAGTACTTAGGGATCGAATCTACAGAGATCTAGAGCACACAGAAGTAATTCAAATCAAGAAATTTGCTAAACCAATTAAGGGGGTTTAGACGGTTTAAAAATTGGTTTGTAATCCAATGATAAAAAGCGTTAGAAATTCAAGGATTTGTAGGGGATGTGGTCCTAATTATTTAAGAACTGTTAGGGATCTTATAGATGATTTAATAGAACATGAATACGAATGTAAGTTACTTCTAACTTTTGCGAGTTGTAAATGAGTGCTTGTCCTTCCTCAATAGTTTTAGTGGTGAAATCACCATTGCTTGCTGTATCAAGAGACAATTGATATATTTGATTAGTTCCCCAGTAAAATGCGCTTTAAAGATTAGCTTGAGTAAACTCTCCACTTTCTGCTTTTATTCTTAACTACTACAAGGTTGGCCAACCACTCCGCATACTCGACCTCCCTGATTGATCCAACTTTGAGTAGCCATTGACGGCTTTAACTTGCTCGGGACTTAATTTGTGATTTTTCTGCTTGACTGGTTTGAATATAGGGTCGACGTTCATCTCATGAGATGTGACATATATGCTAATTCTTTTCATGTCAAAGGTGCTCCATGAGAAAGATATGACATTCTTTTTAAGGAATCGACTAACTCCTTTTTGATCGGGTCAGGGAATTCAGCTCCGATTCTGGCACACCTATCGGGGTGAACATCGTCAATGCAGACAAGGGTGACTAAATCTTGTTGGGTTTTAATCAGCTAGGGATTGCTATGTTCCGCGAGCTGTCATAGATTATGTTCCTCCCGCTTTTGGATATCTTCTGATTTCCTTTGATCATTGCTATTCCGTTGGGAGTGGGGAATTTAATGCATTGGTGATATGTTGAAGCTACGACTTTCATGGCGTATATCCATGGCCGCCCAAGTATTGCGTTAAATGGAGCCGGGCGATTTACTACAACGAAATCCACAAATTTGTGGACTCCTTCTGCTACTATCAGGAATCAGACCATTCCAAGGGAATAAGTCGTTTCTCCGGCGAAACTAGTTAGCGGTGTGCCTTGACCTTGTAAGTCTGAGTCATTGAGACCCATTTTCATATAAGCATCATAGAATAGCAGGTCTATTAAATAAAACCCCTACTCATAGTTGGATCAATATGTGGCTGCCACACAACGGTGTACCTTGGCCTTGTAAGTCTACTTCGCATTGTAGTGTATCTTGGCCTTGTAAGTCTACTTCGCAGCCACATAGCGGTATGTCTTGGCCTTGAAAGTATGAGTCATTGATAGAATAGCAGGTCTATCATTACTCTCGAAACTAAGCAGCCATATATCTCGAGCTAGATTACTAGAGCGTCGTCATGTGGCTTGCTAGGTGAATTGTTTCGTTTTTTGCAAAAGCGATATGGTGATCTACTCCCCGGAATGCAGTTGGGGGTATGTGAGCTGCACTGCCCAGGTTTGGTGGGCTCTGATTGAATTTATTGAATCTCTGCATAACTTCGATCCTCCGAGGATAAAGTCTACCCGTTTAGCTGGGACCAGGCTACCTAGACCTTTAAGGACACATGGTATCTTTATCCAAGGGCTAGTTAATTTCTTCGGAGCTGGTGGCGGGGTCAGGATCGACTTCATTAAGTTTTCGCATATGCTCAGTTCTCCGAAGATTAAGTCTATTCACTTCCTGGATGAATGTGGGATATGAACTTGGCTGGTTTCTCTTCGACAGGTCTCTCTCGTTTCACCGTCGATTTCTTCTTTTTGGGCTTTGCGGGGGGTGGCGATTCGACCTCAGATTTTTTTGCTTCGACAGCTGGATTCTACTGAGCTGGTTCAGCAGTTTCCTTTCGTTTTCCCTTAAGGCCAGTAAGGTATCGACACTCTTCGGTTAAATGGCCTCTTTTGCCATGGTAAGTACAATACTTCATTTTATCATACTCCAATTTCTTGCCTGGCTGTGAATGATCGATAACATACGCCTGCTGACCATTTTTGTAGTTCCTCGGGCTTTTGTGATCCAAAGTTTGCTGCGAGGTTCACAAATTTTTCTTCTAGGATAAATGTTTCGTCTTTGAGGACGACAAAGAAGGTTGCTTTGTGCAATGCATCGTTGAGGGGCACGAAAGGGTTGACAGTGAGTTCCTCCACGAGTTTTTACTTATGCCAGAGGCCATTCTTCAGCGCTTCTAGTGCCACCTCCTTATTTAGGTTGGCGATCCTAGATTTGATTGCTTTGAACTTCGATATATAAATCCATGAGGGGTTCATCGGGTCCTTGGGTTAGCTTCCAGAGGTTATCTTAGGAAACTCTTGCTTCGATGGATACAAAGTATTATTTTATGAATAGTTTTATTAAGGCATCAAAGCTGTCGATGAAGCAGCTGTTTAGTCTCGCAAACCATTCAAGGGCTGGGCCTGTCAGGCTTTCAGCAAATAACCTATAATGCCCTACCTCTCTTTCGTTATCGACCAAGTGAACTCTTGCTACGGTAAGCCGGAATGCTCTTACATAGGGCTCGGGATCGCCGCTCCCTGAGAATTTCGAGAGTCTAGTTTTCCCAATATCTCTGATAGGTTCATTAAGTATCTTGTCAGTAAATGGTGTTTGTAGAGTTTCTTCAATCGCTCAATCGATGTCTGGGGCTGAGCTAGTGGCTTTGTGGACACATGACCGTATGCGTTGTAGCTCCGCCTGGGTCTGCTCAGCATATCTATAAAAGGTGTTTTGATCGAAGATGTTTTCTCTAACTGCGGGATTGACATTACTAATTGTCTTAATCCCATCAGCTAGAGCTCGATCTGGGTTACCCTGGGTGTTCCCCATGAGCGTTATTTATCCTATCCATATTGCCAAAGCTGGTTAAATCTTAGCCTTGCGTTCGCTCTACTAGAGTTGAAAGCATTTTGCGACATCTCAGATAAATCGTCTTCACTCCATCTTCTAGGGAGTGGTGGGATTCACCCTGTTATTGTGCTAGCAAGGCTAGTTGAAGTTGTTCCACCTGTGGTTGAATTAAGTAGCCATACGCTTCGTGGCACCAAGGGCGCAAGCACGACAATGGTGGTTGTTGCGGATTCGGGGTGAGCGTGTGGATTCGTTGTTTCAGCTCTCGCGGGAGAGTTCTCAACCGGGACCACTTGGTTTTGGTTAGATCCAGGCCGGTCGTTGACCGCCACCTAGTTCTAGTTAGATCCAGGCTGATTGTTAATCACGACCTCGGACACATCTCGTGTTTGACTCTTGAGCGTTGGTGGTATCCATTCCCGTTGCGGTAGGTTCGAGGTTAGACTTCAATGTATGACGATTGTATTTCTTCCCCTTGGTCGGCGCTAAATGTGGAAGCTAGATTCTGCCCTAAGAATTTATATGTGGATTCGGAAAATAAACTTTAGTCCTAAGAAATATCGATAAATCTAACTAGAATCGAGACCAAGATAACGAAAAATGGATTTATATTGATATTCGATCAAGTATACAAAGAACTTTAGCTACAATAAGTGTGATGAGCTAAAGTGTGGTTAGGTGTAAAACGTAAGGAAAAGGTTAGCCATTTCGGCTGTGAAACTTGCTATTTATACTCCTTTTAGTTGACCAGTTCAACTCCGCAAATCCCTCCTCCTCGTCGGAGATCTCGGGCACATTCCGATGAGTCATCTGGAAATATCGTGATTTCTTCATAAACCCTTGAGCGGCGCTGACTTGGTCTATCCTCGCTGAATTGCTCGGTCAAAGAATCTTCAGCTCCGGTGATTAATAGATCGGTTATTTGGGCCGCGCAAGACCGAATGATCTGTTGGCCTTTTTCTAAGTGTTAGCGCGGTTTTAGGCCTGAGGCCCAACATCGAATATAATATAGTCAGATTATATTTTAAGATTAGTGGGACAGATTTCTAATGGTGAAATCCAGCCCCAACATGTATATTTGGATAATTCGAATAACAAATAATTAAATTGAACCAAATTAAAAAAAAAGTGAGGTAATTATAAAATTTTGGGATAATTTTTGAATATTTTTGACAATTTTTTAGTGTTACGGATAATCCAAACACGATCCGAACCCCAAATAACATGATTCGAATCCGACCCAAAATTTTTAGTACCCGAATGGATATTATATCTCTAAATCCGAAAAACTCGAAAATTTTGAAATATCCGATCCGAATCCGAATGGGAACCCGCATGTCCATTCTATTAGTCTATTTGACCAATAAAAAAAAATATATATAATGACTAAACCGAGTATGAGACATCGGATCTAATATAGTATATGCGTATTGCGTTTAAATTTATTTACTTACGACGATTACAATCAAAATCCGATTATCTGCATTGTAGTGACTCGCATGGAGCCAACTATTATATGTACATGTAGACACTTTTAAAAATAGATTCGTTGGTAAAGCATAAATTATATAAGATTCGTTGGTAATGCCTAACTTAATAGAAAAAAATAATAGGGTTGGTGGCTTGTCTTTATGTAATGAAACCTAACAAAATGAAAATGTAATGAAGGAAAGACACTTTGGATTATCATCAAATGTAACTTTAAGAAAGATTCGAAGTCTCTAGTTGAGATGTGGGGATAGAAGTTGTAGCCTGTAATGTGACCACGTTGGTCCCACACTATAACGAAGAAAAGCCAGCGACGTTTTTGTCATCGAGTCAATGGTCAATATCCGACGCAGACATAACACAGTAGGCATAACCATGTGAATTATGTAAATTACTGCTCACACAAAACATATATTGAAGAGCTTATTCAAAGAATTTGTTATAAGGTTATAAAATTGTTTGACATGTTATAACGAATGTTCGGAACTATATTATTGTTCGGAATTACATGTTAGACGAGGTGGCCATCTTCTATGAACCGTACTTTTAGGTAGCTAGGAGTTGTAAAAATTTATATTAGTAAAATATTTGAAATACATCAACTAATCAACAATCACCACCTACCTAGTTAAACATAATATGATCCAAATAAAAATGCAACACCTAAATTAGCCTGTATATGTATCTGGAAAGTATAAAAGTTCTTTAGTCATCGGTTCTTGAAAGATTAACCTCCAAAGATTTATGATTAGAAGCATCAATCTCCAAAGTTAGTTTGCGCACATTTTTTTGTTTTTCAGATTTCTGCCGCCTTCACTTTTTGGTCTTGTATGTTTCTTCCTCTAGATGATCCAATGTTTGTTGAGTTATTGAAGGTACTAGGTACGTACAAACGAACTCGATCTCTATCAAACAAGTAGGATTTAGATTATTAGGGCAAAACAAGGTGAAAGCTTAAGAAAGTAAAGTGTTTCCAATGAATTATATTGCTCAATCGAGAGTTGCGACTTTTTTTCTGGGCGAAATGAGTACATATTTATACTAAAATGATCGTAGAGAATAAACCATAGAAATGAATGTAAAATATCCTAACTAAGAAGATTTAAACAATATTCTCATATATCCTATACTTATTCATCAAGTATTTCGAGATCGGCAATCTTATGTAGATTGAGTTTCTATCCTTTATAATGGAATTTCCTGGTTTATTCAGGCCCACCTTGTCGCTTCCGAATGGATACTCGAATCAGTTTAATTTTAAGTCGGGTTTGGGTAGAAAATGTCAAACCTGGTACCACCAGTAATTCATATCATAATTTTTCTAAAGATCATAAGCAAATTTCTAAAGATCATAAAATATAAGTTGAGAAAAGGATCATAAATTGTAAATATATATATATATATATATATATATATATATTTCTTTTTTGTTAAAGGGTTTAAAGGTGTAAATATTGTTGTGGCAATTTGATGTAAGAAGTGTTAACACCGACATCGAATATGTAAATATCGAACTATAGTAGAATTTTATTTCCACGTGGGAACATAGACCCGTAAATGCCGATTGCCGATTGCCGACCTGCCAATTTTACTTAGAAGACGATAAACCTCACATTCAGATACCAAATTGCCCTACTAAAGCCAATAATAAAATGACACGTATCGAACCTCAGGATTAAAAATCTCTTCGATTTTTTTTTAGTTGAGAGTTTCTTTGATTAACTTTCTTTTTTTTATCGAAAGTTTCTTTGATTAACAAAATTTCAATTTGTCGAATAAGAATATATGCACATGCACCATGTTCTTGTTTCGACTAAAATAACCAATAACACCAAAATAGACGCATTGTGTTTTAACCGAACTAATCATGAGGGAAACTTCCATCATCGCAACAAATAAAATAAAGATTAACGCGCCAGATTAAGCTCACTAAGTGTTAAAAACCATTTCCCAAAAATAATGCATAATGTTGATCACATATGTATTTTGTATCATTTTTATTTAGAGTAATTGCAATCATAAGCAAGAATAAAGCTTGTATTTAAGAAAATAGCAAAATTAGTTTTGTTGGTAATAGGGAAAGAGTAATTGACAACCAAATTTGATTAACAAAACCTCACGCGCATTTTACCTCATTCATTTATGGGCCCACTTATTTGTTAGTTTCTCACTGTATTACGTCTCGTCGCCTCCTCAACATCTCTCTTGTTTTCTCCGTTCCGGCCACCTTTTTAGTTGTTTTCTCCGTTCTGGCGATTTCAAAGTAAGATTTGTTATGAGATACTCTCTCTCTTTGGTTGGTCAATTTATTTGAGTTTTCTTCTTCGATTTTGAGGATTTTTTTTTCTCGCGTTTGTTGTTGTAAATCCTTCATCCTCTCCCTCTTCTCTCTATTGATGTAACGCCCCAACTGCCCCTTCCATGTCCCCCCCCCCCCCCCCCCCCTCGTCCACTCTCGGCCCGTGGGCCCACCCTGTATGACGGTCAGTGTGTTAGTCCAGGAGGCTCAGAAGTCTTGTTTACTGTCCTTACAAATCACCACACGATTTTTTCCCATGTTTTCTCCTCACTCACACGATACTAGAAATAACTTCCCATTAGGTCGCCCATCCTTAAATTGTTCCAGCTCAAGCACGTTTAACTTTGAAGTTCTCTCAAGACCTGTGACCGCAAAGATAAGTGCACTTTGGTGACATATGTGGCCAAATCAAATCTCTTAAGCATCTCTGCATGCACCACATATTTTTTGAAACAGGGTTGTGACAATTGAGCCAATGTTTATTAGTCTCCATTGAGTTGTTTTTGGTATACATATCTTTTTCTTTGCCTTTTTGGTTTCTTTTTTTTTTGAACTGCAATTATATGAGAAGATTTACGACGATCTCCTCAATCGGAAAAAGTTTGGACTTACGACGGTCTCCTCGATCGGAGAAAGTTAGGAGGATTTTCCCGCAATTCGAAGGAAATCAAGACGATGGGGTAAATTGAGAAGACGATGCGAAATATACAAATATTTGAAATAACTAGTTACATGTTTGTGTAACATGCTACAATATTTTATAACAAATTATTTGTTTACGCAATATGCTAAAATATTTATAATAGCATATAAACATACATTCATAGATACATATATACATAGTAACAAGCTATGTAAAATCATACATATATTTTCTTTTAAATAACAAGTTATTATTTTTTGTAGCATGAGAATTGTATTATGTAAACATAAAAATTTATCTCTAACTTTAACCTTAGCGAAGTAACTAAATTGTTAAAGATCTTTCATTTACTATTCCATAAATTTTCATACATGTACTATAGAAATTTTTGTTATTGGTTAACAAATTTGTACACAATAACAACGAGCTATGCGTAAATATACATTTATATTTAGTTAAATCACTACGAGTGTTTGTAACACGTTAGCATATTTATTATAGTGCAGAATTAACGAGATCATTGAATTATTAGCTACATATTTATTTTCATACGTGCGTTATATATTTGTTAAAATATGCTACAAGTAAATAAATGTTTACTTTCAAATAAATAATATATGTTTATTTTCCAATGAAATATAGTAACCTGTTTTGGATCAGTAAGTTGGATTCAGTTGAAAACTGTGCAGATTTTGGTTGTCATTATAATTGAAGGTTCATAATTATGATGAGGCCATTTGAGATAATTTTTATTAGTGATTTTGTTTTGTGCTAGTCGGAAGAAGAAGAAGAAAAAAAGAAAGACAAAGTAAAGAGAAAGATAATTGTTGTAATTAATGAAGTTAAAAGTCAAATGGGTCTCGTTCAAGTAGCCCACGCGTAGGAGAAAGAAGATGAAAAATATTGTTATTACACTGTAAATTTGTCGGTACCTTTTGCTGATTCTGCATACACTTCTTTCTTTTTGTTGATTTCCTAATTAAATTATCATATCTTGCCGTTCACCAAATTCTCTTTTTTATTTACTATGGTCGTGTATAACCAATTCTTATATTTTTCTTCTTATCTATAGTGATAGACATTATACAAAAATACTATTTGTTTATTTATACAAAAAGGTAGTAAACTAGTTTTTTAAAGAATTTAAATTAAGATGGTGTGATAGTAATGTTGTTCGAGTGGTAAATGACATGTACTCTGATTAAAAACAAGAAATTTAATCTATTGTGGAAATGGAATTCCGTATCATGAATTTATATGTGAATTCGGGGATGAAATTTTGGTCCTAAGAAATGTTCATAAATCCGATCATATCAAGATGATGATGACAAAGCTGGATTTATATTGATAGGAATCAAATATACGAAAAGAGATCTCGAATGAGAAGTGGCCAGACTCGAGAGGAGCTGCCTATATACCCGGTTAAGGGATCAAGCTATTACGTAGTTCATGTTTAGTGTTTATGGTGTTTTCCTAGCTGAAAGTGAACAAAAATAAGAACCCCTTTGCTTTTGGATGACCCCGTATATATAGGCTCATCCCAGAGTGGTTGCACACACTTAAGAGTGGTTCCTCAAATCTAGGAAATGGTTCCCTAAATCTAGGAGCTAACAAACCACTGTGATTTGTTGTGGATAAGCTCTGACACGTTCAGCCATGCTGGCAGAGTTGACTAAGTCAGCTTCTCATTTAGCTGGCGGAGCTGACTTTTTCAGCTCCTTGTTTAGCTCACAAAACTGCTTCGATCAACTCCCCTTTCAGGTGACTCAGCTGAATTTGAGATGAAACAGAGCTAAGCTCAGCTGAAACTAAGCTGAAGCATTCAACTACTTTTTTAGTTGACAGAGCTGAATATAAGTTTGCGTGTGTAGCTCATACTTTATTGTTCTTGGGCTTTTGTGGGCTAGACCCAAAGTTGGGCCGAAGACCCAAAAATATGTCTCATTTTAATGGAATTGGCAAGGCTTTTATGGGCCGGATTTAGGTGCTAAATATAGCTCCAAAAGTTGCTCCCCATTCCGTTAAGTGCGATGTGATAAGCACTTGATGGGCGACACTTGTTTGAGTTAGGCTTTTTCAACTCCCGGAGGGCTTTTATAAGCTACTTAAATCCGTCATAAGTATTTTTGGTACTAAGTCGATTATGAGAATTCGTTTCGAGCTGAACTAATTAGTTCACCTCGGATATGGTCTCCAGCTGAAGCGGTTTGATCACTTCGAATATGTTTTGGCTAGTTGAACTAGATGTATAAGTTCAGTTTGTCTGTTTTTACGCTTAGTCATTTCTCAGAATTTTTGGTGGAGAGAAGTGGCGACGTTGCCGTTATTGCAATCCATTTTAGAAATTTAATGTTCCTTGTGCGGACTTTGGGACATTCATCATGTCTTTGCGACCGTTTTCAGAGTTTTGCAAAGTGAATGAAAGATTAAGTCTAGCATTCTTACTTAAACTGAGTTTGAGCTTCGTTTGACTGGGCTAAGTGATCGTTTGAAGATTGGGTCCTATGTTGGTAAACTTAATTGCAAGAGGGCTTTAGTAATGGTGTACTATTTGGGAATTAGACCTCTTTATAGCGATGTGAGTTGTGTGGTCGGCCAACGCTTAATCGTAATGAAGTTAAAAAAATTTCCTATAAGTTTATGTTTTATGATTGTTTTGAGATCGACTCCGCTTGTAATGATGTATGTATCATAGGATGTCTTAGCTCAAGGCCAGCTGGGGCCAAACCTTTACTTGCAGTTTTGATTCAGATGGGATGTAAATCTTTACTAGGAAGGGTTCATAAGGAAATGATCATTTATGAATTGCATTATTCTACAACATACGTTGTTTGGATCTGGACTGGATCAAGGCTGAATTTGGCTAAGTATCATACTCGATTATGGATTAGAGAAGAATAATCCGTTCAACCATATCAATTCCGGCTCGAGTGAGGATAATGTTCCAAGATCGGTACTCTTTAATTCATATGTTAAGAAAGTTTATGAGCTGCATGTGCTTGTTTTGCCTCTTTGGGTTTGAGCTCAGTGATTGGTGGGATGGCTCGTCTTCGTCCTTTGAAAGATCAGCTTTAGGCTGACTTGTTCCGGTTTAGGAACTAGGGTCGGACTTCGATTCCTTGACTTTTTATCTTATTGTCACATTGTTCACTCCAGCCTTTGCTGTTATCTTGATACTCATTTTTTCTATTCCTTCCACTGGGATTATTTTTTTGACCAGGGGGTCTGAGGTCGGCGCTAGAGCTACCAAGCCGTCTGTGAAGGTGTTCTCACCTCGTGGTATGTGGGTCAGCTCGAACTTATTGAACTGTTTGGCTAAATCGTGGATGATCTTTAGGCAGGCGTCCAAGCGATTATGTTTAGCTTCGTACTCACTATGAAACTAGCTGGTAACCAGTTGGGAGTCGCTGAATGCACTAAACTCTATAGCTTCAATCTCGAGAACTAGTATCAGTCCAGCTATGAATGCTTCATATTCTTCCTCATTGTTAGAGGCTTGGAATACTAATCGAAAAGATTATTCCAACACTTCTACAGCTAGGGAGATGAGCTTTATTTCGACCCCAATTCTTTGCTTGGAAGAGGCTCCGTCGACGTGAAGTGTTAACATTTTTCGGGCTCAGTTCCGTTGATTGCTTGAGGTGCTAGCTCAATTATGAAGTTGGCTAAGGCTTTCGAGCTGATATGACCACGGGCAATGCAAGTTTCTCCATGGCTGGGTACCTGGTTTTTGCATCTACTAACGATTTACTTAGGTAGAATATTGGTTTTTGCTCGTTCTATTCTTTCCGGACCAGTACTTCACTTACGGCGGCTGGTGATACAACAATGTAAAGGTATAAAGGTTCTCTTTCTACCAGTTTTGAAAAAAACATGATTGGTTGAGGTAAGCCTTTAGTGGTTTAAAGGCCTCCTCACAGCTAGCATCCTACTTGAATCTTTTGTTACCTTTCAATAATTGATAAAACAGGAGACACTTGTTTGTGGACCTGGATATTAAGCAGTTTAGCGCTGCTATCCTTCCTCCTGCTCTCTGCGACTCCCTGGTTGGGGTAAGAGATGCCATTTCTAGGAATGATGTGATCTGCTTGGGATTAGCTTATATCCCTCATTCTGTAACAAGGTAGCCTAGGAACTCAAACTCCAAAAGAATACTTTGTGGGATTTGGCTTCATTTCGTACTGGTTAGGATTAAAAAGCAGTCCTTGAGGTAGGTGATATGGTCGTTATGATCTGCCAACTTTACCAGCATATCGTCGATATAAACTTCCATGCTTTTTCCGAGTTGCTATGAAAATATTCTGTTGACCAATCGTTGATACGTAGCTCCTGCATTCATTAGTCCAAAGGGCATTACTTTGTAGCAATAGGTCCCTCTGTCGGTTATGAATGTAGTATTTTCTTGGTCATCAGAATTCATTAGAATCTAATTGTAACCAGAGAAAGCATCCAACCTATGTGCAATTCCTTTTCCTAGGATCTAGGGTTTGTAAACAACAATCTATAAGAACAGATCTCGAATATACCTGGAGTTTTGCAGCGGAATTGATTCAGGAATTCGAGATTATCAGCACCTCAATCGCTGTGCCTCTGCAGTTGATCCACACTCACGCAAATAGGAATCCGGCAGGGATGCTAGTGCCTGGAACGGATCTCTCGGGGAATTAGGATTTTCAGAAACGGCTGTGAGGGAAGAACTACTCAGATTTTCGTGCCCTATAACCTATTTATAGGCATGCGAAAAACCTAATTGAACTAGTAAACGAACCGGTTCAAATCGAGTCATTAAACCGAAATCTTTATTTCGGTTCAGGCCTCGCGTCGATCGACACACTATGGTTGTGTCGATCGACACGTTCTAAAAACTCCTAAATAATGTGTATCATATACACATCATTTAGATCATTACATTAATGATTATTCCCCTAAAGTGAATCCAATTGCTTAGGTGTGTGACCCTGAAGGATCATATAATACTAGCAATGAGTTCATAACTCATTGATCATCATTGGTTTCTAGCAAAACATTATGACCACCTAGTATCATATGAATGTCTAATCTCGACATTACAACTATCACTAGAGTGACTACAAGTCTGATTTCAGGACATTCCCAACAATCTCCCACTTGTACTGGAATCATCTATTCCTTTAATCCCTTTGTCGCTATATCCCGATCTGGCATAAGGCAAGAACCGTGTCATCCTTATTCAACCAAAATCATGTTCATCGAACTCCGATTTATACTAACAAGACAAACAGCTGACTTTCAGCTCGTTTGAGTGCGGTCACACATTTCTTAGTATCAAATCTTCGATGGGCCCTGAGATATTTATCTCCTGCTATACAGGAGGGACAAATCCCATCTTGTTCCATCCCTCTGTTCCTTCACACACTTCATGATGCGCCCAATCAATGCCTTTATAGTCACCTTTTACGGATAACGTTTGACAAAGTCAAAGCGGACCAATTCACATGTAAGAAATCATGATGAACTCAGGTCTAAGGACTATACTCTATAGTCGTAATGAGAATCTCTTATGACACTTGTATAGCTATCTTGTAGAGTTCTCATTAGCGGGTCATGTCCAATCATATGTTCTCCAACATATATCCATGTGATTGACTTTAATACTCTTATTAATGACTCCATGAAACTTAGTCATCAGTCACCTCACATGCCAGTCTCTCGCGGTTGCTAGTGTCCCACATTAACAACCTCGACCGGGGACAAATATAATCTATGACATTTAATTCTCATAGGGTTTCATGATCAAGTCCTCAACTTGATGACCTATAGAATATCATAAATTATCTTGGGACTTATTATTTAAAAACACAGTTAAATAATACTGAAATCATATTTCATTAAAATAACCAAAATGTTATTACAAGAACATTAAAACATAACTTAAAAACAAGACAACTCCCACTAAAATCAAGATCACATCTTAATTTCCTTAAGTCCTATAGCAGCCATATGACTCTCATGCTTAGGTCTTGGGAGGGGCTTGGTCAGAGGATCAGCGACATTCTCATCCGTGGGAACTCGACTGATCTTCACATCTCCTCTATCAATTATATCACGAATCAAGTGATATCTCCTCTCTATGTGTTTGGATTTCTGGTGAGATCTAGGTTCCTTTGCCTGAGCAATTGCTCCATTGTTGTCACAAAACAATGCTACAGGCTCCAAGATAATAGGAATCACACCAAGCTCAGATATGAACTTCTTGATCCAAACAGCTTCCTTTGCTGCTTCCGAAGCGGCAATGTATTCAGCCTCAGTAGTGGAATCTGCTACAGTGCTCTGCTTGGAACTTTTCCAACTTACTGCACCGCCATTCAGACAAAAGACATAACCAGACTCAGACCGGAAATCGTCTTTGTCCGTCTAAAAACTCGCATCAGTGAATCCACTTATGACCAGCTCGTCATTTCCTCCATATACCAAGAACTTGTCATTAGTATTTCTCAAATACTTGAGGATATTCTTGACTGCTGTCCAGTGACATTCCCCTGGATCAGATTGGTATCTACTCGTCATGCTTAAAGCACAAGCAACATCTGGACGAGTACAGAGCATAGCATACATAATAGATCCTACTGCCGAAGCATAAGGAATCCTATTCATTCGCTCCCGCTCAGCTTGTGTCGATGGACACTGCTTCTTGCTAAGAGTAACGCCATGCAACATCGGCGTGAAACCTTTCTTGGAATCCTGCATACTGAATCTATGCAAAACCTTATCTATATAAGTATCTTGACACAATCCAATAAGCCTATTTAATCTATCTCTATAGATTCTTATTCCAAGAATATACGCGGCTTCACCCATGTCTTTCATGGAAAAACAACTTCCAAGCCAAGCCTTTACAGACTGAAGCAATGGAACGTCATTTCCGAGAATAAGTATGTCATCTACATACAGTACGAGAAATGCAACTCCGCTCCTACTAGTCTTCTTGTAAACACATGGTTCTTCTTCGTTCTTGATAAAATCAAACTTTTTGACTGCTTCATCAAAACGAAGATTCCAACTCCTTGATGCTTACTTCAATCCATAAATGGATCGATGAAGCTTGCATACTTTCCCAGCATTCTTAGGATCAGTGAAACCTTCGGGTTGTGTCATATACACATTTTCTTCCAGAATTCCGTTAAGGAAAGCTGTTTTCACATCCATCTGCCAAATCTCATAATCATAATAAGCGGCAGTTGCTAGGAGTATCTGAATGGATTTAAGCATAGCGACTGGGGAATAGGTCTCATCATAGTCAATACCATGAATTTGCTTGAAACCTTTAGCCACTAATCTAGCTTTGAATATCTGAATATTCCCATCCACGTCAATCTTCCTTTTGAAGATCCATTTACACTCAATGGGTCTTACACCATCGGGTAAATCTACCAAAGACCATACTTGGTTTTCTGACATGGATCCCATTTCGGATCTAGCGGCTCCAAGCCACTTTTCGGAGTCAGGGCCCAACATCGCTTCTTCGAAATTCGCAGGCTCGTCACAGTCAATGATCAACAGTTCATGACAATCATTCACGAGAAACCCATAGTATCTATCAGGTTTGTGACGGATCCTTCCGGATCTGCGAACTTCAGGCATCACAGGTGCAGGTTCCACAACTCCTTGTGGTTCAGGTTCCACAACTCCTTGTGGTTCCACCTGCTGCTCTTCCTGATGAGGTTGAGCAGGTTCCTGTAATTCTCGAACTTCTTCGAGTAGTACTTTACTCCCACTATTCCTTTTGTGAAGAAACTCTCTCTCCAGGAAAGTACAATCCCGAGCAACAAACATTTTGTTCTCAGAACGGTTGTAGAAGTAGTACGCCTTGGTTTCCCTAGGATAACCAACGAAAAAGCACTTATCATATTTGGGTGCGAGCTTATCGGATATTAAACGTTTTACATAAGCTTCACAACCCCAAATTTTTAGAAAAGACAAACTTGGAACATTTCCAGTCCACATCTCATGTGGTGTCTTCGCAACTGATTTTGATGGGACTCTGTTTAGTGTAAACGCAGACGTTTCTAGAGCGTATCCCCAAAAGGATAATGGAAGGTCTGTGTGACTCATCATTGATCTAACCATATCTAATAGGGTTCGATTCCTCCTCTCGGAAACTCCATTCCATTGGGGTGTTCCAGGAGGGGTGAGTTGTGAAACAATTCCACATTCTCTCAGATGATCACTGAACTCTTGACTCAAGTATTCTCCGCCACGATCAGATCGAAGAGCTTTAATACTCTTGCCAAGTTGGTTCTGTACTTCATTCTGGAATTCCTTGAACTTTTCAAAGGATTCAGACTTGTGTCTCATTAGATAGACATAGCCGTACCTACTGAAATCATCAGTAAAGGTAATGAAGTATTGATAATTTCCTCTAGCACTTATGCTCATTGGGCCGCAAACATCTGTATGTATAAGGCCCAATAAGTCACTAGCCCGTTCATTTGGTTTGTTGAACGGTGCCTTTGCCATCTTTCCCATTAAACAAGATTCACATTTCTCACATGATTCATAATCAAATGAGCCCAAAAGCCCATCACTATGGAGCTTCTGTATGCGTTTCTCGTTTATATGGCCCAAACGACAGTGCCAGAGAAAAGTTGGGTTTTCGTCATTTGACTTAAACCTTTTAGTATTTATGTTATATATGGGCATTGATTGGTTTAAGACATAAAGCCCATTCTCTAATGGGCCGCTACCATAAAACATACCATCACGATTAAAAGAACAACATTTATTCTTAATAGCAAAATCAAATCCTTCTAAATCCAAACAGGAAACAGAAATGATGTTTCTGCTTATCGCAGGTACAAAATAGCAATTGTTTAATTCTAAAACCAAGCCCGAAGGCAAAGACAAATGATAAGTGCCCACGGCCAACGCAGCAACCTTTGCTCCATTCCCGACTCGCAGCTCCACTTGTCCCTTCTTCAGCGTTCTACTATTGCTTAGTGCCTGCACATTAGTACAAATATGAGCACCACAGCCGGTATCCAATACCCATGAGTTAGAACCTGTAGAAGTAACATTTACTTCAATAACATAAATACCTGGAGAAGTCGTCTCGTACGTCTTTTTCTTGTTCTTCAGACCATCCAGGTATTGCTTGCAATTTCTCTTCCAATGCCCAGGCTCATTGCAGAAATGGCACTTATCCGCATCAGAAGGGCCAGCTTTGAACTTGGGATTAGGCGCATGTTTGTCCTGGTTCACAACCTGGACAGCCTTACCCTTTCCTTTGCCCTTGCCGAGTTTCTTAAACCTATTGCCCCCTTGTACCATTAGCATATTTGGGGCACCCTTCTTGATGTTTGGCTCAGCTGTCTTGAGCATGCCATGTAATTCAGTCAACGTCTTCGTCAAGCTGTTCATGTTGTAATTCAGTATGAACGTATCATAGCTTGACGGCAGTGACTGCAGAATGATGTCTGTAGCCAACTCTTGGCTAATAGGACAGTCCAGTTTCCCCAAGTTATCAATATAACCCATCATCTTTATGACGTGGGGACTCACTGGAGCGCCATTTGGCAGCTTGCACTCAACTAGAGATTTAACCGTCTGGTATCTCTCAGTTCGAGCCTGCTCCTGAAACATCGCTTTCAGGCTAGTGACTATCTCGATGGGCGACGCCACGTTCTCATATTGCTTCTGCAAATCTGAGTTCATGGTAGCCAGCATCAGACAAGTCACATCGACCACATCATTTGAATGCTTATCCCAAGCATTCTTTTCTGTCTGCGAGGCATTGGCACGGTATTTCTCGGGGAGAACCTTATCAAGGACATAGTCCCTTTTCTCCTGCCTGAGAACGATTCTCAGGTTCCGATACCATTCCAGAAAGTTAGATTCATTCAATTTGTCCTTCTCAAGGACGGATCTTATGGAGAAAGTGTTGTTAGAGCTTGACATAGCTGAAACAAAAGAGGTAGAGGGTTAGTTATGATGTTCAACAAAAGAGTAAACTTAACAATTAAGAAAACTCGCATTATATTCAAAACTATGTTTCCTCAAAAGAATATAATGATCCAAGATCCATGTTTCACTAAAACCCGAGCAAGCCACTGGCTGTTACTCAAATCTCAGCTATACAGGTAAGCAACACTTTGCTAATCATATCCAATATGACTCTTGGTTGTGGATAAAACATCTTATGTTTTTATCCACCTGATGTCTATGGGCCCAGAACTTCTGATAGCCCATTCAAGTAAACCAATCTCTTCTGTCATGTAACAGTTGATGCCATGCACTGCAAGCCCATCAACACAATTACCTACTGCCTTATTCATGTAACTGCAGATACCTTGCACTGCAAGCCTATCACGCAATGACACAAATCTTGACAGCTGACAAGATTGGAAAGACATCCAGAACACTTGATATTTAGTCGAGGAACTGAACATTTAATCCTAATACATATCAAATATGCATTCAGGAACCCAATCTCATTAAATCTGGTTCGGTTATTTGTTTTAGGTTCTCTAACCAATTTCAATAACCGGTTCGTGTCGATCGACGCAACATTTGCATCGATCGACATGACCAAACCACATTCAATTTCCGATAACCGGTCAATCCAATTGAACCGGATCGATAACCGGTCAATCCAATTGAACCGGGTCGATTATTGGTCATGTCGAGCGACATACCATTTTGTATCGATCGACACAAAATTAAACCGAATCGATTTTGCGATAACCGGTCAATCCAATTGAACCGGGTCGATAATCGGTCAGTGTCGATCGACACAACATTTGTGTCGATCGACGCCAACCAAATCGCAACAGACCGAAATTAATCGGTTTAATCGATTTTCTAACCAAGCACGATAACCGGTTCAATCCAATTAAACCGGTTTATCAAATCGCAAGGCAGACTTGTTCGTGTCGAGCGACACAACTGCTGTGTCGATCGACACGACTAGGGCTTTCAAATAAAACCACAGAGCCGATCGCGTCGAGTGACACAACCATTGTGTCGATCGACACGATCAATTATCAAACCGATCATGAACAAAATTTTACAGAAAACGTTTTTCGCGAATATGATTTGATCAGATCGATTTACAGTTCTTATATATCAAGATGTTAAACCCTAACGCTCTGATACCACTGTAGGAATTCATTCAGGTTTTACCAGATTAATCTCTATTAATCAACCTATGTGCAATTCCTTTTCCTAGGATCTAGGGTTTGTAAACAACAATCTATAAGAACAGATCTTGAATATACCTGGAGTTTTGCAGCGGAATTGATTCAGGAATTCGAGATTATCAGCACCTCAATCGCTGTGCCTTTGCAGTTGATCCACACTCACGCAAATAGGAATCCGGCAGGGATGCTAGTGCCTGGAACGGATCTCTCGGGGAATTAGGATTTTCAGAAACGGCTGTGAGGGAAGAACTACTCAGATTTTCGTGCCCTATAACCTATTTATAGGCATGCGAAAAACTTAATTGAACCAGTAAACGAACCGGTTCAAATCGAGTCATTAAACCGAAATCTTTATTTCGGTTCAGGCCTCGCGTCGATCGACACACTATGGTTGTGTCGATCGACACGTTCTAAAAACTCCTAAATAATGTGTATCATATACACATCATTTAGATCATTACATTAATGATTATTCCCCTAAAGTGAATCCAATTGCTTAGGTGTGTGACCCTGAAGGATCATATAATACTAGCAATGAGTTCATAACTCATTGATCATCATTGGTTTCTAGCAAAACATTATGACCGCCTAGTATCATATGAATGTCTAATCTCGACATTACAACTATCACTAGAGTGACTACAAGTCTGATTTCAGGACATTCCCAACATAACAGCTGATGTCCAGCTGTGGCTTCGACTAATTGGTCGATGTGTGGGTGTGAAAAGCTATCTTTTGGGCATGACTTGTTTAAGTATGTGAAATGAATACACACTCTCCGATTTCTATTTTTCTTTTTAACTACTACGGGATTGGCCAACCAGTCCAGGTACTTGACCTCTCAGATTGATTCAACTTTAAGGAGGTGTTCTACTTCGTCAATGACGGCTTTAGCTCGCTCGGGGCCGAGCTTGGGTCTTTTATGCTTGACTGGTTTGAAATTAGAATCGACGTTCAACTCATGATATGTGACATCGATGTTAATTCCTTTCATGTCGGAGGTGCTCCATGTAAAAGAGCTGGCATTCTTTTTGAAGAAGTCGATTAGCTCCTTCCTGATTGGTTCCGAGAGGTCAATTCCGATCCCAACACATTTATCGGGGTAAGCTTTGTCGATGCAGACCTGGGTGGCCAAATCCTGTCGAAGTTTGATCAGCTGAAGGTTGCTGTGCTCTGCGAGTTGACATAGGTTTTGCTCTTCGTGCTTCAGTAATTGCTATTTGGTGGATTTTTCTAATTGCTTGTGCCCGTTCAGGTAACATATCTTGGATGTCTTCTAGTTTTCTTTGATCATTGTTATTCTGTTGGGAGTGGGGAATTTAATGCATCTGTGATATGTTATGAATAAACTTTGACTTGTTTTTTGTGGAGCTGACATGTTCAGCCATGCTGGCGGAGCTGACTAAGTTAGCTCCGCATTTAGCTGGTGGAGCTGACTTTTTCAGCTCCTTGTTTAGCTGGCAAGACTGGTTCGATCATCTCTTCTTTCAAGTGACTAAGCTGAATTTGAGTTGAAACTGAGCCAAGCTGAGCTTGAGTTGAAACTGAGCCAAGCTGAGCTTAAACTAAGTTGAAGCATTCGGCTCCTCTTTTAGTGGACGGAGGTGAATATAAGCTTGTTTTATTAGTTCGTACTTTATTGTTCTTCGGCTTTTGTGGGTTAGTCCAAAAGTTGGGCTCAAGACCCAAAAATATGTTTTATTTTAATAGAATTAGACAAGAATTTTATGAGTTGGATTTAGGTGCTAAAACCAGCTCAAACATCTATCAAAATTTTTGTAACTTTTGTAGACATTTTAAATAGCAAAAATATCCCTTTCATATATGGGTGAATTTGCTCACTAGCTAAAAAAATTAATAATTGGAAAACTAACAAAAAGTTAACATATGTGACTTAATTATATCCACAAAATTTAGAATATTTGGTTAGATTGTTAATTATAGTTTTTTTTCTTGTATATACAACCCAAATCCCCTTCATATTATCTACCTTGGTTAACTATTAAAAAAGAACGAACAAGTAGGTTTGTTGGTCTCGACTCTCGAGTCTATATAGTCTAAATACACATTAACGCTCCTACACAACGCGCATACATATATTGGTTTTTACTTTTTACACACAAATAAAATATAAATATACACAACCATCGCTCACATACACAATTTTTTTCGTCCCATCACTGACCACGACCACACAAGAAAAAGAAAAATCTCATTATAGAGAGAGAGAAAACAGAAGAGAGAGATAAGCGCACCCAGTGGCAAAACTGTAAATAAAACATGTCAAAAGATTGCGGTAACCACGGGGGCGGCAAAGAAGCAGCCGTCCGACGAATCTGCGCCGCCGTAATCGCCTTCATCATTATAATCCTAATCACAATCTTTTTAGTTTGGGTCATACTACAACCAACTAAACCAAGATTTGTCCTCCAAGACGCAACCGTCTTCGCCTTTAACCTCACACAACCAAACCTCCTCACTTCCAACTTCCAAGTCACAATCGCTACTCGTAACCCTAACTCCAAGATCGGGATCTACTACGACCGTCTTCACGTCTACGTTACTTACCGGAACCAGCAGATCACTCTACGTACGGCCATTCCTCCGACGTACCAAGGTCATAAAGAAGACAACGTTTGGTCTCCGTTTGTTTACGGAACCGCGGTTCCGGTCGCACCGTACAACTCGTTGGCTTTGGGAGAAGCACAAGGTAGTGGGATCGTCCCGTTGATTATACGCGCCGATGGGCGCGTCAGGTGGAAAGTTGGGACGTTGATAACCGGGAAATATCATATACATGTTCGTTGTCCGGCTACCATTAATCTTGGTAACAAAGCTTATGGTGTTCTTGTCGGTGAAAACGCCGTGAAGTATACGCTGGGTTATAAATGCAGTGTGAACGTTTAGAAAGTTTGACGGCGTTAAGTTGGGGTTTAAAAAAAAAAAAAAATCTGTAATCAATTTTTGTTTTCCTTGAATTTACCAAACTTCTTTCCACTAGCAAGCAGGTTCATATTTCTATTCTCTGTATCTTTGAAATATTACTATGGTTGTTGATTATAGAATTATTACAATAACGATGGTGTGTGGTTGGATTTATTTGTAAATCCACTCAAGTTAAATAATTGGAAGATTGGGTCTGGCTCTTTTGAATTTCCGTTTCTTTTTGTTTTTTCTTCTGGAAATTTCACTACTTCGTATTCGTCAATAATATTTGTAAATTAAATATTCGTAACCACATAGAACGCAGTAACTCAGTAAGCTTCGCTATAATTTTTGTGTAAATTATCTAAAATAGCTAAGAGAAAATATAGAATTTTTAGTCTCTTTAAAATTTTAATTGCAATGTGAAAAAGGAATATTTTGTTGGTAGAGAATAGAGATAGATAGTAATGATTCGAATAATATATAGTATGAAATTAATATGAATTATACGGTTGGGACATATGCTAATAATCTTTTTCTTAGGATAAAGGAATACTAGATTTTGATCCACGTTATACCTGGGAATATAAATTTAAGTTTATTATATAGTAAATATATATTGTTTTGAATCATATATACCAAAAATATTAGATAAATAATCAAGTCCACTATATAAAAAAATTCGATTGGTTTTCGAATTTTGAGTTTTTTAATAATAAGTCTTATATTTTAAGTCAAAAACAAAGGAAAAAAAATAAATTAAAGATTCTCCTACCGGAAAAAGTGTATTTTTTGTAGATAGTGGTTGTTAGATATGTGTTTTTGTGTTTGTTAGCTTATATATAGGAAAGTGGTGATGATATTCTTATTTTAGGTTTGAAAAAGAAAGAAAGTTATATATATAAATGTTTATTTCAGAATTTTATTTAAAATTGATGCAAAATTTTAGAAAATTCTAGGAATGTTTCGTAATGTTAATAAATTTAGAAATGTGCTATTATTTTAAATTTTTAATAAGATGATAATTAGTCCTTAAAACACTCTTAGCATGACACATGATTTTTTAAGTGAGAAAGCCTCTTAGCATGACACATAGGATTTTTTAAGTTAGAATGTCACCTAAAGGTCTTAATGAGTGACACCTAGGATTTTGAGGTTTTATTGTCTCCTCAATTAATATATATATATATATATATATATATAATACTTTTCTATATGGGAAATGATGTGAGGAGGTCTGAAATGTCAAATAATAGAAGGTTAATTTTTGGGTTCACCCCTCTCTTATTCATCTCCTCTTAGTTAACCATTCTTAGTTTGTCACCTAATCTAATTAAATAAATTACAATAACTAATATTATATAAATAAAATTTAGGAATATTAAACACTAATATTTGAGGATAAACACTAACAAACGAACGTAAAATATTGTATGATTTCAAACACTCGATTTGACTAACCTTATAGATTTGAAAGAATACTAAACTCTAATATGTGAACCTAAACTCTCCTAAATAAAGTACAATATTGTATGATTTAAAACACGTTATTTGACTAATTTAGTGGCTTATAGCAAGCATGCTTTGCCGGACATATGAGCTTCTCTGGCGAGGATGGCTCCACCACTCTGACAACGAAGAATGGTTAACTAAGATTTCTGGCCAGTTCAATCTTATTTCGTATGAGGCGGGACATGGAAGATATTTCAACCTCTTCTTTGCTTAAAGAGAGATCACATCCAATTTCTAATTTTCATCTACACGTCCCAACTTGTGCTTAGGTTTGACTCTTTAGATTTTAGTTCTAAATCTAGGCACTAAGGCCTTATCCTATAGATGTTGTCTACTGCGTTGGAGCTCCTTCAAAGACGGTGCTTTCTGGCCGCTTTTCAGCCCTTTCACTTGGGTGTTTGAACGTCAGTCTATAATCTGACTATCTAGTGTTCTTTCAACCATTTGTATTAAGGTTTCACTTGAAGCTTTTCCATGGATTGCTTCACGATGAAAAGTCAGTTTTGTAACATCCCAAACCGAAAAATGGAGTTTCGGTAAGGGTGGCGATCGACACCATGGGGCAGTGTCGATCGACACCAATAATTATGAGTCGGTTTTGAATCAATTTTTAATTCGATTTATTGCGGTTTGGGGAAGGAAAACCCTAGGTTCGTGGTTATATTATTGTAGGGGTTGGATTCCACCCCTCCGAGATCGATGCAACAACAAGAAGAATTTTGCCAAGTCTAGAAGAAATCCCAAACAGGCTTACAAGGGCCTAATTTGTAATTAGGCATATAATAGAATTAAATTCATATTTAAAATGAGTTTAATTAAATTATGGGCCTAAAAACTATTTTATGGCTTAATGGGCCAAACCCAAATCTAGTACTTAGACCTAGAATTATTTAGCTATATATAGCTCATTGTATTCTTCCAGAAAAGGGGATCAGAACTTTTCAGACAACAACATCAATAAAGCTTTCTTAACAGCTAGTGCAACAGTCTCTACATTTTCTGCATTGTGATTAACTATAAAGTCTCGCACCTCTCCTACAACCCTTACAATTTCAATTGTGCGTGTTATGACTCCTACAATTTGGCGCCGACTAAGGGGACACGTGAGACGTTCTTACTCATAATAATCACAGTGCAAGTTACATCAGCAAAGGTGACAAGCAGCGCAACGTCGATAGCACCAACACCGCATCATTGACATTTCCAGCAATGCTCAGCAGCGCAACATAGACCGCATCAGCGATAACCAGTAGCGCAACATGGATTGCACCAGCGGTGACAAGCAGCGCAACGTCGACAACAACAGCGGCGACCAGGAGCGAAACATCGATAGCAATAGTGGCGACCATGAGCGCAACTCCACAGAATCAGCGCCGATCAACAATATAACGTCAACAGCACCATCAATGTCTAGCAGTGCAGCGAGGATCGCACCAGCAGAAACCAACATACAAACTTCACAGCGACTACCGCGACTACTACGCAGAAACCTAGGGTCGAACACACTACAAAGAACGCACATTCTGGGATCATAGCGAGTAGAGTTGAATGAAGCAATGCTAACACAAAGTAGGAACACTATTCTCTCAAGCATATCGTCGCTCTTCTCATAAGCGGATCGTCACTTCCTCTCTCAAACGGATCGTTGCTCCTCTTCCAAGCAAAACGTCGCTCATTTCTCACACGCATCATCGCTTTTCTCATAAATGAATCGCTGCTCTTCTTCCAAGTAAAAATGATGCTTCTCTCTTAAGCAAATCGTCGCTCTTCCCCCGCACGCATCGTCGCTTCCCCCCACAAATCAATCGTTGCTCTTCTCCCAAATAAATATGACGCTCCCGTCTCAAGCAGATCTTTGCTCCTCTCGTAAACGGATGGTCGCTTATCTCAGAAACGGATCGTCGTTTCTTTCTCAAGCAGATCTTCGCTCCTCTCGCAAATGGATCGTTGCTCCTGTCTCAAGCACATCTTCACTCCTCTCGCAAATGGATCATCACTCCTGTCTCAAGCACATCTTCGCTTCCTCTCGCAAACATATCGTCACTACTCTCGCTAACTTCATGCATTTAAACGTTCAACCTGAACGGATATATTACTTACATCCTTAACGGATTATTCGAAGTCCTACCTAAACAAACATATCACTTACATCCTTTACGGATCATTTCAAGTCCTATATGAACGGACATATTACAGACATATACACTCTATCAATCATTCAAAGTCCTATCTGAATGGACATACACTTTCATCCTTTACGGATCATTTCAAGTCCTATCTGAACGGACATATTACAGACATATACACTTTATCAATCATTCAAAGTCCTATCTGAATAGACATATCACTTACATCCTTTTACGGATAATTCGAAGTCCTATCTGAACGGACATATCAATTACATCATTCACAAATTTTTTAAAGTCCTATCTAAACGGACATATCACTATTGTGAACTACGTGGCGGCTTGATCCCTGCAAAGGGTACGTAGGCAGCTCATCCTCGGATGGGTTTAGCTGCCCCCTCCTTAAAAAAGGGGGGGGAGTGGGGTACGTATACTCGTATACTCCAATATCTCTTACTTGACTTTCTCGCAAAAATCAAACAAAACAAACTTATCTGAAACAGTTTTGCTTGTAAAATCTAAGTCTTAACAAAAGCAGATTTCTTTCAAATCAATTTGCAGTGACATCCCCTGTGGATAACAAAAGTCTTATAAAAAACAGACATAACACCTCGCTGCTGGCCACAACGACGGTCTACTTCACAATCTTCAGATCTGACTATTACATCCTTAGCAGGATTAAACAAACGTGCTATACAAATGTATCTTGTTCATTACAGTAGCATGTGCGTTAGAGGAAAACGTATGCGTAAACCCAAATGTTCATTTCGAAACCCAACAGACAAAACGTTGGTTGCATCGCTAAAAGTAATCATTATAGGAGCGGACGTGTTCTCGGGAACATGTCTGTAAACCCAAATGTTTACTCTAAACCCAACTCACTGAATTGTTGGTCGCAACGCGATAACATGTTCATTACAGGAGCGGGTGCGTTAGAGGAAAACGCATCTGTAAACCCAAATGTTCATGTCAAAACCCAACTAACATGACGTTGGTAACTTCTCTTGATAATATTCACTGCTAGAGCAGACATGTTGAAAGTAACTTAGCTGTAAACCATAGTATTTATTAAAAAATCCAACTATCTGAAACGTTGGTCTTAACACAAAGAAACATATTCGCTGTTAGAGTAGAATTATTGATGACAATGCTTCTGTAAACCAAGCAAAGATTCAAGACAAATCGAAACAAAGCATGAAAAGGGTAAACACCACCCAAGCAGAATAAAACCAAAAGCAAAGAAAACACTAAGGCATTTTATCTTCAAGCACCGTCAATCGCTTCCACAACTCCTTCAGCTGGAACCTCACTCTTTGGATCTGACGAATCCTCATCACTGGACGAACTAGAAGAACTTGAACCTAAATCAACCTTTTCACGAGCAGAAGCCGGTACAATAGGAGCCGATACAACAGGAGCCCTTCCACCATGTCTTGGAATCCTAAGCATCTCCTCAAGTTCGCGCATATGCTTACTGAAACTCTCATCTGCATGCGATAAGCCTTCCTCCTGCTTTTTAAGTTTGCCAAGCTCATCATTAAGATCAGGCGCCTTGCCATTCCGAACCAACTCAAAAAACTCAATGTTGCTCTGAACTTGGGTAAGATCAATGAAATCAGTTCACGGTTGGTCATAGATCACCTTAAGCTTCTCTCTCGCTCGCCCCATCTTCAACTCATACTCTGCTATCAGCTCTCGCTTCGCCTGATCAACAGCTTGTTGAACGGCTGCATCTTGAAGCTTGGTCGCAGCACCTAAACGAGCAGTGAGATCAGAGATTTCTTGTTGCAAGCATTTTCTCTCCAATTCTGACTGTATAAATGTGCCATCTATCTCACGGCGATTATACTTAGTCTCTTTCACAGCAGCTTCTAGGGTAGAGACTCTCTCCTCCGCCTGACGCCTCCGCTTCTTATGATTGTTGCACAATTTTTGAACACTACTAAGCTGACGACCTTGCGAGAGAGCAGTTATCTCGTAGTCCTTGGTGAGTTCATTGATCGAAGCAAACAGCTGCAAAAAAAAGTAATAAGTCAATATATTCGAAGCGAAAGGAGTAATGTCGCAGAGTTCAACATAAATTCATACCTTCATGCCATGAAGGGCCACTCTCGCGTAAATATCTTTCTTTGACATATCTTCTCGAGGAGGAAACTCAGTCCCTGGGAAGACAATTTTTGACATCTCAGCCGCTGCCATACTACTGTTGCTGAATAACTCCCTCAGATTAATGTTTTTCCCACTATCTTCTCGAGGACGCTTACGACTGACATTTGCAGCGTCGTCCCTCCTCCTAGCATCATTGCGACGCCTCTGCGGTGACTCATGAAGACGATTAGTGTAGATTGCAACATTTCGCTCAAGCTCAGGACGACAGAACTTTGGCGCAGGGGTAGTAGTAGGACCAACTCTAGGGACTGACAATGATGTTCTTTCTCGTTGTGGCTCCCTTCCATTAGTGTCAGCTCAAGCCTCATCAGCTCTCTTCTCGCGCGCAGACAATCTCCTCCCGTTACTTGACATCTCCAACGAAGGATTCGAGAAACGCCTTCTTCACTTTGATTTCAATACGGTTTGGAACTGCAAGACGATAAGCAAAAAAAAAAGGTTAAAATTTGACTAAGTCAAAAAATTTGCAAACGGTATCGCTAAAGTAAAAGATAAGCATCTAAAAGAAAAACGACGAAGTTATATCAGCAAACATCTCTCCAGAATTATCTAAGTCTGAGACTGTTCTCGAGTCGCTTTTCTTTATATGACGATCAAACCGCGAATCTCCGGAAGTCATTCTCTTCAAATTACGTCTTAACTGCGATAAAGTGCAAAAACCGAATCAAAGCTCAAAATCAATTTTTAAAACAATTATGTTGACTTGTTGACTTTTGTTGACCAGTTGACAGTTGACCGTTGACTATAGCCAGAGACTAATGTTGAAACGGTTTGACCGGTTTGACCCAGTTTGACCGGTTTGACCCGCGTTGACCAATCCGACCCGCGTTGACCAAGTTTCACCGCCAGAAAAATTACCGGAATCAAAACTTCAGTCGCCGGAATCGAATTTCCTCTCCTTGCTCAAGCTTTTCTCTGCCGTGAAGCTCCTCTGCCTCGCCGTGAAGTTCCTCTCCCTCGCCGTGAAGTTCCTCCACTGTGAAGATCCAATCCCAAAGCTCCTTCTTTGACGACGGCGACGGATCGAAGCTTTTCCTCTGCGTACAACAATGATGACGGACGGCGGATCGAAGTTTCTACTCCTTACGCGGCGGCAGATCTTCGATCTCTAACTCACGCGGCGGCAGATCTTCGATCTCCTCCTCACGCGGCGGCGGATCTTCGATCTCCTCCTCACGCGGCGGCGGATCTGCGATCTCTTCCTCCTGCGGCGGCAAACTGTGGCTCCTCCGCTCCTTCTCCACGACGACGGCTGCGTACATTGAAGGATTCCGACGATGGCGCGAGAGAGTGCAATTGACGAATTTTTGTTCTACTCCAACAGCGACGGTGAAGATCGGTCTCAATCCTGGAGCTTCCTCCATCTTGGCGTGCATAACGATGATTCCGGTGACTGGTAGTGCAGATCGGCGGCGACGGGCGCAGATCGGAGGTGGAGAAGAAGAGGCACAAAAAGACAAAAAAAATTTGAAAACCCTAATTTTCACTACAGGACAAAAAAAATTTTGGAAAAAGGAATTCCGAAATTTTTACCTCGTTTACTGCAGAGAAAGCGACTTGGTAAAAAAAATAGACTGCCTAGGAGGCCTATTTATACCAGAAGGATTTCCTATAATCCCTAAGGTTTTTCAGGAAAATTTCTAGAAACTCTCATAACGGGCTTTAAAGTCCAGTTAAATGAGCCCAATAGACTTTTCAGTCTATTAACCTCATCTCTAACAATGCAAGCAGGTCCAGGAAAACACGGTAGCATCAGCTCGATATGGAATATCTGAAACTTCCTGACTTCGATGACAAGACGTCAACGCCTGGCTACTTCAGAGTCCATCACATCAATCTCAAACTTCAACAGCTTAGACCTTGACATCATCTAACTCGATACTACCAAGTTGGGGGGGCTAACTAATTGTGGATGTCGGATTCCACCCCTATGAGATTGATGTAACGACAAAAACAACTTAAGTATTCTACCTCGGCGACGAAGCAAGTTAAATCTTAATTTCAAGAGATGATATCATTCCAGGCCGAGATGAAGGTATCATAAATCCGTCCGCCGAGCAGAACATTAACTGAAACAGGAGAGCTCGGAGACATCTACAATAATATCCATTGGTGAGCTAAACATTAACTCAAACATGGGAGCTCACTGACAATGACAAAATCTCTATTGACCGAGCTGAACATTAACTGAAACATAGGAGCTCGGCAAAACAAAAACCTTTCAAAGAAAGTGAACTACAATGAGTCGAATCATATCCGCAGAGTTGAACATTCACAGAAACATGGGAACACGGCGGTAATAATTATAACTCCAATGATAAGTGTGTAACTTGTGCTTTTTTTCCCTTGATTTGGTTTTTCCCATTGGGTTTTCTGGACAAGGTTTTTACCGAGGCCTGCTCACACACTTACGCGCTTTCCTCATTGACGACAAGCTATTCCAAAACAAATTGATGATTTCATCTTGCTAAAACACATCTAGGAGGACAATTGCAACATATGCAATTCATCTCCTTGAAGCATCGCCCTCACTTGCAACTTCTTCAACCTTGACACTATCATACCAGACACTGCCAAGCTGGGGGGCTAACTGTAGGGGTCGGATTCCACCCCTCCGAGATCGATGCAACAATAAGAAGAATTTTGCCAAGTCTAGAAAAAATCATAAACATGCTTACAAGAGCCTAATTTATAATTAGGCCTATAATAGAATTAAATTCATATTTAAAATATGTTTAATTAAATTATGGGCCTAAAAGCTATTTTATGGCTTAATGGCCCAATCCCAAATCTAGTACTTAGACCTATAATTATTTAGTTATATATAGCTCATTGTATTCTCCCAGAAAGGGGGATCAGAACTTTTCAAACAACAACATCAATAAAGCTTTCTTAACAACTACTGCAACAGTCTCTACATTTTCTGCATTGTGATTCACTCAGAAGTCTCGCACCTCTCCTAAAACCCTTACAAATTCAATTGGAGTTATGACTCCTACAATTATGAGCAGTCGCATTTTTGGGCTGGGGAGGCAGAAAGAAACGTGAATAAGAGAGAATTTTGGGATTCCGAAAGGTTTGAGTGTTATTGCGATCTTGAGGAGAAGGTTTCGGTGAGGTTTGCACGTGTTGATTGGGTGTCCATCGTGGTGTGATCTTATCAACGGATTCCCGGCTTGTGGGAATATGAATTTTGTGTCCATCGCTGTTCATCACCGTTTAGATCCTTAATCACAAAGGTGAGTGCGTGATCGTTAGGAAAAGTGTTAGAATCGGATATTAGGGATTGTTGATCGTTGATAGTCGTTTCGTTACTGTCTTGCTTTATGTTGTCTCTGTGTGATGTGCAAATCGTGTGTGTGTGTTTGCTGTATCGGCTCGCGACGAGTCGAGATGAACCGCGTGAGGATAGGTTCGGTTTCGGCATCTGAAACTGTGTCTTGATCGACGCCTGCGGGCTGTGTCAAACGACACCCTGTAAAGAAGACGATGCTCGTTTTGGTCTAGTATCGATCGACATCAGGATGACGTGTCGATCGACACCCGGTATTTGCTTACTGTTTTCGTGTAAAAATTGGTTAATTAATCTCGGTATTGTTAATTTGGAAATTGTTTAATTAATCTGGAAAATTGTTTAAATTAAATTGGAAATTGGTGTAATTAAGGTTTAAATTGTGTTGATTATTGATATCTGTTTTTGGCATATTTCCTGTTTCCGGGATGACCGCTCCACTGAGTATTTATGATAATACTCATGCAACTCCCGGTTTCTTTTGAGTTGCAGGTAAAGGAAAAGTGTGATCGTGGAATCGAAGCTGTTGGAAGAGGATGATAGGGTTGTTGTTGCTGTTTTAGTCTAGCGAACCAAACGTTTTAGGTTACTAGTTTATTTATTGGATCATTCCTGAATATTGTTATTTGAATTTAATGTTGGTTTAAAGATTTATTTATTTGAAGAATTTATTGGAGTATTTTATTGATTTAAATGTTTATGTTCCGCAGTAGCAATTGTTAGGAAAAAAGAGACTGGTTGTTTCATTTTGGTATCAGAGCCTAGACGGTTTTAAGACTAGGGAAATTGGATGTCTGAGACTATGTGTTTAAATTAATTTTCGTGTTTAGTCAATTTAATAGAGTCTTAGTATCATCCTCTTCGGCCTTTTCAAATAATTCCACGGTAAGTTCTGTGATTGATTGTGACTTCTTGTAGCTTATTGTCCTGTTCTGTTTAAGTTGCAAAGAGATGGATACCGGAGCTAGAGGTCGTGGACGTGGTAGAGGCCGTGGCAGAGGTCGTGGACCAGTTGTTGAGTCGTCTTCGAGTGCTACGCATGCGTCTGAGACTCCTACGCATCATTAGGGATCCGTGGGCGAGGCCAGTGGTAACGCTAGTGTGAGTGTGGTGGGCGTCGGGAGAGGCACCAATATGGCTGGTAGAGGAGCGGGCCCAGGTGCGAGTGCTATTCCAGCTCAGGATCGATGGGAGCGTACGGAGGGCTTTATGGCGCAGCTGTTGGAGCGGTTTCCGGCGGCGGTTCCGATTCAAGCTCCAGAGGTGCCTCCAGTGGCAGAGGTGCAGCCGAGGGCTACGGTTGCAGGGGTGCGTCCGTCTTACCTAGAGTGGTGATTTAGATGAGTACAACTTTCTTCTCGGGTGGTGTTAGTTATGAGGATGCTGATGAGTGGCGTGTGCGCGTAGAGCGCAATTTTTGTTCTGTCCGTTGCCCTGACGAGTACCGAGTAGAGTTGGCGATCCACTATCTGAGTGGTGATGCGCACGCGTGGTGGAGGGATATTGAGACCAGGAGGCTTGGTGCAGTGTGGACCTGGGGGGAATTTGTGGCTGAGTCCAACGCCAAATATTTACCTCAGGAGCCACTTGATCGTCTTGCGACGAGATTTGTGGAGTTGGTTCAGGGAGATCGTTCAATGCGCGATTACGACGCAGAGTTTAGTTGGTTGCTGGCTTATGCGGGTGGAAGCATGATCGATCAGCACACGTAGGTCTAGAAGTTCCTGCGGCGACTACAGCCGGATTTGCGGACTAGATGCAGAGTGACGAATTACGCCTCGAGGGCGAAGCTGGTAGAGGTTGCTGTGGGGATCGAGGAGGATCTGAGAGGGTATGCAGTCGCAGTAGTTCTCGAGACAGTTGTTCCATCTTTTTAGCCAAGAGAGCAGCAGTCGCGGAGTGGTTCCGATTCTGGTTCCGGCAAGGGCGGCAGGCCTTCGCAGAGACAGAAATGGAAATGGGATGGTGCTTCCAGGCCCAGTTAGGGTTCGAGGGGCGGAGCGTGTTTTGGATGCGGTAGTTTTGAGCATCGTCTGTCCAGTTGCCCTAGGAAGGGTAGGTAGCAGCAGCTGCCGCAACAGCCGAATTCGAGGATCAGTTTCCTCTGCAAGGAGGCAGGACATATAAGGCTGATGTATCTTAAATTGCAGCAGATGGCTGTTGCTGCAGTCCAGCCAGTGGCGCAGTTGGCGGCAGTGCAGCCGTTGGGTCAGATTGGACCAACACCACGAGTCTATACCACGGGAGAGGTGGGCCAGGGGCAGCATAGCGGCGCTTCGATCACAGGTAAAATCTTAGACTCAGACTTCGTAAAATTCTTTAGTTGGTGAATTGTTGTTTGTTTCTGTTATTTTGCTTGTGATAGTCTAGTACGGTTCTCAACGCATATGAATTGTGTAGGGACCTTGTTAGTGAGAGGTTTTGAGTCCCATGTGCTTTTCGATTCTGGAGCATCGAACTGCTTTATTATCCTGGAGCATGCCGAGAGCAGTGGCATTTGTAGCAGCACTGGTGAGCATTCAGGGTTGGTTAAGGTGGGTGGAGGTGGATTCCTGGCTACCTCGGGCCGTGTTAGAGCAGTTGATGTTCAGATTACGGGGCAGTCAATGCCAGCAGATTTGGTGATCAGTCTGGTGGAGCTGTACGACGTTATCCTGGGGATGGATTGGTTGTCTCATTACAGAGTTCATCTGGATTGTTATCGAGGTAGAGTGACCTTCGAGCGGGAGGCGGAGAAGTTAGTGTTCCAGGGAGTGGGACCGACTTCAGGAAGTCTCGTGATTTCTGCGGTTCAGGCAGTGCAGTTGATTGGGCAATGCTGCGAGGCTTATTTGGTGACGATTTCTATGCCAGAGTCCGTGGGTAAGGTTGCTGTGAAGGAGATTCAGGTGGTTCAGGACTTCGAGGATGTTTTTCAGTCGTTGCAGGGATTACCGTCGTCTCAGTCTGATCCGTTTACGATTGAGCTAGAGCCCGAGACAGAGCCTATCTCTAAGGCACCTTATAGGATGGCTTTAGCTGAGTTGGCAGAGCTGAAGAGTCAGTGGGGCCGCCGGTGTTGTTTTTGAAGAAGAAGGATGGTAGTTTTCGGTTGTTTATCGATTTCGGGGACTTAACCGGGTCATTGTGAAGAACAAGTACCCTCTCCTGAGGATTGATGAATTGCTAGATCAGATGAGGGGTGCTACTTGGTTCTCCAAGATTGACTTGGCATCAGTATACCATCAGATTTTGATCGATGAGGTAGATGTTCAAAAGACTGCTTTCAGGACACGGTATGGTCACTTCGAGTTTGTAGTGATGCCGTTTGGTTTGACGAATGCACCAACATCGTTCATGCGGTTGATGAACGGCGTATTTCATGAGTACCTGGATGTCTTCGTGATTATCTTTATCGACGATAATTTGGTTTACTCTAAGAGTCCTGAGGAGCATGATGTGCATTTGCAGTTGGTTCTGGAGAAGCTTCGAGACTAGAAGCTTTTTGCTAAGTTGAGCAAGTGTACTTTTTGGCAGTGAGAGATGGGATTCCTTGGTCACATTGATTCTACAAAGGGAGTTTCTGTGGATCCATCTAAGATTGAGGCTATTCGAGATTAGCCTAGACTGACTAATGCTACCGAGATTAGAAGCTTTCTGGGCTTAGCAGGATATTATTGACGATTCTTCAAAGGATTTGCGAGAATGGCTCAGTCGATGACAAAGTTGACCGGGAAGGATGTCCCATTTATTTGGTCTCAGGAGTGCGAGGACAACTTTTTGAGGCTTAAGGATATGTTGATGAGTACACCGGTGTTGGCATTGCCCGAGCCGGGTAAGCCTTACATAGTGTACATGGATGATTTTGGGATTGGTTTTGGTTGTGTGTTGATGCAGGAGGGCAGAGTAATTGCGTATGCTTCGAGGCAGCTGAGGGGCGCAGAGCGTAATTAACCTATGCATGATTTAGAGTTGGGTGCAGTGGTGTTTGCATTGAAGATTTGGAGATCTTATCTGTATGGTGGGAAAGTTTAGATTTTCACAGATCAAAAGAATCTGCAACACATTTTCACTCAGCCGTTGCTGAATGTGAGACAGAGACGCTGGGTTAAGGTGTTGGCAGGGACACGAGGCACCAACAACTCAAGGGATGCGTCCTGCGAGTGGGAGTGGTGTGACACCGACCGCTCAATGGATGCGTCATGCGAGTTGGAGGGGTGTGGAATGAGTTAAGAGTAATAGATGTCTGGAAACGGGCGTATAAATATAAGATTAGACGAGGGCATCGGAGATCGGGTGTTAGCATCTTGGGAGTTATTGACCGGTTTGGGTCTTTGATAGATGGTTTTGTGAGGATTTGAGGACGAATTCAGTTTAGTGGGGGAGAATTGTAACATCCCAAACCGAAGAATGGAGTTTTGGTAAGAGTATCGATCGACACCATGGGGCAGTGTCGATCGACACCAATAATTATGAGTCGGTTTTGAATCGATTTTTAATTCGATTTGTTGCGGTTTAGGGAAGGAAAACCCTAGGTTCGTGGTTATATTATGAGCATTCGCGTGTTTGGGCTGGGGAGGCAGAAAGAAACGTGAGGAAGAGAGAATTTTGGGATTTCCATAGGTTTGAGTGTTATTGCGATCTTGAGGAGAAGGTATCGGTGCGGTTTGGACGTGTTGATTGGGTGTCCATCGTGGTGTGATCTTATCAACGGATTCCAGGCTTGTGGGAATCTCAATTTCGTGTCCATCGCTGTTCATCACCGTTTCGATCCTTAATCACGAAGGTGAGTGCGTGATCGTTAGGAAAAGTGTTAGAATCAGATATTAGGGATTGTTGATCGTTGATAGTCGTTTTGGTTACTGTTTTGTGTTATGTTGTCTCTGTGTGATGTGCAAATCGTGTGTGTGTGTGTTTGCTGTATCGGCTCACGACGAGTCGAGATGAACCGCGTGAGGATAGGTTCGGTTTCGGGTTCTGAAACAGTGTCTCGATCGATGCTTGGGGGCTGTGTCAATCGACACCCTGTGAAGAAGACGATACTCGTTTTGGTCGAGTGTCAATCGACACCAGGGTGGCATGTCGATCGACACCCGGTATATGCTTGCTGTTTTCGTGTAAAAATTGGTTAATTAATCTCGGTATTGTTAATTTGGAAATTGTTTAATTAATCTAGAAAATTGTTTAAATTAAATTGGCAATTGGTGTAATTAAGGTTTAAATTGTGTTGATTATTGATATCTATTTTTGGAATAATTCCTGTTTGCGGGATGACCGCTCCACTTAGTATTTATGATAATACTCACGCAACTCCCGGTTTCTTTTGAGTTGCAGGTAAAGGAAAAGTGTGATCGTGGAATCGAGGCCGTTGGAAGAGGATGATAGGGTTGTTGTTGCTGTTTTAGTCTAGTGAACCAAACATTTTAGGTTGCTAGTTTATTTATTGGATCATTCCTGAATATTGTTATTTGAATTTAATGTTGGTTTAAAGATTTATTTATTTGAAGAATTTATTGGAGTATTTTATTGATTTAAATGTTTATGTTCCGCAGTAGAAATGGTTAGGAAAAAAAAAAAGCTTGGTTGTTTCAAGTCTTGCCCATTGACGTTTATATCCTTCATTTTACTGCAATGTTGTTGTTAATCATCTCGCCGTCGAGAAAGTCTCTGGTTGTAATCGCTAGCCTAGTGGGTTTTTAATTTAATATAAACAGTTTCACCAAAAAAGTGGATTTAAAGAAATACTAAACTCTAAGACGTCAAGCATAAATTTTCACAGACAAACGTAAGACATTGAACAAATTAAAACACTTGATTTGAATAATTTAGTAGTTTTGAAGAGAGGAATAAACCCTAATATGGGAGTTTAAATCCTAATATGCGAGTATAAAACGTAGACATATATACAACCATTAGTAATTTATATTAAATACACATTTTAATTTAATTATGTTTTAATAATTTAATCTAATTGTTTTATGGGTAATTAGCATCAATAATACTTATTACACCAATAATTAAGTATTTAACATAACCTTAATTATAATTAGGTAAATAATATGGAGTATACCTAGAATGACCATTTTAGCCTTATTCTATTTTTCAGTTACAAGATATGAAGTCAACTATATTTTGATATCATAGCTTGTTTTAGCAGATAAATGTAAAAAAAGACCGGATAGCTGACTAAAGTAAACTATATTATAACTAGAATAGCAAACACTCGTTTACATAATCAATGTTTTACATAGTCAACTATGTTTTGATATAAATGTTGGCTATTCACAAAATAGATGTTAAAAATAAACTCAATAGTTGACTATGAATGCAAAAATAGTCAACTATAATCACGGTGAATTATTCACAAAATGAACTATATTATAACAAAAATAACAAACACTCGTTTACATCGACAATGTCTTACATAGTAAACTATTTTACTCAACATATGTGAGCTGATAGCCAACTATTCATGCGTAATTAGTGAACTGTAATGTGGAACAGATTTTTAGAGGTTTTTACCAATAATCATTAATTACATCATTAAGGGTATTTTTTTCATAATTATTTAAGGGGATTTTACTCACTTAAATAACTCATAACAAATGTTAGTAGCCTAATTTCAGCCACACAACCTATTATTCACCTAATTAACCCTAAAATAAATCTGTGGACACATGCTCTCTCATTCATTAAATAGATAATACCATTAGTCCAAAAAATATTTTGAAAAGTATTTCAAGAGCTTATGCCCTTCATACCAAAAGATCTTTTGTAGGAATTTACTTCTTAAACGTGAAAAAGAAGATGTGAATGAGCTTCGAGTCGATCATGCTTTTTTCATCCGAGATGTAGAAGAAGAGAAAGCATCAGAGAACAAAATTCAAGAGCATGTGAGTGACGCTGAGAAATAATCATATGAAGAACATGTTGAAACTCAAGCGAGATATCAAATGATACAAAGAGAAATCGTGATATGGATTTTCTAACAGATCAAAGAGAAGAAGTTTGTGCTGATAAATCTCTCACAATAGACATTAAGCGAGCAACTTCATGTTTAGATCCTCAACAGTACACAACAAAACCTTGATCACGAAACTAAAAAAAGGAATAATAATAAAATGATGTTAATCAAACTGTTATTTAGCGAGTATATGATGTTAATTACTGGAAAAAATGTTGACTACCTCCAATGTCTAATTAAATATCATAGAGATGGGTGACAAAATCATCATCACAAACATAACTATTTACAATGCATGGACACCATCGTCCGACTATCTCTACTGGGTACTCAAGCAACATATATCCAACAAATCATGTCCACCAAAAACAAAAACTTAAAACTATCATCGTCACAAACATCAACCCAAAGGACCAAAAAGGTATATACATCAACAATACATAATAATTTTTTGCATAGATATATATACCTCTAACAGTTTAAAACAAAAATGGACGAAATTACTCCTCGAGTGGAAACTAGCAAATAGATTTTACTTCGAAAAATGTTTTACAAGAAATCAAAAACTACAATTGCAAGTTTAAAAGATGTTCATAAATAAAGCCGTCACCAAATCAAAAGTACAACCTAAAGATTAGGTCACAGAAAGGCGGAAATCATAGATTAGTCATCCGTATATTACTCGCATTCATATGCAACACATGTTTCAAAGTACATATGTCATTTACATTCTGGGATTTAATCAGTCTACCGAAAATCTATAAAGAAAATATAACAATTACCATGTCCGATCAATACAATTAATAGAATCTTCCCATTCAAATAATTCCACCTAATACAACATCAAAATAAAATATTCAAGAGTTCACACCAATTTATTCGAGTGTTACTTAACAAATATAAAAAAGTAAAATACTCATTATTCAGGAATCAATTACATAACGGAAAATAGGATATAACACAAATATGAGTCGATTTGAAGTATTGTTTCCAATCATAAACAATGTACCACATTTTTAGAAAACAAAACAAAAATACATCACCACAAAATCAATATTCTTTACTAATACAATACAACAACGGATAAAAAAACATAAACAATCAAACAATAAACAAAACAAATATATAACACGAAACATATGTTACGCATAATAACATAATGTTTAAAAAAATTATTACAAATGACAAGTTAAATGAACCAAGAAATAGAAAGCAATTAAATATTTCGACCAAAAAAAAGCAATTAAATATAAATAAAAAATCTCCACAAATCAATAGCACAAAATGGAAGATATCATTTTTTTTTAAAAAAATTATCTTATCATCATAGCGTATGATAACAAATCTCTTCTAAATAGGATGTAAAAACAAATAACCAAAATCCAAAGAAAACCATAATTACATATCACTCAACACAAATGTCCCGATATAAAAAATCTATAGGAGTAATAGTTTTTTTCACAAAAGTTTATCACCCAACCCACGCGTAGCGTGAGTAAACCCCTAATAATTAAAAAAGCATCACATATTAATTTTTCACAAAGGTTAAGATGTTTTGAGTGGCGTTTTTGGTGTTCAAATTCAAATTTGATATCTCTACAAAAGCGGTTTAAATTAGCAAAACATAATTGCAAGGCAAAAATGCGGACAAAACAATTTAAATGGTAAACTCACTTAAAAATATATTCTATTTTTTAAACAATTTTTGTTATGAATATAGTTCAACTTAAATGATATTGTTCAACTTTAGCTAACTAATTTTTTTTTTTAGATATCAGAATAAATAAATAAAAATAATAAAGCAAGCACAATTAATCTAATTATTTTTTAAAGTCATAAATAGATAAACCTTATTGAAAAAATAACCACATTCAAGTTCAGCGGACTCAAATTGTATTTTAAAACATAAGAAAATTTAGGGTTTAAAATAGAGGTTTTTTAATAAAAGGCGTGCATAACAGTAGAAAAACATTAACAGGTAATCTTTTGATATTTCTTACTAAATAAAAATAAATAATAGGCATTTAAGACTAAAATTGTGAACCCATAATACATATTTGTTCAAAACACAAAGAGGGTGTTAATAGAAAAGGCAAAATAAAGATAAGAGTGGCTCCAAGAGTTATTGAAGGTACCAGGTTCGTGATTATGAACTCGATCTATTCAAACGAGTAGGGTTTTAAATCTGAGGGCCAAATAATGAGAAAAGTTAAGGAGAATTAAAGAGTGTTTCCAAGAATGTGTATTATTCAAGAGAGTCGTGGTCCTACTTTTGGATGGACTAAGTTACATATTCATATTAAAATGACCGTAGAGAATAAACCCTAGAAATGTATGGAAAATATCCTAACTAGGTAGATTCACACAATATTCTCATATATTCTCTACTTCTTCCCCAAGTATCCGAGGTCGGCTGCCCTAGATTTGATGGGATTATGTGTTCACGATGGGCTTCCTTGTTTTACCTAGGCCCAATTCGTTTCTTCCGTATAGATATCCGGGTCGGTTCAATCTTAAGTCGGGGCTGGGTAGAGGGTGTCAAATCCGGTACCACCAGTTATTATAATATCACAAACAAAAAGTTCGTGACTCTACGAGCATACAAATAGATGAATATCTCATGAAGCTATTTAGACATTTGTTTATTCATAGTCACCTTTTTCAATATCGATCTCGAAAACCACCACATTTTCATAATGAATTCAGGAAGACAATCAAATTTGTAATAAAGTTTACTTGATTGTCTTCTAGTTTCAATTTTCCCTATCTTGCTTTTCAAAGAATGCGTAAGAACGACTGTTCTTTCCAAACGATGGAGAAATCTTTGTCGTGATGAAACAACAAACCTCGTATTCAAACAATCTGATTTCAAGCATCGATGATAAAAAAATTTTTGTTTGTTAGTTTTATGCATCGATGAATATCAGGATTTACCGGTAAATTCATCAAAAACTTTGAAGTTCATCTCTCTGAACTAAAGGGTTTCGAGAAACATATAAACGTCACGCTAATCGAATTTTCCACTTCCAAACATGTGAATAATCTAGTTCTTGATTTCTCAGATGCTATCTCGCAAAAGATTGGTGTACTAAACCAATTGCTAACATTGTTTTACTATCAAAAGAACAAATTAGATATTTCTTGTCTCGTTTTCAATCTTTATGCTCTTTTCTATTTTAGGAAATTCTTTTTCACTCTTTCAATTATATAAGATCCATAATATCTATATAAGATTTTCACACCTTGAAGTCAATTTCGCTAAATCATTTATTTAGGCTGGGGAAATTTGAAAATTATAGATGGAGTTTCTCTCTATCTGAGAGAACCACGCCAGTGCGTCGCCTTTCAGGTTTTCCACTAAGAGCTGACAGTAGTCGGCCTCCTTCACGTCGGGTAAGAAGTGTGTTCTTCCCATAGCGATATTGAAGGCCATGAGATGTTGAGTTGGATCGGTCGTTCCATCATATGGGACGATCTTTATCTTTGCGAGATGCTTAACTAGAGTCTCCACAATTCGAGCCGTGAAAGAGGTATGTCTTGTTTCTTCCACTACCTTATCAAGCTCGAGAGCCGAGCTGGCTACATGGTGCAACCTGGATTTCATAGTTCGTATCGTTTCTTTTATAGAAGCGATCTCGGTATCTCTTGTGTCATCTGCAGTTGTCGGGATTACGAAGGTGTTAGTTTCTAACGGGGGATGTAGCAGGGTTTGCGTATCTGGGAAGAGGTTTAGCTGCATCTGGTCTATTCTCTCGGTGGTTAAGGGGTTAGCCTTTGGTTCGACGGTTTGGACTCGCTCCTTGGGCCGATTTGCCAAGAGAGTGATTTGGTCTCTTATCTTCTGGTTTTCCACGACTTGTTTGTCGTACTTCTCCATTAGTTGTTTGAGTATCGTGGGAACGTCGTCGATGGAGGTTGGCCACTCTTCCGGCGGCGGGGTTTGAAATAACCACCACTTTTTTAAAAAAAATTAATTAATTAATCCAAATTTGTATTCCCATAAGTATAAATTCTCAACGACTAATTCAACCATAACCAAGACTCAACAGAAAAACAACAACTCAATTAAATAATTTAAATCCAACAAAACAATTTAGTTCCAATAACCAAACAACTCAAGTTCAGGATTCAACAATTTAAACCAACAAGTCTAGCTACCTAAACACCAGGTTCATTAGAACTAAAACATAAACAATAAACCCTAATCATCCTCCTAATGCCTTGATTCCACGATCAAATTTTTCCTTTACGTGCAACACAGGGAAATAAGAGTTGCGTAAGTATTTCATAAATACTTAGTGAGCTGGCCATACACCTACTAGCGAAACAAGCAAACTCAGGTATCAACCAATAACAACATAATCCAAAACATAATACCACACATAGCATTACAAGCCATTTCAAACTACTAAGGGTCGACAAAACCTTGTGTCGAGCAACACCAGCAACATGACCCTCCTATGTCTATCGACACGCCTCTGAGTTGCACCAGAATCGAGCTTCTCCTCTCTCAGCCCGATTCTAAGCAACATGAGTCGCAAACCTGCACGAAAACACAAGGATAATAAGGCATAATATCCACAACAATCATTATCACATGAAACACACACAATCATTGCCTTGAAACCGTGGTTATAACTCACCTTGGATTTTAGGAACGAAAAGGAATCGGATTTGGGACACAAACACGCACAAACAAACCTCCTAGACACGAGGACTCACTGACTCGAAGGATTTTGCACAAAACTACAATGAACGGATGAATCCTACGCCTCTAAAACTCACCGAAAATGTTTCATATGGATTTCTTTGCCACAACCCAGAAGAATCACGAAATCACTCTCAAAATCTCATTTTTTTGCCTCTAACTCGCCGCCACGAACTGAATAACAAATATATACGCGAGTCCTAGGGTTTAATCCCCCAAACCGAGCCAAACCGCGAAAAATCTAATTAACCTAATTCTATAGACCTTGTGTCGATCGACACACATGAAGTGTCGTTCGACATACACGAAGTGTCGATCGACACACTCCCTGTGTTGCTTGACATGACCACCAAAAATTGACCTTTTGGTTTGCGGATATTACAATTCTCCTCCACTACTCTGGATTCGTCTTCGAATCCCGACAAACCGTCTATCAAGACCCAAAAACCTGACCCAAACTGGTCAATACCATCCAAGATCATTACTCCCGATCTTTGAGGCTCTCGTCGAGTCCCATGTCTATACGCTTATTTCCAGACATTTATTACCCTTAACTCATTCCACACCCCTCCCATTCGCAGGAATACATCGTTTGAGCTATCGGTGCCTCGTGCCCTCTCCACTCTCAGGAACAAATCATTTGAGCTTCAGGTACACAGGGGAACTAATCATCCCCTCGAGAGAACTAATCATTCCTCGATACTCATAATGGAAACTAATCATCTCAAATGAGCATACAAGAGAACTAATCATCTCTTCTGGGGAACAAATCATCCCCACTGGAGAACTAATCATCTCCAAAAACAAAAATGAATGAGTTATTGGGGACCGCAACCCTTTGAGTAATAAATTCTAAAACGTCTATAAACATCTATCGACTAGAACTACCTCGATATCCCCAAACCCGGAATATCACAACAAATAACACATATAAGAACTACTCATTTTATATAACCAGATAAATAAGAAACAACTCCATCTTATAAATCTTCAAAATGTACAATCATTACAACGAAAATGAAAATACATAAACAAATGTAATAACATGCTAAACATCCAAAACTAAAACCACAAAGACAAGTAAAGCTCACTCAGCGACCTCTTATTATACCACTTCCTGAACTTTAACTTCATCTTTGCATCTGGCTCCTAAGTCTCCTCCTCCGTACCGGCAGAGTCCCACAATACTCTCTGCAACACTACCCTCTTACGACGCAGAACCTTGACTCTCCTCTTGATAATCCTCGCAGGTCTCGCCGCCACAGATAAATTAGTCTAAAGATCCTTCGGAATCGTAGCCACCAATTCCTCCGAAACATGCAGACACTTCCTCAACATCGATACATGAAACACCTTATGAAATGCCTTTATAATCGGAGGTAACTCTAACCGGTATGCCACCGGTCAACCTCGCATCACAACCGGGAACAGACCTATAAACCGCGGACTCAACTTATTCTCTGAAATAGATCTATTAGGACCTCGAAACATGGCCATCTTGAGATACACTCCATCCCTGACCGCAAACTCTAACTCTGTTCTCTTTTAATTGGCATAACTGTTCTACCGATCATGAGCCTCCTACATGTTCAGCTTCAAGACACGGATCTTCTCCGTCGTCTCTTGAACAAAACTCGTACCATAAATGCTCCTCTCCTCCACTTGGGTCCAGCATAAAGGTGTCTTGCACGGCGTCTCATATAACACCTCATATGGAGCCATCCCAATACTCGTATGAAAGTTGTGATTATACACAAACTCAGCTAGGCACAAGTGATCATACCAGTGACCACTCAAATCCAGTACATACATCCTCAGCAAATCCTCCAAAGTCTTAATAGTCCTCCCTGACTGCTCATAAGTCTGTAGATGATAAGCCATACTCATATGCACCTTAGTGCCTATCTCAGCCTGAAAGGCTCTTCAAAACTCAGACACAAACTTAGGATCCCGGTCTTACACTATACTGGTTGGCACTCCATGCAGCCTCACAATCTCTTTCACAAATCTCTTAACCAAAACCGTAGCCCTATCGGTTTTATTAATGGCCAGAAAATGTGCAGACTTAGTCAGATGATCCACAATCACCTTAATAGCATCATAGGTCCGTGAGTTAGGTAATTCTAACACAAAATCCTTAGTGATCATATCCCAGTTTCACTCTAGAATGGGTAAACTCTGCAACTTGCCACTCAAAACGTGATGCTCTGCTTTCACTAACTGGCGCATATTACACTTCGCGACCCAGTCAGCTACATCTCTCTTCATCCCGACCCAATGATAATATCGCTTAAGATCATGATACATTTTGGTCACTCCCGGATGAATCGAGAACTTGCTCACATGAGCCTCTCATAGAATCTCCTACCTTAACTCATCAACCTTGGGTACGCAAACCCGTCCACGTACCAGAATCCTCCCATTTGAAGGGACATAATACTCAGAACCAATTCTTATGATCTGTGAAAATCAGAACCTTCCCAGCATAAAGAGAGGATCTCCAAATCTTAAAAGCAAACACTTCCGACCCCAACTTCAAATCGTGAGTAGGATAATTGTTTTCAGTACCTCTTAACTGCCTCAAAGCATACGCAATCACCCTGCCCTCCTGCATCAACACGCAACCCAAACCAATCTCAAAAGCATCGGTGTACACTACATATGGCTTACCCGGCTCACGCAACGCCAACACCGGTGTACTCATCAACATCTCCTTCAGCCTCGCGAAGCTGTCCTCACACTCCTGAGACCAAACAAATGGAACATCCTTCCCGGTCAACTTCGTCATCGACTGAGCCATAGTCGCAAAGCCCTTGACGAATCTCTGATAGTAACCAGTTAAACCGAGAGAACTCCAGATCTTCGTAGCATTAGACGGTCTAGGCCAATCTCTGATAGCCTCGATCTTAGGCGGATCCACATAAATTCCATCTGCATAAACAATGTGACCAAGAAAACCCATATCTCTCTACCAAAAACTACACTTGCTCAACTTCGCAAAAAGCTTCTTCTCCCGAGGCTTTTCCAGAACCAACCTCAAGTGCACCTCATGTTCCTCAGGACTCCTCGAATATACCAGAATGTCGTCGATAAAGATAATCACAAAGACATCCAGATACTCTTGAAATACACCGTTCATCAACCTCATGAACGCTTCAGGCGCATTTGTCAAACCAAATATCATCACTACGAACTCAAAGTGACCATACCGCATCTTGAAAGTAGTCTTACGAATATCAACCTCATCAATTGGAATATGATGTTATTCCGACGCCAAGTCAATCTTGGAGAACCAAGTAGCACCCCTCAACTGATCCAAAATCTCATCAATCCTTGGGAGAGGGTGCTTGGTCTTCACAGTGACTCGGTTAAATCTCCGGTAATCGATGCATAACCGAAAACTTATTTCCTTTTTCTTCACCAACAACATCGGCACTCCCCACGGTGAAGTACTCAGACGAATAAAACCCTTACTTACCAAATCCTCTAGCTGCTTCTTCATTTCTTCTAACTCTGTTGGAGCCATCCTGTAAGGTGCCTTAGATAAGGACAATGTTCTGGGCTCTAGCTTAATTGTGAAAGGATCAGACCAAGACGGTGGTAATCCCTCCCACGACCGAAACACATCCTTAAAATCTCGAACAACTTGAATACCTCCAATCGCAACTTCACCAACAGACTCGAGCATCAAAATCGTTGCCAAATAATCCTCATAACCTCGCTCAATCATCTGCACTGCCTGAACCGCAGAAATCACGACTCTCCGAAGTTGGTCTCACTCCCCGATAAACCAACCGCGTTCCCTCGTTTTCAAACACTACACGACCACGATGATAATCCAGATGAACTTGGGAAAGCTCCAACCAGTCCATTCCTAGAATCACATTATACAACTCCATTGGACTAATCACTAAGTCCGCCGGCATCAACTCTCTTTCGATCTGAACATCTATGCCTCTCGCTCGACCAAGCAAAGCTAGGAGTCCTCCTCAAGCCACCTTAACCAAACTCACTGGCTCACTACCATCACTCTGAATGCCACTGCTCTCGGCCCACTCCTGAGTAATGAAGCAATTATATACTCCCGAATCAAACATAACATGAGACTCAAAGCCTTCGACTAATAAGGTCCCTGCACAAACCTCAGGTGCTAAGAAACTCTACTAATTTCTATCACAGGGAATAATAGAATAAACAAAAAAAATTAACAACAACTCAAATTTAGTAAGTCTAAAATCCAAAATTACCTATGATCTCCCCGACCACCGTCGTTGGAGAAATCCTCATCCCCTCGAGAGAAATTTTCATCTCCCAATAGGCCCACGTCTATTCTCAGCCCATGGGCTCACCCACGTCAGACGGTTAGTGTGTTAGTCCGGGAGGCTCGGGAGGCAAGGTTACTGACCCTGCAAATCCCCACGCGATCTATTCTCATGTTTTGACCTTACTCACACGATACTCAAGATCACTTCCCAGTAGGTCACTCATCCTGAAACTACATTAGCTTAAGCACGCTTAACTTTGGAGTTCTCTCAAGACCTGTGACCGAAAAGATAAGTGCACTTTGGTAATATAGGTAGCCAAATCAATTTTTTTAAGCCTCTCCGCATATACCGCATATATCATATATGCTCTGAAACATGGGTGTCACATGCACTCTGCTGACCTGTCTCTAATTGCGTATACACCCGCGGTGCACCTCTAATCTGAGCTAATGGCTGCATTGCCGCTATCTGCACTACTGGCTGCGCCACTACTGGCTGAACTGCAGCAACCGCCATCTGCTGTAACTTGGGACACATCAGCCTGATACACCCTAGCTCTCTGTAGTAGAAACACACCCTCAAATCCTGCAGCTGCTCCTGCTACTGGTCGCCCTTCCGAGGGTTACTCGATAACGGATGCTCTAAATTACCGCATCCATAGTACCTTCCGCTCGTCTAACTGGGCTTGGAAGCGCCATTCCACTTTTGTTTCTGACCCTGCACAGGCTTGCCGCCAATGCTTGAACTAGAAATAGAACCACTCTACTGATGCTGCCTCCTCAATGCTTGCAGCCATCTCTACCAGCTTTGCCTTCGAGGTATACTCCAATATTCACAACAACCACAACAATCATCATCACACAAAACACACACAATCATTCACCAAAAACACATCAAAACCACCTTTATTTCTTAGAAACCGCGGTCACAACTCACCTTGGCTTTTAGGAACAAAAAGGAATTGGATTTGGGACACAAACATGCACGGTCAGACCTCCTAAATAAGAGGACTCACTGACCCAAAGGATTCTCCACAAAACTACAAAGAACGGATGAATCCTATGCCTCTAAAACTCACCTAAAACGTTTCTTATGGATTTCTTTGCAACAATCCACAAGAACAACAAAATCACTCTCAAAATCTCCTTTTTCTGCCTCTAACTCGCGGCCACGAACAGATAACCAATATATGCGCAAGCCCTAGGGTTTAATCCCCCAAACTGAGCTAAACCGCGATTAAAAATTTAATTAACCCAATTTTGTAGACCTGGTGTTGATCGACACACACGAATTGCCGATCGACACACCTTTATCCTTCGTGGCGATTGACACTCTCCCTATGTCACTCGATCCGACCACCAAAAATCGGCTTTTTGGTTTGCGGATGTTACAGGGTTTCTTCTGTCTGGTCCCCGATATCTTCTACTTCGTTATGGTTTTCTGTCTCGCACACTTCTCCATGGCCTTCGGGGTTATTGTTGCCTTGGTCCGCAGTATTCGCCTTGTTTTCGGCGTCGTTCTCTCGTTCTTGTTCCTTGACACTAGTCATCGTTTTGAGGATTGTTTCGTAAATAACTTCTTTTTGTGCGCCCAACAAATCCATAGCCCCACGGTGGCTCCAATTGAAGGTACTGGGTTTGTGACACTACAAGAAAACAGTCCATAAGTGACTGCGGTTTGTGACTGCAAAATCAGTCACTAATATTTGCGACTAACTTGAGACACATTTGCGACTGATTTGCGACTCATGAAATATTAGTCGCAAATTCGTCGCAAATTCGTCGCAAATTTGCGACTAATATTTGTAGTCGTAAAGGCGTCGCCAATTAGTGACTGATTTGCGACACCTGTGGGAAGGTTTCAGTCTAGTCACATATCAGCCACTAATTAGCGACTGATTTAAACCGAAAACGGCCGTCACAAATTTGTGACACATTGGTTACGAACATATTAGTCACAGATTAGCGACGCCGCTGGGGGAGTCACTGATTTGTGACTGATTTGTGACGTTCAAATATAGTAAGAGTTGCAAATATTTTTGACACTTTGGGGTTTAGAGTAATATTTTTGCAAAAAAAAAACACATTCTAAGTGTATATTATTTATTTTCGTATTAACAATCTCTGTAAACTATAATATTTATAAGGAATATATTTTAAGAGTTGAAAAATCCAAATTCATTTTCTAAATATCTTTGCATACATAAAGCTAGTATGAATCTCTTTGATATTTAATCTAGTATTTGGTAAATTTGTTGTTTTATATAGATTAAGTTGAATTTCTACTAATTTGATGGATAAAACCAATCAAACATTCAAGAAATGCGTTTGGAATTGGTTGGAAATGATAATGGGTGATACTTGTTTGTTAAAATGTTTAGGGTTTAGGGAATCATTTCCTACTACCAAAATTTCGTCACAAAGTAGTCATACATTTGTGACTCATATGTGACTAATTTGTGACTCCTCCGTGACACTTTGGGGTTAGAAAAATGATTCCAGAACATTAAAATTCGTCACAAATTAGTCACAAAATACCCACTACTTTATGACTACTTTGTGACTTATTTGTGAAACTTTAGGGTATAGACACTCCGTCACAAATTAGTCACAAAATACCCACTACTTTATGACTACTTTGTGACTTATTTGTGAAACTTTAGGGTATAGACACTCTGTCACAAATTAGTCACAAAATACCCACTACTTTATGACTACTTTGTGACTTATTTGCAACTACTTATAATTTTCTCCCAAAAAGACAACACATTCTAAGTGTCTATTATTTATTTTCATATTAACAATCTTTGTAAACTATAATATTTATAAAGAATATATTTTATGAGTGAGAAAATCCAAATTCATTTTTTAAAATATTGTTGCATACATATAACTAGTTGATAACACTTTGATCTTTAACCATTTTTCTTGTAAGTTTGTTGTTTTCTATAAATTAAGTTGAATTTCAATTAATGTGATGGATATAACCAATAAAAAATTCAAGAAATGCATTTGTTATTGGTTGGAAATGATAATGGGTGATACTTGTTTGTTAAAATGTTTAGGGTTTGGGGTTTCAACTTGTGACTCCAAAAAATAGTCACAAAACAGTTACAAAACTGTGACTAATTCGTGACTACTAATAAAATTTGCCAAATTATTTGGGTTTTATATGAGCGGTAATTTTCCCTCTCCCCCAAATATTATTTCTCTTTTTATAACCCAAAATAAATTCTTTATCTCTTATCTCTAAAAAACCCTAAGTGCTCTATACTCACTCTCTCTCGCCTCTCAATCGAGATGATTAAACATCTGTCTCGTCTCGGTGTTCTTTGATCCTCTCTCTACAAACCTAAAATCTCGGTCATTCGATCTCAAAGAAGGATCCAGATTCAAACTCTTCGTGATGACGACAATCGTATCGACGCTTTTCGAATCAACGACCGGAAAATGCTACGCTCCTAGCTTCATCGCCGTCAATCTTTGTCTCGCTTTAATCGACGGTGCTCTCGCTTTCATCGCATTCCTTCAGGTTCTCTCTTCTTCTTCTTCTTCTTCTAGGTTTTTTTTCTTTTTTCTTTCTGATTTCATTAGTTCCGTTTCGTTTAATTTGATTTCTGAATGCTAAATTGTGTGAACCGTTTTAAGTCTGATTAGAAGGTGAAGCATTGTGTTGATTTTTGATTTGTGTGTTGAATTCAATGGATGATTTGGTGATTTTAGTCTCTAGAGCTGTATTTTTATTGTTGATATGGTTGACCATTAAGTTTCAGGTCAACTCTTTGTGTGTGTTCTCGTAGAATGAGAGATTTGATTCAGAGAATCTGAATCTGATACGAATTATCAGTAGACCTTTTCAAAACATTGTTTTTTGATGATTCTTAGTTCTGGGTTTCTGTTAATTGCTTGTACTATGATGATTTGTGATTTTTTTGGGTTTGGATTTGGTGATTAGGTTTTAATCGCTCCAAATAGTGCTTCAAAGGAGAAGACTCAGGTCAGTTTCCATCACTTTGGTAGTTAGTTTCCAATTTTGAAAAAATATGTTTCCAATTTGGTAACAAATGTTGTTTTTCCTATTCTTGGGGTCACATACGAGAGCTTGAGGAAGAAGTACAACTTCTCAAGAATCTTTCACATCCAAACATTGTTGTGAGTAGGCAAATCCATTCAGATTAATGTATGTTCTTCATGCATTCCCTTTATGATCTTGATTTGTTGCAGAGATACTTGGGTACTGTAAGAGAGAGTGATTCGTTGAATATCTTGATGGAATTTGTTCCTGGTGGATCGATTTCATCTCTGTTGGAGAAGTTCAGATATTTTCCTGAGCCAGTAAGTCCTTAATTAGTATACCTGAAAGTTGCTAAATTGTGTGTTTTGAGCTCCATATGTGATAAATGTTGTGTGGAACCTTTTCTGGATAGGTAATTATAATGTACACAAAGCAACTTTTGCTTGGTTTGGAGTATCTTCACAAAAATGGGATTATGCATAGAGATATCAAGGCAAGTCCCTTTACTAACTTATGATGTGCCTTTGGTTGCTCAGAATTCCTGTATAACTTTTGTTCATATTCTCCTAGGGGGCAAATATTTTGGTGGATAACAAAGGGTGCATCAGACTTGCAGATTTTGGTGCTTCCATGAAAGTTGTAGAGCTAGTATGATTGCGTTTCTCTTCCTCTTCCATTATATTTCAATATGTTGTCTGTACTCTTAAGACTTTTGATTGTTATGCTTCCTTCCAGGCAACTGTAAATGGTGCAAAATCTATGAAGGGAACGCCGTATTGGATGGCTCCTGAAGTCATTCTCCAGACAGGTCATAGCTTGTAAGGATTTCTTTGAGAAATATAATTTGGATTCCTGAGTCTATCACTAACATTTGTGTAGCTATGGACTGTTACTTTTAAAATTTATGTAATGAAGCTGATTCACTTTTTTTGGCTAACAGGACCACTTGGCTTTGATGATGGAGCTTCTTGGAATGATGCCACACAACATCCCTTTTTGAGATCCATGAACAGCTTGATTTTGCTCGTCGGAAAATTTGACAGTTTGCTTCTCAAACTTTATAAAACTTGTTATGTACTCTCTCTCTATCTTTTGTACTCTAACTTAATTACTACTTCTCTTTTGTCAAACTTATGTACTTATGCTTTAAAAACTTATGTTATGGTATTCTAATCTTTTGTAGTTTTAAGATTTTAAGTTCTTTTCATTTAGGTTTCTCAAATCAAAACACAAAATGTATGTGTTTTAAGTGACAAAAATATGACCAATTTGCAACTGAATTGGCCAATTAAGTGACCAAAAAAAAACAAACGAGTTGCAAATTAGTGTCTAACAAGTGACACTTTAGTGACTAATTTGTGACTAGACATAATATTAAAAGGAGTCACTAATATGTCGTTAATTGGCGACGAAAATAGTTAGTCATAAATCAGTCGCAAAATCAGAAGTCGCTAATTAGTCGCTTATTTGCCACGCCAAAGGCAGTCTCAAATACATTGCTAATTAGTGACTACCTACATGAGTCACAATTTTGTCACTTATTTGCGACTGAGTTATGGAGTTATTAATCCGTCGCAAATTAGCGACTTATTTGCGACTGAGTTATGGAGTTATTAATCCGTCACAAATACGTCGCTAATTTGCAACGGATTCCCAGCGTCGCAAATTAGCGACAAGCGTTTTGTGACGCCGAGTTGACGTCGCAAAGTAGTCGCAAATGGGTCATTAGTGACGAATTTGTGACGCTTCTGGGAGTGGCAAATGACCTGTTTTCTTGTAGTGTGAGAACGAACTCGATCTCCTCAAACGAGTAGAGTTTTAAATCTGAGGGCTAAATAGCGAGAAAAATTAAGGAGAATTAAAGAGTGTTTCCAAGAATGTGTATTATTCAAGAGAGTCACGTTCCTACTTTAGGACGGACTAAGTTACATATTTATATTAAAATGACCGTAGAGAATAAACCCTAGAAATGTATGGAAAGTATCCTAACTAGGTAGATTCACATAATATTCTCATATATTCTATACTTCTTCCCCAAGTATCCGAGGTTGGCTGCCCTAGATTTGATGGGCTTCTGTCTTCACGATGAGCTTCCTCGTTTTACCTAGGCCCAATGCGTTTCTTCCGTATAGATATCCATGTCGGTTCTGTAATGACCCGTTCATTGCCTAAGGCCGGTCGGAGCGGCCACAATTTTCTAAGTTGCAGCCTAGGAGAATTTTAACTTGGAAAAGTTAAAGAAAGTATTTAGAAAGGTTTTGGTTATAGAAAATTCAAGTTCGAACGAGGAAAAACTGAGTTTGGGTCGAGGAAAATAATTATGGGACAGTTCGGCGTGTACCACGAGACGAGAAACGCCAGAGAAAACATCGATCCGTGATCGAGAGAAACGTGTGGCCACCGTTGAGCCACGTTAGGGGTAGTTGGCGTGTGTGGCTCACAAAGCGCCACATCATCGGGTAGGTAGAGTGAGTGGTTGTCATTGCGCCACAACGCCGAGTGATGTGGTGAAATCCGGATGATGAGTTGTGGCCATCCGAGCACCGTCTACCGTACCTACCACTACCTACACCCAATCCTATATATATGACCCTTACCCCCCTTTGATAATTTTCTCCCATCCATGTTCAAAAATCCTTATAGAAATCCCATGCTCCATCCTTTGTCCAAAATCCCTTAGAAATTATTCTTTGTCCAAAAATCTTTAGAATTTTCCTTTCTCCCGAAAATTCTTTAGAGAATTTTCTTGTTCCACCCCTTTTACCGAAAATCCATTCACTAAAACTCTGTTCCAATCTAGAAAATCCTAGAATTTTATCAAAAAAACTAGGATCCAACACGAAAACGTTGGATCTGTTCCGAAAAAATTTCTGAAGATCCGAAGGAGTATTTTCCGAGTCTTGATCCGATCTAATCCGAATCTAAGGATCGGCGAGTAGGAAGTCTAGGCAAGGCTAGGAAGTCTAGTATTTTCCGATCGTTTCATACCGGGCCGCGGTTGGTCATTCCCTTGATCCGTGACTTGGCCATTGACTAAGGAGTAATGTTTTAAGTTCACGAAGACACGGAGAGACGGGATTGCAGCCTAGGGCCGTGTACTGCATAAGCAATCGGTGCAGAATTCCCGATGTGGTACCGTATGAGTACGGCCTAAGGGACAAGGCTTACGGGAAGAAATTTTGAGGACAGCATATCAATCTCGACTTAGTATTCATCCAGGAAGTACTAAGATGTACCGAGATATTCACCAGTATTACCACTGGCCCGGTATGAAACGATCTGTTGCGAAATGGGTAGCGCAGTGCCAGACCTGTCAACAAGTTAATATTGAGCACCAAGTACCAGCCGGATTACTACAGAGTCTACCGATCCCAAAATGGAAATGGAACGCGATTTCTATGGAGTTTGTTTCAGGACTACCAAAAGCACCTGGACGGGGAAACGACGCAATTTGGGTAATCGTAGATCATTTAACCAAAAGTGCTCATTTTCTACTCATGAGGTTGGATGACAACATTGAGATATTGGCTAAGTTATACTTGGATGAGATTTTAAAGTTACATGGAGTTCCAGCCAATATTATATCTGACCGTGATCCACGATTTACGTCTAGACTGTGGCGTGCTCTTCAAAAAGCAGTTGGAACAGATTTGAATATGAGTACTTCTTTTCACCCAGAGACAGATGGGCAGACTGAGAGAACGATAAGAACACTTGAGGATCTACTTCGGATGTGTGTGCTAGATTGGGGAAACACATGGGAAAACCACGTACCCTTAGTGCAATTTGCATACATAATAGCTTCCATGCTAGTATTGGTATGTCCCCATACGAAGCGTTATATGGGCGTCCATGTAGAACACCCATTTGTTGGACGGAAGTAGGAGAAAGACGAGAGTTTGGGTCAGATTTTGTAAGAGAGACCACATATAAGATTAGCCTTATTCGGGCTAATATGAAGAAGGCTCAAGACCGTCAGAAAAAAGTATGCCGACCAACATAGAAGAGAAATGGTTTTTGAGGTTGACGATTGGGTTTGGTTGAAAGCCGAGGTGGAGAAAGGAAAGAACAGATTTGCTAAACCAAGTAAGTTGGCTCCGCGATCTGAGCGTCCTCATCGTATCGTTAAAAGAATAGGAGAAGTAGCATACCAGTTAGATCTTCCTTCGAGTACGGGAATGCATAACGTTTTCCATGTCTCCCTGCTACGTAAGTTTGTCCATCGCTCAGATGAACCACAACCAGAACGGATACTGGATCTATAAACCAAACCTAGACCTCCTTCCCCAGCACCTCTAAGGATCGGTGAGAGACGATCTATATTTTTGAAAGGACAAGAGATTTTGCAGATTAAGGTTATTAGAAGAAAGAATCACCGAGATGTTATTACGTGGGAAGATGAAGCAAGATTCAGGAAGCCTCACCCGAAGATGTTTACCAAACCTAGAACTGATGAAGCCGGACCCTCAAATAGATGAGAACTCGGGACGAATTCTAATAAGGAGGGGAGAATGTAATGACCCGTTCACTGCCTAAGGCCGGCCGGAGCGGCCACGATTTTCTAAGTTGCAGCCTAGGAGAATTTTAACTTGGAAAAGTTAAAGAAAGTATGTAGAAAGGTTTTGGTTATAGAAAATTCAAGTTCGAGCGAGGAAAAAATGAGTTTGGGTCGAGGAAAATAATTATGGGACAGTTCGGCGTGTACCACGAGACGACAATGTGTACCACAGGACGACAACGTGTACCGCAGATCGAGAAACGTCTGAGAAAACATCGAGCCGCAATCGGGAGAAACGTGTGGCCACCGTTGAGCCACGTTGGGGGTAGTTGGCGTGTGTGGCTCACAACGCGCCACATCATCGGGTAGGTAGAGTGAGTGGTTGTCATTGCGTCACAACGCCGAGTGATGTGGCGAAATCCGGATGATGAGATGTGGCCATCCGAGCACCGTCCACCGTACCTACCACTACCTACCACCAATCCTATATATATGACCCTTACCCCCCTTTGATAAATTTCTCCCATCCATGTTCAAAAATCCTTAGAGAAATCCCATGCTCCATCCTTTGTCCTAAATCCCTTAGAAATTATTCTTTGTCCAAAAATCCTTAGAATTTTCCTTTTTCCCGAAGAATTTTCTTGTTCCATCCCTTTTACCAAAAATCCATCCACTAAAACTCTGTTTCAATTTAGAAAATCCTAGAATTTTATCAAAAAAAATAGGATTCAACACGGAAACGTTGGATCAGTCCCGAAGATCCGAAGGAGTATTTTCCGAGTCTTGATCCGATCTAGTCCGAATCTAAGGATCCGCGAGTAGGAAGTCTAGGCAAAATCGCATACATTACCTTAGGCAAAGGTGAGTCTTAGTGATGCTTGTTCATGTGTTAGATGAGTGGAACACACGTGTTTGTTTATTATTACGCGTTAAAGTCGTAGAGGTTCAAATAATTAATCGTTAGGATTGCTAAGTATGAACCTAAAATAAATGAGTTTACAAGTTTATATGCATACATACTAGATTCGTAAATCATATAAATTTGTAATGTGCGCGGTTGGTCATTCCCTTGATCCGTGACTTGGCCATTGACTAAGGAGTAATGGTTTAAGTTCACGAAAACACAGAGAGACGGGATTGCAGCCTAGGGTCATGTACTACATAAGCAATCGGTGCAGAATTCCCGATGTGGTAGTGTATGAGTACGGCCACATGAATTATTAAAGAATCCTAAGTTCTTAGCCTTTATGGTTTTGGACCGAACGATGCCTTTGTATGTACGTGATGGATACACGTGATGAGAATTGACAACGCGTAAGGCCTTATGGAATTGAAACATTAATGCATAGCATATACCGTTCATGTTTAATTATGCATACATTTGAGTGTTGCCTGTTGATTGTTATTTTGGGTTTTGGGTTGGGAATATTATTATCAACTGTTAGGGGAGCCTAGACTCACTGAGCAACTAGTGCTCATGACTCAATTTGTTTTGCAGGTAACCTTTAGCGGGTAGATCTTTGGGGAGCAAAACACGGAACATTAGGATAAATCAATAGTAGATTTCCTTGCTTTTGTAAATGAATAATGTTTATTATGTATATAAATGTTTTGGAGTGTTAGACTCGGGATCAAATATATTTTTGTAACTGTTTAAAATCCAAAGTATAATTAATAAAGGAAAGGTTTTAAATAACTTAGGTTTCATATGATACTTTTTCCTGGCCGGACGATCCAACTATCGGATATAGCTCGGGTTGGCAAGCCTTGAGTTATATTCAATAGGGACGGATGCCTAAGTGTCTAGTCTAGAGGTTTTGGATGTGTTCCGGGGACCTCTGATCGGGCACTTAGGTGTTCCTCAGTGGCGTCTCCGCTTAGATCCCGATCGGGGGCGTTACAGGTTCAATCTTAAGTCGGGTCTGGATAGAGGGTGCAAAACCCGGTACCAACAGTTATAAGAATATCACAAACAAAAAGTTCGTGACTCTACGAGCATACAAATAGATGAATATATCATGAAGCTATTTAGACATTTGTTTATTCATAGTCACCTTCTTCAATATCGATCTTGAAAACCACCACATTTTCAGAATAGATTCAGGAAGACAATCAAATTTGTTATATAGCTTACTTGATTGTCTTCTGGTTTCAATCATCTCTATCTTGCATTTCAAAGAATGCGTACGAACGATTGTTCTTTCCAAACGATGAAGAAATCTTTGTCGTGATGAAACAACAAACCTCGTATTCAAACAATCTGATTTCAAGCATCGATGATAAAAAATTTTGTTTGTTAGTTTTATGCAACGATGAATCTCAAGATTTACCGGTAAATTTATCAAAAACTTTGAACTTCATCTCTCTGAACTAAAGGGTTTCAAGAAACATATGGCGTCACACTAATCGAATTTTCCGCTTCCAAACATGTGAATAATTTAGTTCTTGATTTCTCAGATCCTATCTCGCAAAAGATTGGTGTACTAGATCAATTGCTAACAATGTTTTACTATCAAAAGAACAAATTAGAAATTTCTCGTCTCGTTTTCAATCTTTGTGCTCTTTTCTATTTCAGGGAAATTCTTTTTCACTCTTTCAATTATATAAGATCCATAGTATCTATATAACATTTTCACACCTTATGAAGTCAATTTCGCTAATTCATTTAGGTTGGGGAAGTTTGAAATATCCTATATATATTAATTGAGGAGACACTAAAAATTAAAAATCCTAGGTGTCATTCAAAGAGAGTCTTAAGAACATATTAATCCTAGGTGTTATTCAAAGAGGATTTTAAGGAACACATTAATTAAAACAACCAATCAAAATATTTCAATTTGGCATGGTGGAAATATCTACATATTTCAATATTTCTAATATATATTCGGCATTAATGACAAAAATATATACTTACCAAATACATTACCATACCAGAAAACTCAAACCGATTCAATTAGTAGTATTTTGGTTAGTGATAAAGTTGGGTTTAAACAAATTTTATAGAGTTTTTGAAAAACATTTGTTTTTGTAAATATAAGATGTATATCACTCGATTACATTTTTTGTCATACATTATAAGATAATGTTTTGCTTTTTAGTTTCGTTATTGTAAATAAATTTTTTTCATTTTTATATTTTGTATACACTTAAAACTAAAACATATCACATATTAAGACACTCAAGATTCAAATATCGATCGAATAATTTTTTTAGTGGAAATAATTATTTATCTAAAATTTTTTGGTATGCATAATGTAAAACAATATATTTTTATTCTACAATAAACTGAAATTTATATTCCCACGCTTGGCGTGGGTCAAAATCTAGTTCAAAGTAAAGTAGTAGTGGTTCTCTAATGAAGGACGAATATATTGAAAGAAAAAATATATATATATGTGTGTAAATTTCGTAAAACTATATTAGATCATTAATATTGCTTTTTTTTGGGTCACATATTAATGTAGAGTTTGTTTCGGTCAATTTACATCTATATATATATATATATATATATATATATATTTTTTTTTTTTTGTTTGCTTATGAAGATGATCCAAGATTGTGACAGTCCTATGGAGTTGCACAAACAGAAGACACAACATTTGGTAATGAAGACAAATATGCACACAAATGAGTTCAAGGGAATTAGTATATTTCTAAATTGCTGTCCGGAACTAGAATCTCTCACGTTTGATATGTGTACTAGTGAGCTTATTGTGGTAAATTATAGACATTATTACAATATCTATCTAGCTCTTGTTATTTCTTAAAACATTTGTTTTGTTTTTTGTTTTTTTTTCAGAGAATTTCCTTGCCAGAAGATCCAAAAACGTATTGGCTTACAAACAAAATGTACGAATGTTTGAAGAGAACTCTCAAGGTTGTAATAGCAAAGAACTTTTGTGGTGGTTCGAACGAGTTACATGTGCTTCAATATTTGATTCGAACCGGGCTTGCGATGGAACAACTTGCCCTTTATGAGGCAAAAGGATTAAACAATACTGAAAGGAGGTTGGTACTCACTGAAGCCGAGGAAGTTCTACGGAATTTCAAGAGAGGTTCGAGCTATTTACGGAATACTATACACAGTGCTTGATTGAAGCATTTTCTAGTGGACAATGTATCCATTTAGTGATGTAACTCTTATTTGCTATTAAGGATGGATATTTTGTTGTTGTATTTGGTTCAGATTGTTTAAGTTTTCTATTTACTAGTTTGAGAAAAGATTGTTGGTTTCTTTCGATAATACTTGTACTTTGGGTTTGGTTTGGTTTGGTATTACAAAAATTGGGGGATATTGTTAGATTGATTCTTAAAGATATTTAGAATCCATTGTTCTTGGTTTATAGATTATGACATTCTTAATAAAATCATTTGTTATTGGTTCGAAGACTTTTAAATTGCATTCAAAATCCGTTGTTATTAAAAAAGTAATCTTTTCCATTCATATTCCATTGAAATCGTTTATGAGATGCGAATAATCTTTTCAATATGGCTCTGGCCAGTTAGCCATCGCTTCTACTTTAGTAGGGTCAGCTGATCTTATATCTTATTATGTAGAGCAGTGAAACAAACCATGTTATATGAGAACAAAAAATAAGAACAGAACCAAAGCCTCATCCATTAACCATATGTTACAAAGTTTACAACAAGGTATCGGTTCGGTTACTGATTTGGTTAAATTACGATTTGATACCAATAAGAAAAGCAAACCGGATAAAAGAACGAAACCCATCCGTGATTAACACCGTATCTTTGACCGGGTCAATCTCCGGTTAACCGGCGAATTCAGCCTCTCCGTAATCTCGACCGTACTGACTCTCCTCACCTAGCCATCATCACGAACCGGAGATGGTGACGGAGTGTAAAATGGCGGCGAAGTACAGGGAGTAGAAAACGGCGTCGTTCCATCATGATCATAGTGACTACTAGAACCAACCTCATCGTAGTGTTGATCCATCACGACAAAACCATGTTCCACTTCCTCATGGTTCACATGATCCTCCATAAATACGCTTCCACGTGGTTCAATCTCAACCGTCCGATGATGATCAGCCTCGCTACTACAGTCTTCAGCTATGGTAGACAGAGTCTCGGAAGGTCCGGTAAGTAGATTTTCTCCTCTGATTGACCACTTTGACGCCGCGTCATCTATCGGCGGTGCCGATCCTGGGAGCGGCAGAGCTGTGGCGGATCCTATTCGGAACTGTTTGTTTTCGAGACAGAAGAGGAAGAAGTAAAGAAGCTCTTTTGACGGTGGTGGTGTCGCCGTCGGGTCTCCGCAGCGGGAAGAATACGCGTCGAATTCTGATCCGGTGACACTCCGGCGACGAAACCGGCGTTTCCACCACAAAACGTAAGCGAGCTGTGCCGTAATCGCCACGAGACAAAACGCGAAGACCGCCACGAGTGCGGTTGCGGATTGGCTTTGACCCATTTGATTTGATTTGAAGAGATGTGATATAAAACAGCGTCGTTTTGTTGTCGTGATTATGGATTTTGTTGTTTTAAGATAAGAACAGAGAAACTAGAGAGGGGTAATTTGGTAAATCGTTACTAATTATTGGGCAGTTGAAGCGTCACTATCGGAAAAGAGTTGCCGAGTAGTTTCCGGTTAGAAATATCATTAATTGTTTAATTGGGATTGAAAGTGAAGGTGTACAAATCTACACGAACACGACCCATAATTTTCCTTCACTCTTTTGAGCTCTAAATTTCTATAATTTGTTTCTTTTCTAATGAAATAACAGAAACAACGAACTTGAGAAATTATGTTTCACTGGTGAAAAAGAAGAGCATCATTTATGAACACGTTCAAATAGACAACAACAGCTCGTTGACACCAAACAAAAAGAGACAATAGCTATATGACTTTAGAACAATCAGAGCTTTGGGGACATTTAATTGATGCAAAAAAGGCCAAATAATTATAAACTACTCCTTCCGTTTCAAATTAGTTGTTATTCTACATCTTTTAGTTAAATGTTTAGGGTTTATGATTACACCGGTTTCATATAGGAGCTTTCAGTGAATGGTAATGTTTTGAACTTGATATGTTGTTAGTTGGGTTTTAAAATTTTGGGTTTTAGATTTTTACTATAGATTTTAGTTTTCATGGGTAATGTTTATTTACCCAAGGTAAATGAAAAAAAAATGCGGAAATGACACGGATCAATAACATTATTGATTCTCTTTCCTAAAAAATATCTCTGACTTCTCTCTAAAAGAAAAAAGAAGAAGCCATTCAGTTTCTTTGCCCCGCGTCGAGGCTTGTATATGTATTTAGTTTTCTTGTTCTTTGTTTCTTTTTCCTTCCGATCTTTCGGATTTGGTTTCCGGCTGGACCGGATTTGTATTTTCCGACTTTGTTCGGATCTCTTTTCTGATTGAAATCGGATTTTCTTTATAACTTTCTAGCTCTTCCACAAATATCTTATATCCCGATTAGCCTTTTGATAGGAGGCTCTCTTCACTGGTTCGCCCAGAATTCTTTCTAGGAGAGTAAATCTTACTCATTATTGGTAGTGTTGTTTTCCGGCATAAGAGTATAGTTTCTCCGATTGAAAGAAGGATGGTGTTAATGGAATTCAGTCTGCAATTGGGACTTCGATTCAGCATGTTGGCGTTTTCCTATAGAAAACGGTCTGACAAAGGATCTTCCTCCGATTGTTTTGAGTTTTCCCCGATCTACTGATCTCCGATGAGATTTTGCTTTCCGATAAATAAATGTTGGCTTGGGCGGAAGATGCTTTGCAGATGGAGCAAGTCTTTGTGTAACATTCGCGAACCAGAATTGCGTTTTCTGGTGGTCGTGTCGAGCGACATAAGTAGTGTGTCGATCGACACGAAGGTTTTGAGGGTGTCGATAGACACTGGGTTGGTGTCGCTCGACACGTGCCTCTGCAGAACCGGTGGATTAACTTTTTAATCACGGTTTGGGACTCGGTGTAAGGTTTTCAACCTAGGGTTCAAAATAAAGGGTTGAACCGTGTATCTCTCTGCGTCTCTCGTCTGAGTAAAAAAAAGTGAATTTTCCTTAAGTGGGGGTTATTGGTTATTAGAATTTAATGCATTTGAAGATTCTTGTGGATTTAGAAATCTTACATGAATCTATAATTTTTAAAATCCAATTAAAAGGATTTAAGTGGATTTCAAAATCTAATAACAAGATTATTATGAATCAACCAAATGGAGTTACATGAATTTAAATGACTTTCCGTATCCATTAACCTTGGTATAATTTTTTTTTTTTAGGCCAACATATTTTCTCATCATCGACAAAAGCATTGAAAAACCATCAAAATGAAATCAATAAAGTTTTTGTATTACAGGTTCAAATATTATATAGAGATAAGATTTTATAAAAAAAAAATTAATTTTCATTATTGCAAATGTAATATTGTACAAAACGAAAAATTGGAAAAATGGAAAACTATCATTATAAAAGTTATGTTACGTCGTGTGAGGTATTATTGTGAACTAGATTAGGACCCGCGTGAATACGCGGGTAAAAGTATTTAAAATTATTGATATAAATATTTAAATTCTAATTTGCAACCCGCTGAATTACCAAAAATATTTTGAAATAGTAGTATTTAAGCATGGAGTTTAAACCTTGAAGATCAATTTATATCTTAATTCTCATGTCTTAATTCATATCATGCTGATTCAAAAATATATATATAACCGTAATATTCAAATAATATTCTTAATAAAAAAAAGAAAGGAATTATATTCTTACCCATTTTGAATATATTAGATATGTAATAAAATTATAAAAACAATTCAAATAATATAGAGTTAAATAAAAGAAAAATCCATTAAATTCACTAAAGATCTATAGATAAATAATCTCATTAAAGACCCATAGAAAAATATTTTAGAAATAATTTGTTACCATCACATATAAATCCACGATTGATAAATCTTATAGGGTCTTTTAATTCTCATAGAGATTCATAGTCACACATTATGAACATGCTTTAATCTTCTTAATACCGTAATGGGTTGAAGATTTTCATTTTATTTTATATCATCATTTTTTTTATTTGTCTTAACTGAAATTTATATTCTCTCTATTTTTTATGGTTTTTTTCTCTCTATTTTCTGTATTATATTTTTATAATTATTTTGGACTACTAATTTTTTTCCCCATAATTCGGTTAAACTATTAATTTTTTTTTATTTTTTAGTTAATTGTTAAATATTAGGAATTTTCCTTTTTCCAATTAGTTTGGACTATTAGAAGTTTTCCATTTTTACTTTTAATTTATTTTAATTAAATTGAAGTATTAACACATGTCATCATCCGATCAATCTTAGACACATGTCATGATCTCGTGAGTTACAATTTCGCTAACGTATTGAGTTCTCGTCGACGGGCTTCTCTTTTATATAATAAGATTTGACATCTTTGATATATATGTGACGTGAAGATGATATAATTAAGAACCTAATAACAAATCCATCCAAATAACAAGGTAAACCTCAATATTTGAGCCTTTGTAAATCCGTAGGATTGAATAACACTGAAATCCTTCCAAATCCACTAAAATCCAATATCAAATCAAATCCATAAGTAAATCCGTAGGATTGAATAACACTGAATTTTAAAATGAATTTCAAAATCATAGAACTAATAACACTGGATTTGAACATAGATTTTAAATTCATAGAACCAATAACACTGAATTTCGTTTGGATTTCAAAATCCATTAAATTTTATGAACCAATAACCCCTTTTAAGTTTTAATGCGTCTCTCGTCTGAGTAAAAAAAAAGATTTTTCTTTAAGATTTACATTGCTATCTCTTTGTCCACTATGAATACTACATGATGTTCTTTAGCAAACATCACATAGAATTTATCACCTACTTCTTATATGGTCACATGTGAAGGAAAAAAAAGTCAAAAACACTTATGTCATGTGTTACTTTATCCATTATATTTATTACATGACTATTACATTAATTATAATTCAAAATTTTGTTAGTTGCCTAATTATCCCAATAAAAACCCATAGTGACGTTTTTAGTTTTTCTTTGAATTTGGTTAAAAACACTCAATTTGGAAAGTTCTGTTTTTTGAAAAAATCTTAAAAGATTAAAAAACCTCTAAAGACTACAAACATCTAAAACCATGAATATAGCCAAATGGATAAAACTCTTCTCTTCTTGCCTCAAATTACACAATCATCTAGATCCCAATCATTTAAGTGCACGGTGCTAATCTGAAAAATGTTTTTAGTTCTAGGAACTGTAAATTGCACATGCATGTACGAATTCTTCTTGAGATTTATGTAAGTGAGCCCATAGAAGTGTTGTGTGTAAGAGATATTAGGCCCTTGACTCATTAAAAGATATGGATTTGGGCCATGGGGCTCTCAAATTCTTTTATACCAACAGCTCTCAGTTCAATAAAAGCTATAGTTGGATTCATGTGTTGCTTGCTTTCTAATAAATTACTTGTACTCTCTTATTTTTCTTATAAATTGATATAAAAACAAAAAAACAAAAGCCACCAAGAGGAGAAAAAGTTAGTGTGTTTTATATGGCTCTAATAACTAAATGCCCATCACAAGGCTCTCAAAAGCTTAAAAACCTCCAAAAGCAGAGAGATAGAATTTAGCTTTTTACTCTCCTTTTTTCTCTTATGCTTTAAAAGGCTCACCCACTTTCTGCAATTCTTGTAAATAAATTAATTATATACTTTTCCAAAATCATGCTTAACTTTATCTTCCTTCCTGCTTTTGAGGATAAACTTTAGATTCCAAGCATGAATTGATGGATATAATTTACACACATATCTAATTTGCAAATATATTAATGTGGATATCTTTGTTGTGTGTACACATGGGTGTTTCCTTCAAGTGGTACGATTCACGTAATCATAAAATGTTATCGTTTATACATTTACCGACAAATCTTTCTATACAGTATTTTGCTTAAAATACTTCGTTCTAAGTTTGTTTGTTTAACAAGTTCGGGTTGAAATAAGTCGGTATTTTAAAACTTTTGTTCTCCTTTTCCATTGTATTTTAAAATTTTGTGTTCTATTATTAAAGCAGGTATTCTTTGCAATGAACGAAACCAATGGGCAACACCCCATTGGTGAATCACGTAAATATGTTTGTATTCCTGACCCTTTTTTTTTTGTGTGTTATAACAAACAAATAAATAAAAGCTTCGTTATTGTTTCTTGGAATTTTTTTGGTAGGCATGTATAATGGAAGGCCGAATTTTAAGAGGATATAAATAAGATTCATGGGTTTAGCATGAGTACTCTTCTTTTTCCATTTAAGTTAATCATATATATGAAAGTAGGATGGTCCCTCTCCATCCTTGTGGTACGTCATTATACACAAAATTGACAAGTTTTTTTACTTTATTTTATATGAAACCAGTCAAAGAAAATTTATATTTAATATTAGTAACTTAATTCCAAGTTGATAATTATTCCAACATTTAACCCAAGTCGAGGAAACGCTCACTTTCCAACTTCCCATGAGGAATAGCATTCGTAATTTGTTTATGTTTAATTGTAAAAATAAAATCAAACATTCTCATATTTTGTGTTATTTTTTGTTGATACATTATAGAAGATATTCTTGCAAATAAATACTAATAACATATTTTATGGATGATAAGTCAAAAACCTAGGGGAAACTAGGATTATAGCTCATAGTTTTGTTTAAAAGATTTTGATTTTTTTTCTCATAATTGAGAAGAAATGTTATAGATTGAAGGATCTTCATAATATGATGAAGTAATATCAGATGATTACAAATTTTTGGTTTTTTAAAAAATGGTTTAAGTCATTCTATCTCTCTTCTAATATGTTTGTGAACAAAGCCCTTAGTTGTTTAATCACGTATGTGTTTGTTTGTTTGTTTGTAAGAATTAAAAGCCGAACGGTTTCAAGCTTCATTATAAATGAGAAACATGAAAACAAAAAAACCATGGTCAATATTCAAATTAGTTAATGTGGTTAGATCCAAAAGACAACAGAAAATATTATAATTATTCAAGCGAAAAAATCAAAAGACTATTTTTTATAGACATATTTTGATAAACCTATGAAAACAGCTAGAAATAATTCAGTAAATTACTGTTTTATAAACAAACTAGTGAACAATTTAATTGTAAATATGAATATACACATATTTCCCATTAAAAATATATGCAGCAAATACCCGCGCGAATGCACGGGTACAGCCGGAAAGGCTGGTAAGAGAAAAATTAATCCGTTGCCAAATCAGAACGAAAACAAAACCATTTAGAACCAAAAGCTCTAAAAAGGAAGCCCTATCCAAACGGCTACCAGAAACCAAATATAACAAACCAAGAAAACCGGACATGGACTGATACGAGACTAAACACCCTAAATTATAGAGCAAATACAGAACTTCGAAACCTCCTACGACGAATCAAACTATATGTGAAATAACACGACCATGGCTACATATATACTATGGCAAGGTTTAGGTCGGACTCAATGACAAAATGGGTCCAGTGCTTAACAAATGTTTTTTGAAAATTTAGGATCTTTTCATAAAATTCACAAAATTTACGACATTTTTACAAAAAAATCTAAATGTTTAAGATTTTTTTGCACAGAAAAATTTAACTAAAATTAAAGGTCCCACGTGGGATCCTGTGCAAATGCATATCTTGCACAACCCCTAAACCGGGCCCGGTAGATTTAGTATAAGTACTAAACCAAATATTGAAGCAATATATAGAGATACATATAATATAACCAACTGAAAAAACATTGAATTTTGGTAGCATGATATATTAATATAGGTGGACAGATTATCAAAAACATCCAGTGTACATCGGATATTCGTTTACATACATTATGAATTATTTAGTACATCAATCAATGATATTTATGATTCATTTTCTATACATGTAACACAATTATCAAAAAGACGTTTACCATAAAGACTCCTTTGCGTATACAATTAGATATAAATATTTAAGAGTAACTGTTTTTGTCGACCCTACTCATCAACATAGCAATAAGGTAAGCTTTTTTTTTTGCGATTAGCTTACCATGTTTCAAGTTTGTGAAGGAGAGATTTGTTATACCAGGGATTTGGGCTATACCTAAATCTCATCTCCAGCCCATCAGGAGAAAGGCCCAACTCATTTATCTTTTAATTAACTAGTATAGTTGTTTTATGTTAACTTATGATTAAAATGTAACCATATCTGTATGAAGCCCTAAATTCCTTGTACTATATATAGTTGTGCAAGACTCTTGTACAACTCATGCTTTGACACTACACTTTTCAGACGATTATTCATTTTGTCTATCGAATTATTATTGATAGCTCGGTTTAGGGGTGGGCAAACGGGAATATGGGACGGGATCTAACGGGAACGGGACGGAAACGGGACTAGAAAAATATGTCCCATTTATGTCCCATTTCAAATTCGGGACAGGAACGGGATAAAACGGGATGGGACGGGACGGTACGGGAAATCCCATAAAATAATTGGACTCAAAAATTAGATTAAACATTGCTTCAAATTGTAAATATGTATACAACAAGTTTTTCCAATTTATGAAAAACATGTTTGAATTAAAGAAAATTCAATTGTATTTCATAAAAGTTAAAAATTTAAAATAAAATAAAAAACTATAATCTTCAAATTGAATCAAACTTAAACCACATTAAACCATATTTCATAATATCCCATTAAAAAATAGATATATGTATATATCCCATATTAAACCATATTTCATATTATCCTTATAATTTCATAATTTCATATATTCCATATCCCATATTAAACCATATAAAAATCATAATCTTCAAATTGAATCATATATCTCATATCCCATATTAAACCACATTAAACCATATTTCATATTATCTTTTTAATTTCATATTATCCCATTAAAATATATATATGTATATATATAGTTATATCAAACGGGATTTTCAAACGGGACTTTGATATCCTGTTCCCGTCCCGTCCCGTCCTGTCCCGTCCCAGTCCCAATTGGGAATTGAAAACTTGTCCCATATGGGAATACGGGAAATATATGGGACGGGAATTTGGGAACGGGTACGGAACGGACCGGGACGGGACGAACGGGACGGGAATTATGCCCACCCCTAGCTCGGTTAATCATACTTAATCTGATATAAGGCTAGTCGGAATCCAGAACTTACTGTTTCTGAGCGACCTACTCGGATACCATTGATACTAAACTCGTATCTTCCACTACCTAATCAATCTTCCATTCTACTTCACAAAGAATCTCGAATCTCAGTATAAATTTAGTGTCGAACCCGATCCCGAGTTCAACATTTGGCGCGCCAGGTAGGGGGACTTTTTAAGATCTCTTTTTACGCAAAGAATAAACCAATCCGCGAAAACAAGCGCTCGGGGTAATAACACTCCGGTGGCCCGAGGAGCGACTCTTTTTTCCGAGCAGAAACATCATACCCCGCGAAGACAACCACTCTCGTCTCTGTCTTCAAGAGGATCGAACAACCTGTTGCTCCTGTCTATGTCTTTCAAAGGACCGAGCAACTTGCTGCTCCGACCTCTATCTTTGAAAGAATCGAGCAGCCTGTTATCTCAACTTCTATCTTCCAGAGGGTAGAGGAGTTTGTCGATCTTAGTAATATGCTCGGAAATCCTGTTGACCTCAAGTAGACACTCGACGGGGGACCATAGGCAAATACTCAATGCTCGGCCAAATCAATCTCATGACCGCTAAGCTCCAGGCAGAGCCTTGCCCGAGCAGGAAATACCCGTACAAGGAACCCATCTAGATTATACTCAGCTTCTGGCCCACATGCGTCAGTTCGACGAGCAGGAAGGGCAAACACGCATAACAAACGCCTGGCTTGACAGCATGTTCCCGACACAGGGAGCCTCCCAGGATCGAGCTAAAGGAGCTCAGCGGCGAGCAAACTTTGAATCTCCAACAATTCGAGCAAGCTCTTCCCCTTTAATCTTTGGGCGGCTCGAGCAAAACACCAACCTTAGGTAGACACTCGTCGCCCGGCAAGGCCCCTTGCCTAACCAAGGAGCAGTTCTTGTTCGTAATACTGAGCTGGAAGAAGTATATCGGTAACTCCAAGAGATGAACTCAAGGATACATCGAACTCTCAGCTTGGCTATTAAAATCGATCGTGTCTTGGTAGAGACCCAACGTACTCCTTTGTCCAAACGCATTACCGCGATCCTGATCCGCCACACCACGAAATTTTGCATACAAGCGTACTTCGGCGATTCCGACCCAAAGCAACATCTTATGGCATTTTCAATCGCCATAGGACGAATCCACATCTCACCCGAGGCATACGAGGCAGGGTATTGTCAGTATTTCGTCAAATATATATCTAATTCGGCATTAGACTGGTTTTTGAGATTAGAACTAAGGTCAATCAGCTTTTTCAGGCAACTATCGATTGCTTTCCTCACACACTATGCACTATACATACAAGATCGCACCTCGGACACTGATTTATGGATAACAGTTCAGGGTGAGAAGAACACTCTCCAGAAATTCATGGATCGCTTCAAAGCTATACTATCCCGAGTTATAGTCAGTGACACCTTGGCTATCGCTACCCTCACACAAGGCCTTTTCCCAGATTGGAGTTCCAGGAGAACCTGGTTATGTACCAAGCCAATACGATCAAAGAGGCGATGCATCGCTCGGTTAACTACATCAGACTCAAAAAAATCGAGCTAGCCAGTTAAAGAAGCATTCTCTGGCTAAACCGCAACCTCCCAAGGCAAAGTCCAAATCTAGAACAAGTTGTACTGTTGGAACGCTACCGGGGCTGTTTTGAGTTACATTGTCGAACGAGAAGTCAAAGCCGTGATAGTTGAGTCTCACGAAGGAGGAGGCGGAAACCACTCGGGTGGACGAACGCTCGTACTTACAATCAAGAAGCCCGGATACTTCTGGCCGACCATGCTTCGAGACTGTCTTGATCACGCTCGGCATTGTAAAACGTGTCAATAACACAAGCCGATGATCAAGTCACCGACCGAGCCGCTAACAATCAGAACTATTGCTTACCCGTTTATGCAATGGGCGATGGATATCATCGGCCCCTTCCCGAAATCTAAACAAAAGAGATACGTGATCGTGATCACTGACTAGTTCTCGAAGTGGGTTGAGGCTAAGGCATATGCAACGATCTGAGCAAACGATGTTCAAAACTTTGTCTGGAAATTCCTCATATGCCGACAGAAACTCCCTTACGAGATCATTGCGGATAACGGGTCCCAATTCATCTCCAAAACCTTTGAGAATTTTTGCTCTAAGTAGAACATTCGCCTATACAAGTCAACCCCGAGGTACCCGTAAGGCAACGGGCAAGTTGAGGCGACTAACAAAGTTATCATCTCCAAACTCAAAAAGCGTCTTGATGCCCAGAAGGGCGTATGGGCAGACAAGCTCGACGGCGTAATGTGGTCACTCCGGACCACCCATCGAGAGTCAACGCGAAGAGCACATTTTCACTTGCATACGGACTCGAAGCGGTGGTACCCGCCGAAGCCTATGTACATAGTCTGCGTAGAGAAATGATGCCGAACGATCTCGAACTCAATGACCAGATGCATCATTTCTCTGAATCCAGAACTACCAATAGTTAGCAGCTCGATACTACAACAAACGAGTCCAAAATAGGAGCTTTGACGTTGGTGACCTCGTCCTACGAAAGGTGTACAAAAACACAAAAGAATATAATGCCGTTAAGCTCAGCGGTAACTGTGAGGGTTCATACCAAGTGACCGAGGTAGTCCGACCAGGCGTCTATAGGGCTAATGACAATGGCCGGAGTGGCCGTTCCCCGAACGTAGAACTCGATGTCACTTAAGCGTTACCATTATCACCTAAACGTCCTGGTAGGCCCAGAGCCTCCCCGATACATCACCTAAAGACAATCCTAAGATGGAGTCAGCTCAGCATGTCCGATCATATCATTTATTTCCTTTGCTTTATCAAGATGTACTTGAACTATGTTCAGCTTGATCCCTGCTTAACGGGTACGTAGGCAGCCTCCTCAGAGGTCGAGCTCTAAAAAAAAAAAAAAAATCCAAGTACCTTGTACTTCTACTCGTTTCCGAACGACCTATCTACTTTCACTTTATAATTTGAACTACGTTCGCCTTGATCCCTATTTAACGGGTACGTAGGCATGTTCTTTGGAATGTTCAACTATGATCATAAAATATATATATTTAGTCATCGCTCCAATCGATTTAAAGCTAACTACTAACACCTCTCCTTAAGCTTCGAGCTAACCCACATCGATACTTTGTTCAATTACTCGATCAAAATACACGTTTCTCATAGATGCAGTAGTGAAGTAATCGACAGATCAAGCTCAGGAAGTCCACCACAACTTTCCTGAGCAAGATCAAAAGCTAGGCCCCGATCTGTATGATTTCCAAGGAACGTGTAAATATCTTAAGATGAACACTCTCACACACTTAGCCACGAGATGGATCTCAATCATAAGCCATGTTCCGACCTGCCAACAAACCGATCCGACCATCTGACGCGCGAACAAGGTCGGATCAAACCATTCAATCATTAATGCCTAAGCTCGAAAACTTAGGCGCATAAAAAAAACTCAGCTTATTTAACGAGATAACCCGAAAATCAACTCTTTAGGTAGATCAAACCATTCAATCATTAATGCCTGAGCTCGAAAACTTAGCCGCATAAACAAAACTCCGGTTTTAACGAAATAACTCGAGGATCCGCTCCTCTTCTAAATCAAACTATTCATTATTACAGAAAAGACTAAGCTCAAAAACTTAGTCACATGTATAAATGAAAATTTAGATGCCATACAAATAACATGAGGACTTGCTCCCCGGGCAAGACAAATAAAATAGTTAACCCTGGCTCCATCAGCCCGACGAAGTTACGATTACATCCGGGGAGTTCAAAAACCACACTCGGCTTGGTCATATACAAAATAAAAGAAAAATAATAAAAGGCGATGTTTAATTCTTCTCAGTCAGCATCGAAATGGGAGGAACTGTGGCAGAGAGAGGTTAGCAGAGAGAGGTTGAAGAGTCTCGTCGGTTACTGGATCTTTAGCCGAAGCATCAGTTATTTCCTGATCGACAGTGGTGGACTCCTTCATGATCCTGTCTGCAATTTCATCTATTAGTTTCTCTGAAACTCCCAAGATAATATTAGAAAAAAACTGATCAATGAGTTTTACTGACCTTGGAGAGTCCGAGGTGATAGCTGCGAGCTGATTTTCTGCATCCTGATCGGGCTGTCCAGTCTGACCATTATTCCCAACAGTATCCTCGTCATCTTTGATGTCCTCGTTTACAACGCTTTTGTCAGGCTCAAGGATCCAAGAACCTTTTATCCCGTAGTCGTTCTCACGAAAGGAAGAGTCAACTCGAACACTCTCGGAGTAATCAGGGAGACTGTCAGACTCAGGGGCAAACTTGTAGTCCTCATCAGTCAACTCTAGGAGTTTCATTGCCCCGACTTGCCCGTTATAATCCGCGAGTTGAGCCAGTAATGTCTTGTCTTCGCCAGGGCTAACCTTGACTCCCGATTCCTTCACCTTCTTGTAGGCCTTGAGTTTACATGGCTTACCCAGCTACAAAATTCTCCATACTTTTGCTGCTCCTTGGCATGCTACTTGGCTTTAAATAGACATTTATGTGCCCTCTCAACGACCTTAGCTGTAGTCTACTCAGAAACAACCCGAGCGCAAGCAGCACCATGTGTCTCTCGAGAGATTCTCAAGCGGTTCATTTATGTTTGAGTATGGTTAATCAGCTCGGATGCCGCTTCCTCAGCCCATCTTATCTGCCCTCTCACCTTGTCGTACCGCCTTTCCATATCTTTCTTCGCCATCATAGCGGCATCGAATCTCTTGGAAGCTACGTCTAACATGCCTTTGATATTCTCCTTGCTATTTCTCAAAGCTTCGATCTCTTTGTCTGATCCACCTCGGCCTTTCAGCAACTCGTTCTCTTCCTTCAGGGCCCCATTCTCTTCCCGAAGACTCCTATTCTTCAACATCGTGTTATGCGATATATCATGGTTTTTACCGGTTTTAAACCATGATATAAGTCCATGTTTTAGAGTCTTTTTGGTATTTTCGAGTGTTTTTGTGTTAATCTTAGGTACAAAGGCGAATTAGACTCAATTGGTATTTACTGGAGCATTTTGGAGCTTAACGGAATGAGCAGTCAAAGTGGCAAGTTCGGATTGAAGAATTCAGAGCAGTGTCGAGCGACAAGGTCGTTGGTGTCGCTCGACACAAACATTTATCAAGCGTCGAGCGACAGGATTAAGTGTGTCGCTCGACACGACTATCTGAATAACCCAGATTTTGAGTTTCTGAAGATTTCCGTTTTTGCGTCAAAAAGCCCAGATGCTTGCAATTGGGCCCATGACGGTTTTGTTCTCTATAAATACGTTTTCCAAGCCATTGTTTAGGCTTATGCTTTTCTTTTAATGAATTACTTAGAATTTCTCTGAATAAAATCATGTTTTCTGCTTTGATCATGTCTGAGTAGTTCCTTTGTTAGGTTTAGGGTTTTTAAGAGTGTTTGATGAGTTGCTGATCTGATCTGATTATTAGGATAATATCATTAGAAGTTCATCATCTTGACTTATGTTTATTGCTGATTTTAGCTTCGCGAACTGAAATCTAATCTAGGGTTTATTAATAGAAACGACAGTTTTATTAATTCACTTGAACTAGTCTTTGATGAGAAAAATACATATTCACAAAAGGATTTGGTCTAGGGTTTTGTGAACAATTGAACTTGAATTTATTGCTTGTTTAGATCAATCTGATTTTACAACGACAATTGGTTTTCTAGGGTTTAGAAATAGATAATCTTCGCAACGACAGTTGGTCGATTTTACCTTCGTGTTCATGTTCAAGAATTATGCTTAATACTTCTAATAATTGATTTATCTGCAATTCTGATTCACTGTAGAATTCCCTGCGCCTAGCTTTCCTCTTAATTGATTTAAAACCGTTTTAATTGCTTTAGTTTACTGCTTTCATATTATTTCACCTAGCATAATCTGAATTTATTAATCTACTGTGTATTTCTAGACTCCCTGTGGATTCGATCCCAAAGTACTATTCTGATCTCTTAATTTGAGAAAGTTTAGCTCTAGGGTAAATTTGAGCCTATCAAATTTTGGCGCCGTTTCCGGGGAGTCAATAGCCATTAGATTACTATTATTAGGATTTAGTCTAGGTCTTTTATTTTTCTTGTTTTTATTTTTGTTTTTGCTTTGCTAGTTTCGTTTGTCTTTCTGTTTTGCATTTCAGGTACATACAAAATCGCAATACCAGGAGGAATAAAGACAAGGAACTAGTTGGTTTGAGTCTCGAGGAATTAGCGCGGTTAGAGCGTCAAAACAGAAGAGCAGTGATGATGGCTGCTCAAGAACGTATCATTCTGAGACCAGACGAAGATGGAATCCTGCGTGATCCGGTAGGATTGAAGTACAACGAGGAAGGATTGAGGATCAACGACGATGGTACTGTGATCGCCAAAGAAGTTGAGGAGAATCAGGTGAATCAGGAGAATCAGGCGATTCTGGAGCCTCCTGTTGAGCGACGCGATGAACTTGTCGCTCGTCGCTCGACGCGACCAAATTGTGGGTGTCGATCGACACGCTGATGGTGTCAATCGACAGTAAGACCAGAATCAGCCAATTTTGATTGGGAACGAGCAGAACGCAGTGCGAAGACGAACAATGGCAGATTACAACCGCCTATAACTGTTCTATGCCAACATATCAGCGATTCGTCCACCTCCGTTTCAGCGAAACGACTTTGAGCTGAAGCCTGCATACTTCTCCTTAGTTGCTCAAGACCCGTTCTGCGGTCTACCTCATGAGAACCCCATGGACCATATAGAGTGATTCAAAGACTTTGCATCTGCTATCAAGGCCAATGGAGTTTCAAAGGATTATCTTTTCTGCAAGCTTTTCCCGTACTCTCTACATGGGGAAGCTAAATATTGGCTAAAGACACTTCCACCAGGCTCGCTTACTAACTGGATGGATACAAAGAATGCTTTCTTAAGCACTTTCTTTGATGATGCGAAGTCCGAGGATCTAAGATCGAAGATCGCGACTTTCAAGCAGGGTGATCATGAAGCATTTAAGGCTGCGTGGTACAGATTCAAGAGCTATCAGAGAGACTATCCACACCATGGATTCAACGAGGTGCAGCTGCTTAATATTTTATATAGAGGGATTGCGCTGCAATACTCTGTGTCTCTGGATGCTACGAGCGACGGGAATTTCAACACGAATTCTCCAGGGACTGCCACCCAGCTCATTGAGAACATTGCCAATAGCACCAGTGCCAAGAACTTGGACCACAAGAGGAGCCTGCAGAAGCAGGACATTAGTGGAAACCAGCTGGCAGAAGTCACTAAGAAGCTTGATTCTATGCATAGCAATCTTGTGGGAAAGTTGACGGTTAGCTTTGCGCAAGAAGTTAAGACTGCAGATGAGGATGTTAATTACATCAACCAGAATGGATTTCAAAAATTCAACGGTCAGCAGGGCTATGGATCGTCTTATCAGAAGCCATTTCAGAGCGGCAGCAACTATCAAAGGAACTATGGTTCTTCGTCTTACAAACCTCCTGAGCAGATCCTAGAGGGACAACAGAAGTTAATAGTGAACATCAACCAGAAGATTGATGCTGTCTATCAAGATCTAAATGGGAAGTTCGAAGCATTAAACCCTCATGTCAAGAAGCTCAACGTCCAGGTCGCTCAAACAGCAGAATCTGTAAGGAGACAAGAGGGCCATCCTCCTGCAAAGACTGACATCAATCCCAAGAGAGCTTGCATTGCCATTCGGGTGAAGGACGATGATTACTTTGACGAGTTTGATGCGATTTTTGAAGCTTCAGAGCCAGTGTCGATCGACACTCAGTGTTGATCGACACTGAGTGTCGATCAACACTGCAGATGAGTGTTGATCGACACGTGAAGAAATTGCTATATCTGAAATCGAGACTATTGTGTCGAGCGACTGGGAGCATTGTGTCGCTCGACATAACGAAATCAACAGCCTCGATCGACAGACACCCCACGTTGCTCGACATGCAGAGCACACCGAACCGAAGCTTCAAAAACCGTCTCCAATCGTCGAGGAACCCATCCATAAGCCAAAGATGCCATTCCCCAAGGCAAGAAGGAGCAAACAAGAGGTTGAGGGAACTATTTGCAAGAGAATGATTGAGAAGATCATGATTGAGATGCCTCTTGTGGATACCATCAAGCTTTCTCCTACGATTCGACGATACGTAAAGCGAATGGTCGCAAATGGAATCAGTCCTGAGGAAGAAGCTTTGCTGACCAGAGACCTTCAAGCGATTCTCCTGAACACAGCTCCATTCTCCAAGAAGAAGAAGAAGGAGATAATGGTTTCTGAAGAAGTTAGCGCGATGATCTAGAGCAGGATTCCAATGAAGCTCCCTGATCTAGGAAGCTTTGTACTTAATTGCACCATCTTTGACGAGTGCTTTCCTCATTCACTTTGCGATTCAGGTTCTGGAATCAACCTGATGCCACTTTCCGTTGCTACAAGGCTTGGATGACAAAATTCAAGAAGACAAGGATGTCTCTAATCCTAGCTGATCGTTCAAGACGTTTCCCGAAAGGAATTCTTGAGGATGTTCCGATAATGATTCAAGACTGCATCATTCCAACAGATTTTGTGGTTTTGGAATTCGATGAAGAGCCTCAGGATCCTCTCATCCTAGGAAGATCGTTCTTAGCTACGGCTGGAGTTAACATGGATATGAGGAAAGGGACGACCAAGCTTGACCTTGGTGATATTGTCATGGAATTTGACATGGACAAGACAAGGAGAAGATCCACCATTGATGGTCAAGCTTTCTCTGTGGATACATCGCTAGAAGAGGAACCAATCAAGGAGCCTTCGAACGACATTCCTGAAGAAGTAGTCATTCTAGAACCATCTTCTGAGATACTTCCAAGAGAGCCCAGGTATGAACTTCTTGTACCTCATTCCAAATCTCCTGATTTCATCATGGATTTAAAATGTGAAAAGCCTGCTACGCGCTTACGCAAGCATCGAGTTCCTCGAAAGCTTGGTTCTTCTAATGAATTTGCAGGAAATAGAAAAGAAGACGTGAAGCCTAAACAGACTTCAAAGCCTTTCGCGCGAATGAGAATCATTGTTCCCCAAGAGCTTAAAGATCAAGGAGAAGCAATTCTTCAGGAGATGATGGAGAGAACGGTGAGACTTTTCCCTGTGATTGCTTCTGATAAGTCTGGGGGAGCTTCTAAGAAGGTTCCAGGAAAATAAACATTCGAAAACAAGTGAGAGTGAACTTCAGACGGTGGTGTCGAGCGACGCCATAAGCAGTGTCGCTTGACACCAAGCACATTCACGTGTCGATCGATAGAGAACTTAAGTCGCTCGACACGACCAAATCATCAGTGTCGATCGACACAGAGGTCGTGTCGCTCGACACGACCCCCAGGTACCACATTCTCCATTGTTTTTCGTTCGTTTCATTTCCTGTTTATCTTGTTTCGCCAATCTTAGGCTTAATAACACTGGGGACAGTGTTGGTTAAGTCTGGGGGAGGCAGTTGCTAACACTTGTGTTTTCTTTTAAGTTTTTCGTTTAATTTTTAAAAAAATTTGAGTCAAAACCTCCTTTAGACTTGCTTTGAACAACACTCAAGGACCATTACATTGCAAGTTGATGGTTTGACAAGGTGGGTAACTGCAAGTGGAGTGGTTTGACGGAGCGAGTTCGGATTCCTGGAGAACGCCAGAAAGGATGTCAAAGATCCTGCCCTTAATGAACTTCAATCTTCTTGTCAAGGGGCTTGGCTAATCGCAGGACTTGATTCCTCTTTCAACACTTGAATGCAAGGACGGACCGCTCTGAAACTTCTTCCCAAATGATGATTACAAGTGTTCCTAGACCAAAAAGAAGCGCAAAGGACCCTGTTCTCACAAGGAACAATAGTACTAAGCGTGGTTTAGAGAGCCATAGAGATGCCAAAGAAAAAAAAAAAAAAGTGTACAGAAAAGTGCAGCCCGAAAAAGTCCTTAAAATCAAATCAAAGTCATGCATCTCTATGGTAATCCATAATTGGATTAACAGTTTTGGAGGGAAGAGAGAGGGTGAAACGCAGGAAAGTGTTACAGTAAGGGAAAGAATCTAGAAGGTCTAGTGATCGATATTCCCTTGATACGACCGCATCTAAATAAATGATAAAGGGGTTTGCGACTAAAAGTCTGAGATTCTCTAAGGATTTTGGATTCAACCTGAAGGACTGCTTTACTTCTAGGGACACATCGAAGTATCATCAATGGCTTTGCAGGTATGCAGAGAACACTGTTTTGCTTAGGGACAAGCAAAAAGCTAAGTCTGGGGGAGTTGATATATCATGGTTTTTACCGGTTTTCAACCATGATATAAGTCCATGTTTTAGAGTCTTTTTGGTATTTTCGAGCGTTTTTGTGTTAATCTTAGGTACAAAGGCGAATTGGACTCAATTGGTGTTTACTAGAGCATTTTGGAGCTTAACGGAATGAGCAGTCAAAGTAGCAAGTTCGGATTGAAGAATTCAGAGCAGTGTCGAGCGACGTGGTTGTTGGTGTCGCTCGACACCAATATTTATCAAGCGTCGAGTGACAGGATTAAGTGTGTCGCTCGACACGAGTATCGGAACAGCCCAGATTTTGAGTTTCAGAAGATTTCTGTTTTCGCGTCAAAAAGCCCAGATGTTTGCAATTGGGCCCATGACGGTTTTGTACTCTATAAATACGTTTTCCAAGCCACTGTTTAGGCTTATCCTTTTCTTTTATTGAATTACTTAGAATTTTTCTGAATAAAATCATGTTTTCTGCTTTGATCATGTCTAAGTAGTTCATTTGTTAGGTTTAGGGTTTTTAAGAGTGTTAGATGAGTTGCTGATCTGATCTGATTATTAGGATAATATCATTAGAAGTTCTTCATCTTGACTTATGTTTATTGCTGATTTTAGCCTCGCGAACTGAAATCTGATCTAGGGTTTATTAATAGAAACGACAGTTTATTAATTCACTTGAACTAGTCTTTGATGAGAAAAATACCTATTCACAAAGGGATTTGGTCTAGGGTTTTGTGAACAATTGAACCTGAATTTATTGCTTGTTTAGATCAATCTGATTTCGCAATGACAGTTGGTTTTCTAGGGTTTAGACATAGATAATCTTCGCAACGACAGTTGGTCGATTTTACCTTCGTGTTCATGTTCAAGAATTATGCTTAATACTCTTAATAACTGATTTATCTGCAATTCTGATTCACTGTAGAATTCCCTGCGCCTAGCTTTCCTCTTAATTGATTTAAAACCGTTTTAATTGCTTTAATTTACTGCTTTCATATTATTTCACCTAGCATAATCTAAATTTATTAATCTACTGTTTATTTCTAGACTCCCTGTGGACTCGATCCCAAAGTACTATTCTGATCTCTTAATTTAAGAGAGTTTAGCTCTAGGGTAAATTTGAGCCTATCATTATGGAACCGCCGCCATATGGTGTTCATGTCGGTGATAGTCTGAAAAATCACTAAAGAAACAAGATACGAAAGCCACACAAGAAGCAAATAACAAATTAGAGGTGACCAACTTACACTGACAAGATTCACAGAAGCTCTGCTGTAGCCCTCCTAGTCGACAAGATCCTCGACTGACGGGTTCGGAGACTTCATATCTTCTTGAATACAGTTGATTAAGTTCCCACATTCTTTGGGAAAGCTGTTGATATGCTTATTGAAGCCCTTAAAACTGTATTCAAAATCGAAGAAGGTGTTAGGCGCCTCGGTCAGTGGAAGATCTCGGGTTTTAACCCCCATATTTGGATCGCCAACTTCTCCGAGTGATGGCCCGACTGTCCCATCAACTAGAGGCTCCTCGGAAGAACCACCGGCCTGTTCCATCAAAGCTTGCTCGTTGGGCTCCCCTAACCGAGCTTGCTTTTTCGTCCGAGAAGCAAATGGAACCTTTTTGTCCTTCCTGATACCTTGTCCTGCTCGGGGACTGGTCAAGGCGCCTATCGGACATTTCTTCGGGTCAGAAGGCTTTGCGCGCTTAAGGACGTCCCCTCGGTTACCCGTTTCTGAGATTTATTGGGAACAACATTCTTCCCAGTAGATTTCTCAGGCCCCTTCGCATCGGGCAAAGCTACCTGCTCGGCATATGCCTTCAGAGGAGGAGGTTAACTGATATTCAACTTCGCGATGTTACTTGTACGTGAAGTACGAGGAAAAAGTACCAAGGGTTCAAGAGGAAGTTTGGAACCCCATAGATTTGAGTTATTTAAATGAATCAAAACTATAAATTAAATGAATAATTTAATTCTCATTATTTATTTAATAATATACCAAAACCATAAATTATTAATCTAACCATTTTAAGTCATGTCATCATTCCACATCATCATTCCATGTCATATTTTTAAGCCAATAAAATTATAACATTTAAGTTTTTTCACTTAACCTACTTCCCATTTAATAGTAAGGGGATAAGCTTTTAACAAAAAATTAACAATATAATTACATAATATCCAATTACATTTATTATAAACGATTTTATGCTTGTTCTGTTTTAAGAAGATTTGTATAGCCTTTTTGGTAATAAGCTTGTGATAAGAAGATTTGTAAAACCTTTTGACATATTTCTTGAAATTTTACCGTTTTATTTTTATTTCAAAATAGTTAGGCTTTCACCTACAATATTTTACTGCTCGTAATTATGCAATTGAGATATTAAATTGATTTCGCAAATAGTTCCAATAAATATGCATTCAACAAAAACGTCATCTAGTCAAAATCAAATGGAATATAATCTTGACAAACCATAGTTAACCATTAATCAGTCTAAACATAAAGGCTAAAGCATACAAAATTGGTCATTATTTCCTTTAGAATCCGAGACAGCTTGACTGATATTAAAGATCTCTACAAAACTTTATTGCCCCTCTGGTTTCGTTTCATCTTTTCTTTTCTTTTTCCCGAGAGAAGGGAAGAAGCCACCACCTTAGAATCTTAAACTGCTTTCTCTTTTGCTTTTCCGTGTTTGGTTTTCTTTAAATCTCAGAATTTTTTAGGTGTTATTGATCTATGTACATGCCTTGGATCGGGGATTAGAGTATGTATGAATCACTTTTGTGAATGAATCTTGTTGAACTCGAGATCGGCTTAGACACTAAATTTGTTATGAGGTTCGAGATTCTTTGTGAAATAGAATGGAAGATTGATTAGATACTGGAAGATACGAGTTTAGTATCAATGGTATCCGAGTAGGTCGCTCGGAAACAGTAGGTTATGGGTTCCGAGTAGCCTTATATCAGATTAAATATGATTAACCGAGGAGGACAATAATAATTCAATAGACAAAAGGAATAATCAGCTGAGAAGTGTAGTGTCAAAGCATGAGTTGTACAAGAGTATTGTACAACTATATATTGTACAAAGGAATTTAGGGCTTCATATACATATGGTTACATTTTTAACCATAAGTTAGCATAAAGTAATCCTTGCTAACCATAAAGCAACTATACTAGTTAATTAAAGATAAATGAGTTGGGCCTTTCTTCTGATGGGTTGAAGATGAGATTTAGGCATAGCCCAAATCCATAGT